>OZ010580.1:27788929-27796429 GCA_963932145.1 Acanthosepion lycidas | reverse complement strand
CACATTTATATTTATATATATCGTGTGGCAGAATTACATCCCACATATAGCTCCGTGAAACACCTACTGCATAATGGTAAGATATTAGTGGGAATAGTGCCTCTATCTAGCTAATGTCTTAATTCTACCGCGTGCACACACACACACACACACACACATATATATATATATATATATGCGTGTGTGGGTGGGGTAATTAAACAGTATTTTAATGCAACTACCGGCCTGAATACTTGATAAATCATGTCAGGAAAGTATAATATGCGTCCTCCGGCAGGATTCGAACCGGCATCCCATACGGAGAATCCTCATTGGACCTGATGTGTCTAACTGCACGGCCACGTAAGCAAAGTCCGAAAGTGCCTTTTACACGCACACCCTCTTCTGATTCTCAAAACATCCATATCTACTTTCAATCGTACCCTAACCAAAACAAAGACAAATTATTTTTAACATTTGGATTAAATCCGGCATATGTTTACTTTTAATTTATTTTGTTAAAACGCTATTTTTTATGGATACACGTATTCCAGTTGAAGATTTTTACTTAAACAGTATTTTTTTTATCCAACTACATCTACCGGCCTGAATATTTTTCTGAAAAGATTTCTCAAATATGTGGCCCAGCCGTTAGGCTCGTCAGATAGAATGACAGTTCCCCGTAGGGTATGCAGGTTAGAAATCTGCCGGAAGGCTCATATTTTTTCTGACAATATTTCTCGAATATTCAGACCGACATATATATATATATATATATATATATATATATATATATATATATATATATATATATTGAATACGACAGACAATGTGCTTTCATTTAGGTTTTTATACAATTTCTCATGTGATCTAATAATCTTTTTTTCTTTTCGGATAATAAATTATATAAAAACTGTCCAATTGTTCTTTTCATCCGAGCGCTTTCGGCTATACATTTAACCATTTTCAAGGATGAAATATTTTAACTTTTTAAATAAGAAATATTTTGTTGCATGTATGTATTTATACAATGTTTTCATGTTCAAAACACGGTCAAGATATTGTGTCCATGTTCATAGTTGATGTTATTGAGTGTTTGTTTTTTTTGTTTTTATTAATAAGGATTCCATTATTTTTAGCCATTTTGCATGTAGATGATGCTTTTTTATATTTGTGTTGTCCTGTTCGTAACAATCTGTCATCAGCGATAATATTATAACTAGACTTCAAATTTGTATCTACATTGTTCGGACTGTTATCTTCATTTGTATTATCATGTTTACGAGGTTTCGGCCATTGTAGGCTCCGGCCTTCTTCAGATGATTCGAATTTCGAACCGAACACTTTACTTCGTTACTTCGGGATAGATTCTTCTAGTTCAACGTGCCATGCCACTTCCTGGTGTCTCAGTTATCTCCCTTTGACTCAATTCTCCAAGTTTTTGTTCACCGCTGCTGTATTCAGGTATTGAACTTACAACAGTTTGGGTGAAGTCACTGGATCCAATCAACGCTTTTATCCACTGGGCCATGTGTTTTTAAATTATGAAAAGTATTTTCTAAGAAATAAAACTTTTCTATTATTTCTTAAGCATATGGTCTTCTGTAGTGAAAATAACTGAGGTACCTACTACGAAAAATTACCTTGACTTTGTTTAGTAGTGCAGGCCTCTTTGTGATGAGCCATGGGCCATGCGGCCCGCTGCTCTAAAAAGGTTGCCAATATCTGCGCTTGATCATCTATAGAAAACTTGCCAGCTAGGTTCTTGCAACAATCCATCAATCTTGGCATTCTTTTAGTATATTTTCCATCAGTATGGCTGATGCTAACCTCCCAGCGAGTCACTCATTACGCCTTCTTGGGCTAACGTTTTCTAATGACATGAAGTTGGAAGATTATCTTAAATCAACGGCTAAGTCTGATACTGTGAAAGTTGGTTAAAATTGCAAGACAATTCTTCATATTTATAAGTCTACTATTCATCTATGCTTTGAATACTGCCGCTCTGGTTTGGTGCTCCTGTTATATATTTAGAGATTCTTGATAAAATCCAAAGAAAAATCAGAAATTTTATTGGTTCTGGTCTGATATCCTGGCTTCAGTCACTTTCCCACCTCCGTAACGAAGCTTCCCTCTGCCTTTTTCTATAAATACTTTCATGGTAATTATTCTGATGAACTTTCGGCTATAGGATCTAGACTTCATGAATTTAATTTAGTACTAGCTTGGCGGCTAGGTGTCATCATTTTACAGTTGAAATGCCTAGATATAACCGCATGTTCTATGCTAAGAGTTTCTTCTGTCGTACTTCTCGCTTGTAGACTTCTCTTCCGGCTTCTTGATTTCCAGACAAATTCTTTAAAAGATGTAAATGCTATGGAAATCATTATCTTCTATCTTCTTCATTCCTATTCTTTTATTGTTCTATTTCCTTAAAAAGTGTTTTTTAATAATATTCTCTAACATTCTGCAACTTTATTGTCTTGCGTGGGGTAAAATTATTTTTTTAAAATTGCATTGCCGGTTGCTTAATAATAAAAGTGATGAGAACAAAATCAAAAGCATATGGAAAAGAAATGAAATCAGCTAAACTGCATCCCCAAATAAATCTGGAAAAAGAGAAATTAAAAATAAAAAGTTTTAGTGTTGCAACATCTTCAGCATTTCCTGTCGGTGCATAATAATAACTAGCATTTGCGTTTTATTATCTACCCCTTCCTTTCCTAAACATATATAATTCCATTACAAAGACATTACTTTAGCCTGATGTAGTCTTTCTGGAGGTCGAAACACGTTACAGAGAGTGCTCAATATCAGAAGTAGAGATTATGCAATTATATACACATTGTTCTAAAAATTCCTTGAATTGTGAAACAAATAGTTACTATCTAGTGTTGATTTACGTGCTAAAGTTGTATTTTTCTGTCTTCCTCCTAATCTCACTCTCTCTCTCACTCTCACTCTCTCTCTCTCTCTCTCTCTCTCTCTCTCTCTATATATATATATATATATATATATATATATATATATATATAATATAAATGGCTCAAACACTAATATTCCATGGTTATAATTAATTACATTATTAACCATGGAATATTAGTATTTGAGCCTTTTATATTATATTTTTACTCTGTCCTGGACATTAGGTTCTACCTGAATTCTATCCTCTTGGGAATCTATCTATCTATCTATCTATCTATCTATATATATATATATATATATATATATATATATATATATATATATTGACCAGTAATATTATCAATATCTATATCTATCTATCCATCTATCTCTCTCTCTCTCTGTCTCTCTCTCTGTCTCTCTCTCTTTCTCTCTCTGTCTCTCTCTCTCTCTATATATATATATATACATATATATATATATATATATATATATATATATATATATATATGTATTACAATGAATCATTCATGCAAAAAGTAAATTAGTAAAGTTAATGATATAAAATGGCGAAATCCCTTCTCTAACAAAATTTTAAAGATGCATTAACCTATTAATCTCTTGATGAATATTACGATCCTGGATAGGGGCTTTCTTAAATACGCAAGTACTTTCGACTGTACATTCAGTCATCTTCAGGCATGGTAATTCGGGATAACATTACTCTACTTATTGAACAATTTAGTTCATGCCACATTGACTGATAAACTCTTACAACAAAAAATTCTCAAATTGCCATGTTAGTAAAAAACGCACTCACTTAAATTTAAAAAAATAAAATTCAACTTTAGCGTTGCGACTGCACGCTCCAAATGTTTGTATCGGTTATCCATTTGAAAAGAAAATATTTCATTATTGACCGAGCAGCCAGTGCTAATATCATTTGAAATTTATGAAATAGTTTTTCAGGAAAATAGATTTCTCAAGTTCAGTAATTGTTCTTGTAAAGTTAAAGTTAAGCAGAAAACCCCCATTGTAAAGTTAAGCAGAAAACCCCCATTGTAAAGTTAAGAAGAAAACCCCCATTGTAAAGTTAAGAAGAAAACCCCCATTGTAAAGTTAAGCAGAAAACCCCCATTGTAAAGTTAAGCAGAAAAACCCCATTGTAAAGTTAAGAAGAAAACCCCCATTGTAAAGTTAAGCAGACAACCCCCATTGTAAAGTTAAGCAGAAAACCCCCATTGTAAAGTTAAGAAGAAAACCCCCATTGTAAAGTTAAGAACAAAACCCCCATTGTAAAGTTAAGAAGAAAACCCCCATTGTAAAGTTAAGCAGAAAACCCCCATTGTAAAGTTAAGAAGAAAACCCCCATTGTAAAGTTAAGAAGAAAACCCCCATTGTAAAGTTAAGAAGAAAACCCCAATTAAATACTAAGTATTAATGGTGGTTTTCTTCTTAATTATTTGTTTGAAGTCGTGTGAAATGTCATCATTTTGATTACGTTCTTATTTTGTCTTTGAGTTACATGTGCTCTCTATTTTAGTTGAGATGCGATTTTTCTTATATGTTACCATTGTTTGTTTGTGATCCTGTAGCGCCAGTCGACGATATCCGAAAAAGAACGAAGCTCGCAAATAGCTACAACCGCCATAGGAAGAACAATGTATAGTGACTGATATCTCATTTTTAGAGATCATCAAACAACTCACTCTCTCTCTCTCTCTCTCTCTCTCTCTGTCTCTCTAACACACACACACACACACTCTTTCCCAATGTGTGTATATATATATATATATATATATATATATATATATTTGTTTAAACGTTATTTTTTAAATAGATACTTATATTTGAGTAGATAGTCTGTTTTTATTTATTTATTAATATATTTAATTAGTATTTTTATTTATTTACATCTACCGGCCTGAATAACAAATTTTCTCGAAAGATTATTATAAAAATATATGAGGAAATTAATGGTGTGGGCCCGAGCGCGCAAACACACACACACACACACATACATACACACACGAACACGCATACATGCACACAGTGATTTTTTTTCAGCGAGTAAGAAACACATTTATATATTAAAAAACAAAACAAAACAAAAGCAGGTAAATTTTATAATTACATCCAATACCCTGGTATGATGATGAGGGGACTGATTACTGAAGTCTTTCGAAATGGATAGCTATGGTTCGTATATAAGTTGCAGTGGGCGTTAATTCTACAAATACGAAAGGAAATCAGGCATCTTCAAGCCATAGCGGTATTGTAATGAGTAGCCAACGAGCAGATTACAATAAAATAACAACAAAACGACAAAAAAACTTTTAATTAACTCGATATTATCTGCTTAAAACAAATGTTGCTATTATTATTATTATTATTATTATTATTATTATTATTATTATTTTCCAGTCACTTGTAATTTTATTTTCTCGCTTGAGAAATCAGTTTTAATTGTAAAACAATAAACGCTTCAATAATATAATCGTTCATGTTAATTCGTTGTGACCAGTTATCTTTGATATATATATATATATATATATATATATACACACACACACATACACACACACACACACATATATATATATATATATATATATATATATATATATATGTATTTAAATTTATATTATTAAATATAACAGACAATGAATGTCTATTATGTCTGATTATAAGCCGTTCAAATGTTCGAATGTTTGTTTTAATTTTTGGTGAAAATAAAGACAAAAATTGTCAAACATTTGGATATTTTTTTATTAAGTTGGTCCTAAGCTTTCAGCTCACATGCACCATCTTCAGAGGTGGTTATACAGACATGGAACAGAGATATCCATCGTCAAAGATGATATTTTGTTATTTTGACATAGAAGATTTGCTATGCGACCATAACAGTTGCGGAAGAGCAGAAGGTTCATTATGCTGTTCTATGACGTCATACCACGCGATAGACCGAAGTATTGCAACCGAACCAATGTCCAGATGCAATGTAATGTGTTGTTACTAGTTTTAAATATAATTTTGCTGAGTGCGAGTTACTTCGTTTTAATGTAGACAGCCTCCAATATCTGAAGGTTCTTTTTACTGTGTGTATACGTGAGTATTATTGTGTCATCAATTAATATTTGTCTAATATTATGTCCATGGCGATATATATATATGCCATATATTACGAAATGGACAAAGTCCGACAATTTATTTATTAAAGACATTTTTATGTTTAACCTTCTTTTTATAGATACAAGTATTTAAGTAAATGCTCTGTTTATAATAAACAGTATTAAATAACATTTACCGGCCTGAATGTCCGAGAAATTTTCATAGAAAATATTCGTCCTGCATCCTATACGGAACCGTCATTTACGCTGACGTGCCTAACCGATTCGGCCACCAAGGATCGTTCGGTAGACAAGGTCGAATTTACTGCTTATAAACTTCAATCTTCCATGAATCTCGTACATTCATAACTGCTCATTGGCGTATCAAATGTAAACAAATGATCCTTGGTGGCCGAATCGGTTAGGCACGTCAGCGTAAATGACGGTTCCGTATAGGATGCAGGTTCGAATCCTGTCCAAGGACGAATATTTTCTATGAAAATTTCACCCGCTTGGTGATGGCGAAAAGCTAATTTACGAATTCCAGGTAATACCCCGAAGAGAAGAAGGAAAAGGGGAAAAAAAAAGATAATTTTTTTTTTTCTTTGAGCAAGATTTTTTAAACCGAGGCTAGTCTGGCCACACCCACGCCGCTGAGCGCCCATTGGCTGAATGATAGCAGGTGTATTGGGCGGAGGTAATCATGTGAAGAAGGAGGGGAGGCCTGTTGCGCCCCTCTGAAGGGATAGGTGTGAGATGCCACTGTGAGAGAGAGGGGAAACCCGTTGACACCCTCTGAGGGCATGGTGAGATATCAATATGAGAACAGAAGGAGGTGGGAAGACGAAAGACTTCCAAAAATGGAAAATAATAAAATTTTCCTGACCGTAACCAAATAAGTGGATTGTGGGTTGAGAATTATCAAGGAACCTCAAACCCCGACAAGCCCACCCCGGTTTTGGTCTGCGTCCATATAAGCAAAGTCGCAGCGAGCGAAAAGCAGTTGGAGTTAAGTTGCAGTTAGGGTTGGAGACTGAGCTGAGAGATCTGAAGACCCGCCTCGAAGAAGCTGACTTTGATTCTCGCACATTCCGAACTCAACTTCTAGCCAAGAACAATTTATTTTTGAAGAACGACTTAGACTCACACCACCAAAACAAGTTTCACGAATATCGCCTGAAGATACACCAAGAACAAGTTTCTTAAAGAACAAACAACTTAAGATGTTAAGACTCGCCTAACAAACACAAAGTGTCACGAATCCATATAGCGGGTTGGGAAGTAGACACAGTCCTGTATTCAGCAACCATATATAAAATATTGTTATCCTTTTTTTTAACACATTTGAACTTTTCGAGTTATTATTTTCTTTTCTTTTACATATACTTGTGCGATATCGCCCTTATTCGAACTCGACTTGCATTACGCCCCGGCGACTGATTGATTTCGTCTGCCTAAGATCAATTCACAACGTGGGTAGGTTAGACTGGAAATCAAAGCAGCTACT
>OZ010580.1:27746429-27783929 GCA_963932145.1 Acanthosepion lycidas | reverse complement strand
CAGTTACCATCCAAGGCTATAAACCCAGTCTGTCCTGCTATTTACCCATAGCTGGAGGGAGAAGAAGAGGATTCACACCTTTCTCAAGGGTATTAGTAAGTGAATGTAATGGATTCGACTGGAATTCGAACTCGGTTCTCCGATTCCTCAATCTAAGCTGCTACCATTACGCCACCGGAACTGTTCTTATTCTTTATTATATTATTACTCAAGGTTGAAGGTTACTGACTGATTTTGTTGTAAAGGATAGTAAATGGGTTGGGAGAAAGTGCATCTTATGAGGAATTGCAAGACAGATATCAATTGACGCTAGACTTGCAAAGGTTAAGATTACAGTGGTCAGGGAAGCATCCCCTCTGGAGTCCGTTCTGCACATCTTGGGAAGAAATTCGTTGAGTGAAGCTTTCTCCTTACCAAATGAACACGAAGGGAATGGGGGTAATTTGCCACTGTGAACATGTTATGGCGGGTCCTAGCAGCGAATGTCGGAGCTGGTGGAAATAAAGAATTTCATTCGTCTGTGCATTTGCTATAGTAATATCTAGAGTAGTGGGTGCCTTTCAGCGTTTCTATAAACATTGCAGGGTAGAGAACAATTCCTCGCCCACAAAGCCGTGTAATCCCTTTTGCACATTGTCGAGGGTGGGCAATGAGAACTGACAACACCAGCCCAGTTATGGGACTTCAGTAAATGTTAATATATCAACATCAAAGGTCTTATCGACAATACTGAGTCTCCATATTAATACTCGGGCGCCAATGCATGCACACGACAATACAGGCAGTGGATACCATCTTGCAACATATTATGACACGCATCTTGCACCTGTCCACATAATACTGCAAGAGTTGTAGGTGTGCAATATATACTGAATCGAATGGGGCAAGACATGAGTGCACATGCGCATAGCATATTTGCCGGCATAAATATTACAAATGGATCCGGAATCGCTGATATTATAATTTGGGCGCTGTTTACCGAAGTCTTTCGAAATGGAAAAGTTGCAGTGGACGTTAATTCTCCAAATACAAACGGAAATCAGGCATGTTATCTTCCAGCCATGTCGGTATTTCTAATTAGGTAATGAGTAGCCGGCGAGCAGATTAAAATAAAATCACAAAGAGAACAAAAAATCAGCAGAAAACGCTGATTCTATTCTTTTAATTAACTCGACATTATCCGCTTAAAACAATTATTATTATTATTATTATTCGAGTCGATTGGAATTTTATTTTCATGCTCGAGAAATCAGTTTTAATTGTAAAACCATAAACGCTTCGATAATATAATCGTTCATGCTAATTCGTTGTGACCTGTTATCTTACATATATATATATATATATATATATATATATATATATATATATATATATATATATATATATATATATAATATATAAACTAGTTTGCTTGTATTATCAATAAATGGGGAAATCTGTATATATTTCTGAGATGAGGTATTGTAACAATGTTGCACTCATCTTTCTTGCAATATCTACGATGTTTCGGCCATTGTTCTCTCCAGGCTTCTTCGGGTGATATACGCTGGAATTATCTCGTACGGCATAGTAATATTTCCGGATGCAAGATATATATAGAAAGAAATGAATGGTACCACACGAAATCACACGCACACACACACACACACAGTGATTTTTCCAGCACATATGAAGCACATTTATATATTACAGCAAATAACAGGTAAATTTTATAATTGCATCCAATATGTTGATATGATGATGAGGGGGATGACTACTGAAGTCTTTCGAAATGGAAAAGTTGCAGTGAGCGTTAATTTTACAAAGACAAACGCAAATCAGCCATCTTATATTTTAGCAATGGCGTTATTTCTAAATAGCTAAAAAGTCCCAACGCACAGATTACAAAAATAAATAAATAAACACTGATTCTTTAATTAACTCGACAATATCTGCTTAAATTAATTTTTAATTTAAGACGGCTGAAAATTTATTTTCACGCTTGGGTAATCAGTTTTAATTGTAAGCAATAAAAATTAAGAAACTATAATCTTTCATGTTAATTCGTTGTGACTTAATAAATATTAATAATAATAGATTCATTTAATTCTGCATCCTATTTGAATATTTTACAAATCATAAACATGAAAAATACATAAATACATACATACATACATGCATATATATATATATGTATATATAATGTAATAATAATATAAAATTAGTTATAGAATTAAATTAGTTACACTTCATATTTTATATATATATATATATATATATATATATATATATATATATATATATATATATATATATTTAAATTATATAAGAATTTTTTGAATGGATTTTTTATCCGACAATTTTCCTATTTACTATAAATGTTAGTTTTAATTGGTGCACGTATTTTAGTTGCTACCCTGTTTTTTGTTTTTTTATTTTGTTTTTATTTCTTAAATAGTGAAATTGACAGCAACCGCCCTAGATCAAGAAGTCTTAATGAAAACAAAAAATGCCCCCTACTGGAGTCGAACATTCATCCATTTTTTACATCAGGAAAACCACTTCTATAGCCGAAATGTGCTAAAATAAAAATAATAAAAAATAGGGATAGCAACTCAAATACGTGTAACCACTCAAAATGTGGGATATATATAAATATATATATATATATATATATAGGCAGCATTTCTTCATTCAAGAATGTTTGGTAAAATAATGTGGACGTATGTCTATTTATTTTTTATTCTCGAATCAACAATGTTGATGTTAAATTCATTAAAGAAGTCCCGGTATATTTTGATTTCAATCTCATCTAAGATCATCTTAAGGAGCGAATTGCGAAGACAAAAAATTGTCAGCAAGTCTCCTCGAATCAACTTATTATTATTCAGCCATACCATCAGCTGTCATCTGGTTCTCAGTGGTAGGCAATTGTCAACGAACGTCTTCGAATCAATACCACATTCTCCAGTCCATCTTTTCCGCCACGTCGTAAAGAGAAGATAATATTCAGTGCCTCGAAAATAATTATAGTCAAAACGATACTGAAGAATTTTGGTGATCGACACTGTTGTTATTATTATTCTACAGATTCCGTCTCTGTAGAAGTTATTCACTGACAGTGTTTATGTCACTTTCGTTATATGAATTTATTCTATAAAGAAAAAAAAAAGAAAAAACACGGAATCAACCAACCGCGGCTTCCAGTTTCAACCATCGTTGGATAGGCAGATTTCAGACTGAGAGTTCCATTATACACTCAAGTAAAAGTAACTTTACTTTTTGTAAGCCTTTATGATGGGATGCCAAAAAATTGTCTCTGGTAAAGACTGAAACTTATATTTCTAGATTCCATTAGCATCTCACGAGTCCATTCTGAGCGCGCTCACTTTCCATGTTTATACGCCAAAACATTATATACTTAAAATTGTTCTGTTTCGCACACACACACACATACATATAAATGGATGTACTAAAGTTTGCTGTTGTAGTCGGTCTTGTTTGGTGAGGATCTGAGTTCGTTAAAAACAGACACCATTACAAAAGACGAACCTGGCTTCTCAGCAAAGCGTCGAGACGAGCTTACAGAGAACTAAAAACAATGAAGACGCCATTATTGGGAAAAGTGACAAATCCAACACTTAAACAAGACCGACAACAGCAAAAAGCTGACTCCACTCTCAAACACAAAGATAAATTTAAAAAAGTTTTTATATATATATATATATTTGAAGACATAGTTATGTTTTATACATACAAATATAAATGCTCTGTTTATAATAAACATAATATTATAATTAAATTGACCTTTCTAACCGAAACGCTCCTCTAAGTTTAAATCGATAAAGCACGTCACGCTATTCGACGGTTCCGTGTAAGATACAGGTTCAATTCCTATCGGAAAACACATGTTTTTTTATGAAAATTTCTCGGGCATTCAGGCCGGTAAATGCCGCTAATACTGTTTATTATAAAAATAGCATTTTATTTAAAAGTTTGTATCTATAAAAAGAACGTATAAACATAAAAATGTTTTCTAATAATTGTCGGACTTTATCCATTTCATATTTATATATATATATATATATATATATATATATATATATATATATATATATATATATATATATATATATATTAGGTTGGTGCAAAAATAATGACGAAATAATGTCGTTTTTTGACGTATTTTTTAATGTCAAAAAACGACATTATTACGTCATTATTATTCCACCAACCTAATATATATATATAATTCTTTATATAGAGAGACACATCAAAAACAGTGTGGAAAGAGGAATCAGTACCGCAGGGTGACTGCCATTTTCGTACCTGTGGATATACATTAAAGTATTTGTGTATTAAATTTTACACACACACACACACACACACACACACACACACACACACACACACACACA
Organism: Acanthosepion lycidas; assembly: GCA_963932145.1. NCBI lineage: Eukaryota > Metazoa > Mollusca > Cephalopoda > Sepiida > Sepiidae > Acanthosepion > Acanthosepion lycidas. The sequence goes on along the minus strand of OZ010580.1, from coordinate 27,779,532 downwards.
CACACACACACACACATACATATATATATATATATATATATATATATATGGTGTAAGAGCAAAATTATCCATTTGTTAGATTAAGCTTTGAATCGTTGTGTCTTAGAAATGATTTAAAATATCTTATTGGAATTCTCCGACGATTTTATAGCACTATTGGGCTCTACTTTGAGCAATAAGAATGTCTAATTACTCGCCAAGCTTAACAGTAGACTCGTGATGAAATGGATCATAAACGAAAATTACATGTTCATCATTTATTAATCATAGCTAAGGATCGAAAGCTCATGAAGGATTGAAATGAAGTTCATATATATATATATATATATATATATATATATATATATATATATAATTCCAGGATCATTTTTCAATTTATTCGAGATGATCTTTCTGTGTTGGAGTAACAAGCAGCCGCACAGGCTTCATGTACTATTTCATTTTCAAGCCTTTTTTCACTGCTTCTTGGACTGTCATAGCTGAAACTCCTCTCTCACGTGCCAAACGTCTTATGGATTGAGTTGGATTGTTGGATCTTTTCTAATCGATCGCTTTAGCTCTAAATTGTAATGATGATCCCTCTTCCTGTTGTGACCTTCTGATCCAGGTTTCCTTTCTACTTTTCCCTCTTTTTAAAAATTATTCACCGTTCTTTTGATGCTTCTTGAATGGACTAAGCCAGAGTATGAATGTTGCTACCATTACCTAATGCCTGAATGATCTTTTTCCTCTCACCATTGCTCATTTGGTAAGACATAGTGAGGCTAACACAAAACGATTTTAATCTATTCTCTTTCTAGCTGAATAACTCAGTGTTTTTCAGTGATATTTTACGACATATAGCATCAAGATTGCGAAACGTGTTATCTGAAAGCCTGTCAAAAAGAAACTCAATTAGTTTAGTGTTTTTTTACTTACATATTAAACATTTTGTGGGATGGACAATTATGGTGTTACAAGATTTGGACAATTTTGCTGTTACATTCGTTATATCTATCTATCTATCTATCTATATATATATATATATATATATATATGTGTGTGTGTGTGTGTGAAAAGCATCTATCCAACCAAATATATATATATATATATATATATATATATATATTTGGTTGGATAGATGTTTTTCCACACACATATATATATATATATATATATATACACATACATATATATATATATATATATGTGTGTGTGTGTGTTTGTGTGAAAAACATCAATCCAACCAAATATATATATATATATATATATATATATATATATATATATTTAAAGCCTACCTCTCTCTCTCTCTCTCTATATATATATATATATATATATATATATATATATATATATATATATATATCCCTGACCACTGTAATCTTAACCTTTGCAAGTCAAGCGTCAATTGATATCTGTCTTGCAATTCCTCATAAGATGCACTTTTCCCCAACCCATTTACCATCCTTTACAACAAAATCAGTCAGTAACCTTCAACCTTGAGTAATAATATAATAAAGAATAAGAACAGTAAGATATATATATATATATATAGGGGTTCTTTCATGTTGGTTGTTTGGTAGTTCTATAAATATATATTGTTGGTAATTGTACTATAAATAAGTAACTGTTGGTAATTTTACTATATGTCTTATAGGAAGAAAATGAGTAACTACCGAGACCGAGGTTCGAGCGTGACACTCTGGACTTATGAATATATCTTTTCCGCCAGGTGTATAAATAGTGGTGTCAGGTTACTGACTGCAGTGATTATTGAGTGATTGCTGAGTGGAACTATCCAGTCGAATTAGTGTGCGTCGATGATTTGGGTTTTGATTTAGGATTTACCGGACGTTAAGCCGAGCCGCGCTACTAACAAGGTATTCACTGAAATAGTTAATTATCTTTGGTTGACTTTTACTTCTTTGTTAAGTACCGTATTCGACGGACATATAAGGCGCAGTTTTTTTTTGTTTGTTTAGTTTTTTTTTAGTAAAAATATCTTTTAAAAATTCAGCAGCGTCATATATGCCATATGTAGATTTAAAATTCGCGATAGTCAGCCAAAATTAGCTACCTGGCATCTATTATTAGATTAGACTTTAGAGTACCTTTCATATACCTATTGTCATTATTTCAAAGACTATTATGCAGATTAAAAGTGTTATCATTGATAATATTCATTATATTAATTTCATCATGTTTAATATTAGTACTTTGTTTCACTAAAATTATATGCAATAAATTCAAATTATATATTTGTAAAATATATTTGTTTCGTTAATATTTTTCTTGCGATAACTTCTGGTTGCATTGGTATAAATAGAATCAAATTTTTTATATCCTAATTATTCCAATTAGACGTTTACAAGACACAGGATGTACAGATCATGTAAAGGATATAATAAAGTTTTTATAGGCTTGTGGTCTTTTTTCCTATTATTTTTCGTTTAATTGCAATCATGGCTTGTTTAACCAAAATAATATCTCATAAATATAGTCTAATAATTTTACTAATAATTTTACTAATTTTACTAATTACTAATTTTTTCTTGATTTTCCCAGCTGAAATTGGGGTGCGTCTTATATACCCGTGCGTCTTATATGCCGTCAACTACGGTATTTATTTGCGCTCGTAATTAAATACTATTTTATCTAAATAGGAAAGTATTGAGTTATACTTAATCATTAACGGTCACTGTACCTCACAATCTGCAAATACGTATTGCTGGCAACTTCACAATAAATATGCATTGCTGCTAATCTCTTTATACAAAAATGTATTGCTGGTATCTCCACTACAAAAATGTACTACTACAATTTCATACTGATTTATTTTTATGTGGGGTCAACAAATTATCCATAGCTGGGACCCTAACAGGTGCTACCACTCCGGGTTAAGCTGGACTTGGTAACAACCGCAATTAAAAAGTGCTTCCACGCTCCTCAAAACCTCTTGATCAGAGGCCTTGATGATGGATATTGTTTATCGTCATGTCCAGGACTATGAATTGATGGAAAAACGAAGCGTGGAAGAATTGGTAAAATAGCAAAAGTTAGCAAGAGCTAAATAAGAAGTTGTGGAGAGTCATGATCATCCACGTTCTGAAGGGATACAGCACATGAAATAAGAAGGTGCTGTTGTCATTAGCTGAACTTTCTGACGGCGTTTACATTTTTCCTCGAGTGATATTGACCAGCTGTTTGTGTGGGTGTTTCAAGGCCCCCATAAAACATATATTTTCTTATTATTTGACTTGTTAAGAGAAGAAAAGGTCTGAATAAGGATAAAAGAAAAATGATTTGAGAAAGTACACACAAAAAAAGTGCCATATGATAAGTATGTGTAGGAAATTCATGGACGGGGTGGGGGTGGCTAAAATAAAGTTAGAAGAAACAATTATCAATTGTAAGAAACTAGAATCAATTCCCGTATACTCGCATACCATGCGAGTTTTGAAGACCTAATTTTGAGGTTAATTCTTAGAGGGTCGTATCATACATGAGATAAAAAAAATAGCCTATGTACTGCTGGCCCTTCTTCTTTCCGTAGCTGATACAAACTGTGCGACGCCAATCTTACATCCGGGTGTTTTTTGTCGTGACACCATCTCTAGTGGATTAAGTAGAAATAAATTGACTAATAACTGAGCAGTAAAAAATAATTCATTGGCGGTTACCTGGATCGACAAGCACCTGATGAAGCTTTGTGGGCATAATGTCCGAAACGTTGTGATAATAGCAACAAAAATGAGGACAATCGTCCAAATGTAAATAAATATTGGCACATCTCTAGCTATATTTCTCTCTGTTTAATCTGCATTGTGACGTACTAAATTAATTCTATTAAGTGTAACCCGGATATAAGAGAAACCCGGATATAAGATAGATTTTCTCTGGTCCCAAATTAGAGCCATGCTTACCTAAACAAAATAGACCAAACCCGGATATAAGAGACTTCTTCTCCGGTCCCGACAACTCTCTTATATCCGGGTTACACTATAAATATCGAAGAAATTACGGTTTTTTTTTTTTTTAATCGGTGCCAAAGATTGGAATTTGAGATTTTGACCAATTTTCGTCCCAACGTTCTACCACTGAGCTATATTCTTAAGTCCAATATCGGAATGACAAAAGAAAAAAAGGATACAACAGTAGCGCATTATCACTTTAATAGGTTCTCTTCACATGCGACTGTGTTTCATACAATTCTAACATTGGTAAATATCGATTAGAATTTACTCTAACTTAGTAGATATTTTGTTATACACATACGCACGCAGGCACGCCCCCCCCCTCACATACGCAGACACACAAGTAAAGTCTTTGCCGCAGTAACTAGTGAAGTACTCTGAAAACCAGTGAGTGAGATATTTCCATTTCTACCCCGAGAGAAATAAATTTAAAAAAAAATGGCTCTTTGTTTGCGACGAAAATGCCACAAGACAAAACATTTATCACAAACTATTCTTATTTGCCAACGAGAAGCAACTGGAGACAATCAAGACCAGCGCATAGTAAAGAAAATAATAATAATAAAAACAGGGGGGAAGAAAAGAAATCGTTAGTTTTGAATATATCTCAGCAAAAACATCATTCTGGCGCCTACAGAGTTTATTATACATTAGGCTGTCATATTTCAATATATGAATGGGCAATGGCTTCTTTCGTTCACCTTCGTTAAAGCCGCGTTGATTCATTCGACAAATCAACACAAACTAGTTCATTCTGGATAGAACATCTACGCCTGGATGGAACGATCAATACAAGAAAATGGGATAGAACCGAATGTCTACTACTGTTAAGTACACTCTGCCAGTAGTTTGAAGGTGTATCAAATTCAAAGCTGAAGTCATGTAGGCAAATGGAGGAAAGAGAAATTCGAATTAGTAGTTGTCTCAGTAGAAGAAACGGAGCTGCTCCCTGATTGAGGAAGACAGTGATTAATCCATGTCAAGGCTGACAATGTGGGTGGCAGCTTTTAGTAGCGATTCTCTGGATAGAAAATGTATTAGTTATAGAAGTGGGCTTTGTTCAACTTTGTTCGAAGTTTTCTCGGTTGAAAAAGAGGAAGTCATATAACAGAATAGACAAAAATTCAATGTTCTTCGATTGAGGGAGACAATTACTGACCCTGTGGAGGCTGACAATGTGGGTAGCAGCTTTTAGCATCGGCTCCTTCGATAGTAAATGTAGTATTTATAGAAATGGGCTTTGTTCAACCTTAGTAGCTGTCTCAATCAAAAAAGAAGTCAAGCAAGAGGAAAAAAATAAAAAAGCCCTGTTTCCTGATTGAGGAAGATAATGATTGGTCCTCTTCAAGGTTGATAATATGAGTAGCAGCTTATTAGGAAAGGTAGTAATTATAGAAGAGGGTTTTATCAATAGAATCTTCCCTGGTTCCATCAATTATTGTTGTATGCCAATCACGAGAGATCGATTTACTTGACGATGAGATTCAACTCGAAAGGATTGGATGTAAAGTGGCTTGGATTGAGTAAACGGAGAGCCGAGTTCAAATTCCACTCGAATCCATTACATTCACTTACGTGCTAATACTCCTGGGAAGGGTATGAATTCTCTTTTTCTCCTACCAGCTATGGGCAAATAGCAGAACAGACCGAGTTCTATAGCCTTGGATGGCAATTGGTCTACCGTAGAAAGATATGGCAACCTACCATTTGCCTTTCGATACATGATCGCCTAAGCGTGTATCACGCATGGCACATAACCGGCTGATATTAACTTACGCGCAAATACTCTAGGGAAAGGTATGAATCCTCTTTTTCTCCCCACAGCTATGGGTAAATAGCAGGACAGACCGGGTTCTATAGCTTTGGGTGGTAACTGGTCTACCGTAGAAAGAAATGGCAAAGACACGCATAACACATAACTGACTGACTGAAACACTTCCAGTCAGAATTGGAACTTTGTTCGTCGTTTGATTTTCCTGATAACCTGCATATCAACTCACTTGGACATTGTAAAGAATGTGAATTACTAGGCTATGAGGCAGGTTAGTTAGATTGAAAAGGAAGATCTCCAATCCTTTAAAACAAATTTTAACCCAAACTGAATAATTAAATTTGAGCCAAATAGAAACGCATTTATTTCCTTTAAGAAATTATTAGTGTTCATTGATAAATAAACCTTCAATTTCCAGAAAACAGGTCTTTAGATCAGATTAATTACAGAAAGTGGTATTAAAGTAAATTAAATTTATTTTTCTACAAATCAACAAGTGTTGATTTATAAATAAAGTCTTTATTCCTCTGAAACAAGTTTATTTTTCAAATCTATATAACTTTAATTCTCAAAATGTGTGTGTGTGTGAGAGAGAGAGAGATCGGATGTTGTTTAGGCGTTTCCACAGTTTTCATCCGATTTCGATGAAATTTTTTTTGTCTGGTAGATAATTTTTTAGTGCCGGTTTTGAGTCCCAATTAGCTGGAAAAAAATTACAACCTTGAAGGTGAAAAATAAAAAAAAAACTGATTTTTTACATTTTGCGCAAAAATCAAAGGCAAAATTTAATGTCAGTAAAAACAGTGTACAATCAATTTAGAAAGTTGAAATCTAACGCAAAAGATTATTAGAATTATAAAAAAATTATATTATATATAAAAATTAAAATGACAAACATCGCTTAGAGCTATGTTAGTTAGTTGTGGAGATCCATAAAAGAAGATCAATCCTTAATGCTATCTGACATTTAGATACATCAAGGGTACTTTAATGTAGACACTTAAATAATTTCCTTTATGATACATTGACTTTATGAATTTAAGCGCAGTACTAGATTGGCAGCAAGGTCTCATCATTTTACAGTTGCAATGGCTAGAACCGTAAGTTCTATGCTAACAGTTTTTTTCTCTCGCACTTCTCGCATCCGGAACCCTCTTCCGGCTTCTTGCTTCCCAATCAACTTTGACCTTCAAAAGTTTAAATGTCATGCTAATCTTTATCTTCTGTCTTCTTAATCCCGTTCTTTTATTATCATTTATCCTTAATAATGTTTTTTTTTAATCTTTCTCTCATTCTTTCACACTCAGTAACTCCTTTCATCTTGCTGGGTTTATTGCCTTAATTAAAAAAAAATGAATTTATGCTAGACTCTGAACCTTATGTGCCATAAACTTAATAAAGATCGAATTCAATATTGACCTAAGCAGCGAGTATACATGGATACTACTCCACGGTGAAGCATCCCGCTTTTATTGCCCAAATCTTCCAGCTACTTAAACTTCGTCCTCCTTTTTCTCATATTCTCTCACTCTTACTAACTCCTTGCGTCTTAGTGGCTTTATTGCCTTGCTTGGGGTGAAATGATTAAAAACTTGCATATGAAAAAAAAAAAAATTTTATTACATTCTTACATGAAGTAACGTTTGCAGTTAATAGTAGGATTTCATTGCTTTCTGGTTTGGGCCATTCACTTTTTATTAGTTTGGAATTTGGTCTACATTAAATGACACATATAACTATACCTATAAAAGGCTGCTCGTAACAGATGCAGAGAAGGTACGGCCTCACTAATGTTGTGCAAGCGGTGTCTGATTCTGCACTGTCCAAACCAGAAAGTCAATTTGGATTGTTTGCATTGGCTCAAGTTGGCGGAGAAAATTACCTGATTTGTTTTGGGCGTTTTAAGAACAAGCTCAAATAAATGGATGCACCGATTAAGTTGCGATTCAATTTACCGGAATCCACTTGCACTTGTTCAAACAGAACATTTATCGACTTATTGCGATGCGTTGGCCTCTGTCTGTCATGAGCGATTATTAATACAGTAGTTATAATACATTTGTCGTAGGGAGAATGAACAGGCCACGCTGCTACCATCTTCCTGCCTGCCTGCAGTCTAGGAGTGCTAAGGACATTGCTCACCGCTACATTATAGTTGGCACTCCAGTTGACAAGAAATTATACTTGTGATGAAATATTGGTGGTGGGAAGGATGGAGGTCAATCATGGCTATCACTAAGCAAATAAACGCTGATGGTGCAGGGTGCTGAGGGGACGATATACAATAAAAATAGCAAAAATGTAATAAACCTCTTTTATTGAAACCAAATTCACCAGGATCATAAACATGGCGAGATGATTATTAAGAGTTTTATGCATATATAAACATCTCCAGTTGAATGTTATAAATAGATAAATTAGTGGATGTAATATATGAAATTAGTATCTATTATATACAATTATATTGCGCGCACACACACGAACACACATACACACACACATATATAATATAACAAAATTAGTTACAAAATTAAATTAATTACACATGGCACAGTGGCTAAAGGCGTTGGTTAGATCCAGTGACAGGGCCCAAAGAGTGTGAGTTCAATACCCGGTTAAGACAGTGGAGAACTTTCAGCGGGAAATTAACAGAAGATAACTGACATCCATTAAACGTGGAACTACAACAGTCTACCCCAGTGAGCAAAATAAAGGGTTCAGTTTAATATTCCAACAACCTGAAGAAGGCCGGAGCGTACAACGGCTGAAACGTTCTAATAAATATGGCGACAAAGATGAGGACAATAGTCCGAATAATGTAAATGCACTTCATATTTTATATATAAAAATTATATATCTAAATTATATAATATTACTTATTTAATATTATTATTCACGTTATTTTTAGTGGGTACACGTATTTGAGTGGCTATCCTGTTTGTTTTTTTTTGTTTTGTTTTTTTCTTTTTTTTCTTAAACAATGAAATTAACAATAACCGTCCTAGCTTGAAAAGACTTACTAAAGAAAAAAATTGTGCCTCCGACAGGAGTCGAACCTTCATCCACTTTTTACAATAGGAAAACCACTTCTATACCAGAAAAGTGCTATAAATAATAAAAATTATAGGGATAGCAACTCAAAATATCGTGTAGCCACTAAAAATAACGTCTATACTAATAAAAAAAAATTATATATATATCTGTCAGTTATGTGCCATACGTGATAAACGCTTAGGCGATCATGCACCTTTCGATACATGACGGACGAGGCAAATTTTTTTCCCACAGTAGGTTGCCATTTCTTTTTGAGGTAGACTAGTTGCCATCCAAGGCTATAGAACCTGGCCAGTCTTGCTATTTACTCATAGCTGGTGGGAGAAGAGGATTCATACCTTTCCCAAGGGTATTAGAACGTAAGTCTAATGGATTTGATTGGAATTCAAACTTGGCTTTCCAATTCCTCAGTCCATGCCGCTATCCATTATTCTACCGTGTCTCCTACGATATATAATTTTTTATAGTTTCAACGGTCTGAAGTTTTCACTTAGGCATGTAACCACTTCGTGTTGACCTCATGGTCCACTTTTATATTTACATACGCTCAATCTCTGATATTGAGCCCTTGCTAATCAGAACCGTTTTCACTGTTTAAAAACACAATCAACTTCACAGATACAGCTTTTCCCTAAAGCTCTTAGTGCAAAATATTCTACAGGCGAATTTTGCACCATATCATTGGTGTGCTTTTTCGTCTGTGCTAAAAAATGGATTCCATCCTTGTCTGCACTATAAATTTCATCGTTCGCCTCTTTTAATAATTAATCACCCAGCGCAGTGGATGGCTTAACATTTCACTCATAACTTCTAAAAGAATAAAAAAGAAAGATAATTTGAAAGCTTTCTCCGGGGAAGATTAGATTCGAAATTTTGATCATTTTTATTCGAATGATCAAAATTCGAACTCCATTTTCGTCTTGCATATCACCATACCGTCTCTTCGCCTCGTATCTCACAGAAGAAGAAAAAATGAATCTTGCCAACGATTGGTTCTTGAGGCCAAATTAAAGCGACTTAATTATCGAAATTATACAAACCAAACGTCTCTAACTATATAATATCCTCACATACGTGTTAGGAAAGAGAATAGACAAATCCAGATTGATGAACATAGCGATGATTCTTGTGGTTCCAATTGTTACAAAACGAGTTAGATAGGGAAAAATGATAATTGTATTAAATGTAATTCAGGAATTTGCCTTACAGGTCAGAACGACTCGGACTGAGTCGAAGGGATTTCAACAAAACGTAGACATTTAATTTTTACAGTGATGTGTTTTTTTTGTTGTTTTTTGTTGTTGTTTTTTTTTAGTTTTGATCTAAAGCCGAAAACGTGCAAAAACGGTCAGTTCGGATACAGTATTAGCGAGGTCAAGAGCTCTGATGTTGTCCTCCTCCAGATACCTTTGCGCGCCGTGGATTCAGTAGGGAGACAAACTAAAATGTATGGGTAACTGGTGACCTATTGACATTCGTGCTCTCCCCCACCCCCTCTCTCTCTCTCTCTGTCATCTTCCCTCTTCATAAACAACACCTACTGTTTCCATGCCTGAAATAAAGAGTGTAAAAGGAAAGCTGAAATAAACTCTCCTTGGTTAACCGAGTCTGTTAATGAAGCATTAGGGGGTCATTACAGAGGAAATGCCGATAGACCAATAGAATCCAGGGACATCTTTCAAATGAAGAGAGATTTGTCGAGGAGAATATTTTCAGATGTGAGAGTTGATATGAAAAAAAAAACAAAAAAAAAAAAAACGAGAAGGCAATAAAATGTATAGTCTGCATTTTTGAGAAGAGTCATTAGCGCCTTCAGTATTGTTTGATCGCTGAAATACTTTGAACATTTGATACTATTAAAAAGTATGAACCATTTGAAAGGTTTGTGTTTATAAAGAAGATATCTGAGTATCCGAACAGTGTTGGGTGTAAGAAAATAACCGAGGTAAAAAAAATTATTTGCGTGTTAACAATTATGCTTTAAAGCAATGAAAAAGTTTAGAGTTGATGAATTTATTTGGGGTTTGAACGACTGGAACAATCAATTTATTTCCTTTTTAGTAATTTCTTTTTATGAAGGATTACATTATGAACAATAAACGATCTATATTCGTTAGTTCCACCACTTCATACGTTTACAGCTGAGACACACAGTTCTCATTCCGTTCGTATTCCAATTGTAAGGAAGAAGTTCCACTCAGATATCTTCTTTCCACATTCCTTTGAGTCTGCTTTTCCGAACGCTACATACTTAAACCCTTCAAGTCTAGGTTCAACCGCTATCTTTCCTAAATATAATCTGCACTTAACTTCTCCTCTTACCTCCATATAATCAACAGCTAACAGGGTTAATGAATAACGTTGTTTTAAGGGCGTAAAAGGAGACAGTTATGAGTGCATATTATAAGGTTATGCACGATAGATAACAATTAAATCTAGAACATTGAAGAGGTTACGATCATAGGAATCGGGAAAATATTCTCTCCGAATTTGTTCCAAAAAATAACAGTTGTATGGAAGTAACTGTATAAGTGAAACTTCCTCCATACTATTGGAATACTAACAGGCTGAGGGTGATTCAACCCTGTGTCTGTGTGTACGGGTCTTAGCTGTGAATATCTGGACTGGTTGAACTAAAATGTAGTTCGTCTGACCATGTGATGAAAATAGCGATAAAGCAGCCTGGGGTTAGCAACGTTTCGTCTGTTGGGAGAAGGGGTTTCTAGAGTGGAGAATAATTCATCGCGGAAACGATTTTGACCTCTATGAAGGATGACGAGTGAGTGTTGGGTACCTCTTGCACTGATATCGAAGCAAGACAGCATTTTTGGTTTGATTCTTGTTTAGGTAGAGCAGGGCAGATGGGCTTGGGTACTTTCCGAAGGAACCGACCATTTTTTTCAGCAACATTAGCGACAAATCGTATATCCGAGAGCCACGAGGTCCGGATTAAACTTGAGACCGAATAGACGAAGAGACGCCCAAGGCACTTAGCCTGTAAAGTTTTATCATCATCTTTTTAGTGTATTAAAAATATTTTTAAGAGTATTTAAAATAGAGCACTCTTATATACGTAAGGAAATGTGTATATGAATTATATATATATATATATATATATATATATATATATATATATATATATACGTACAAGTATAGGATTGGTGCATACGGAATAAATTCCAATAATCAAAAAATACTATTCTTGAAAGAGTGCTCAATACGGAGAAGAGCAAATATAATTTATTCGAAAATTATAACATATATATGTTATAAAATCACTACAAAAATAGCCCTTTTGTTTCAACACTTCTGGTGTTTTATGAGGTGATGCTGTTGAATGTACATTTTATGTAGGTCTCCGTGTGAAGTTTGAGGTCCTCACCAACAAATTCAGGAGTTATTTTATTATCAAAACGATCAGAGTGAGTTTTCCGAGATGCTGTACCTTCGTAATCACCATTAGACTCGTCCAACTCTCTCAAAATCCTCTTCACTCTCCGAAGATTGACTCTCAATGTGAATGCCAAGGAGTACAGCATGCCATTTCAGAATTTCTGGCGGAGCGAATTACGTCATGGTACATTTTTTTTCTCACAGACTGTACCCAATTGACCTTACTATAGTGTGCAGTCGGCCAAATCAAAACAAACAACGCGCATGCGCAAAATTAATAATATATAATGGCGACAATTAGACCCATCACACCCTGGTTTGTTTTGCTTTGTTTTATTTTACGGCATATCAACCGCATGAGTCATTTAATGGCGAAAAAATTATATATATATATATATATATATATATATATATATATATATATATTAGGTTGGTGCAAAAATAATGACGTAATAATGTCGTTTTTTTACGTATTTTTAACGTCAAAAAACGACATTACGATATATATATATATATATATATATATATATATATATATATATATATGCTCATTTTTGAGTGTAATGTATATAACATATATTTTATATATATTATTATACGAGTACGGTCGTTTAATATATATATATATATATATATATACCCACACATACACACAATATGTATTCGACATATATACGAGTGTATGTACAATGCGTATAATATATATATATGTATATATATATATATATATATATATATATATATATATATATATAAACTTATTACCTATTTAATACATACATTACTCACACAAATTTATATAAATAGGTATACATATATTTTCTTACAAACGCATATATATCTATACTCATCCAATATTTGCAGACACACACACACACACACACACACACACATATATATATATATATATATATATATATATATATATATATATATATATATATAATCGTATATGTTACACACATGTGACTGATAACGCCGCCTGTGTACCGAACAAATACGTAGAAATGTATATGACATTTATTAAGCATTTTATTATGAAAGAATATATATTTTCCACTTCTTGAACATTTAATGTCATAAAATTGAAGCCGGACGTTGTCTTGCAATGAGTCAAGTCTAACAACATACACTTCTGAAAATAAAATAATATAGACAAAAGGAACCTTCTATTTCCACTAAGTGAAAATACTCATATACTGCGTTTTCAATTAAGGCACCCATACAAAAGACAAACTGAATTTAGGATCAATTGATAAACTAGCACACTATAAGCAAGTGCCTTCCTCTGTATAATGTTTTCTTTTGTTAGCTTGCTATAAAATCTAGGCCCTGGTCATACCAAAGTGGTCATCAACCTGTTAAAATTGCTCTTGAATGACACCAAATAACTTTAATGGCGTCCAATGGGAAACATTTTTAAGACTTTATTTGTGCTTGTATTAAAATCGAGAGACTGTGTTCAAACGCCAATATCCGTAATAAAGTCATGAATACATCTATTTTCTTCCAGCTATTGGTTAAATATCATAGCAGACTGGTCTCTTTAGTCTTGGTAAGGCAACAAATCTAAGAAAAGGATAATTCTGAATTTAATATCATGGCAACAGGAAAACACTCTACTATCTTCCCCATGTCAATTAACTGATATTAAATAAAAGGAAGCTGTGAAGAGCAATGACCACCTACGTGGCATTAAAAAATAGTATTTACAAAGTTCTGTTGAGTATGGAAGCAGATCAACTGCATGAGAAAATGAAGAGAAAACAGCAAATTTTCAAGTTGTGAGAAATTATAGCTATTCACAGTTATTAAAGAAAAACAAATTGTGGAGAGCCATGAACCTACATCCTGAATCGATACGCAATTAGAAAAATAGAAACTAATAGAGGGTGTTCCAATAACTTGGGCCGATTTTAATGTGAATTAAGTTTAAGCGTCTAATTATTTTTTTCTTTTTCTTTCAGATTTGGCGGACATTTAGGCGATATTATTTTTGACACATAATTGCCATTACTTAATTAACATTATCCAATAGAGAAATAAATGAATTTCCACCAATAACACTGATTTATTTACTGCTTACTTTGATCCGTCTTAATGAAACACCCTTTATTTACAAGGTTTTTTTGAATATTGCTGCAGATAATCTGGACGGCGAATTCAGCAGGTAGAGTGTGTATCATCAAACCTTCAAATGGTGAGAAATCATGACACTTTATTCTTTTCTTTATTAATTAATATAAAATCTGGGTCTGGCATTACAAATTAGTCATACACCTTGAATGAGAGCAAATAACTTTTATGGAGCAAACATACAACTGGAGATTCACCCACCTTTCCACGGGTCGGCCAGTGAATACGCCGCGTTGCGTCTTCATTTTTCCAAACGTAGCTTAGATGTCGCACAAGGCCGAAAGTATGGGACACCCAGTGAGGATCGCACTCACTACTATGTCGTAATTTTTCTAGCGAGACAAGCTTGTTAACCATTACACCTCGTCGAGATTGAGGTACCTGCTCACGTCATTATGTATCGAAAATAGAGAAAATTAACGTCACACGTTGACAATTTAGCAAAACATGAAAACAAAGAGCCACGGCAAGAAATGACGGGCTCTTGCCTTATTTCTAATATGTTTATGTGCTTTATTTAAACCTTCGTTTGCTCGTTCTGAGTGGGTAGGCAGTTAGATAATACTTGGGATAACCCCTGTCATATCAGTTTAACAATTTAGCGCTAACCTCCAACCAACTCTTTGCCTATCGTATTGCTGTATTCACGACATATGGCTGGCAATACGAACTGAGATACGGTCTATCTCCAACTCCCAAAGCGAACAAGAAATGAACTTCCTCGATCTTAAATATGACTGTTTATAGAGACCAACAACTGGAAAACGTCAATATCCGGCTTTGTTGTATTTGTTCATTTTACTCTCTTTCGATCAAGTGGATACCGGTTAGAAGACCCGAACAAAGACCCCATCTGCCGGCTATAAAAAAGAAACACTTGAAACGCATTCCTTTCTACGTGTAATGTCCAACCATGATGATATCTAATGCGAAAAATTATTGAGGCAGAGATTGAAATCAGTAGGGGGGCTTCAAATTCCAACTGTGGCTGTTTCATTCACTTCACGTTAATGTCCTTGCGAAAGCCATGAATTCGCCTTTCTTTACTCGGCTCTATAGTAGTTTACATTGGACTCTTTAGCCTTGATAAAGTAACCAATCTAGAAGATTGATAATTTTTCAGTTTAAAACTATGGAGCAGGCGACAGGAAACCATTCTATTATATTTCCAATAACATCATTGCAATTCACAGATATTCAAAAAGATTATGTGAAAAGTGATGACCGCCATGTTGTGAAGACACATGACATTGAAAATAAAATTTTTATATTTTCAACGTTTGATCCCAGTTCAAATGGATGGATTGATGTGTTTTTATAGCTTATTAACATTTTTTAGGTTATTTAAAGCCAGAAAAGATTTTTAGATTGTAAGAATCTTTTGTTGATAATAGTAACTTACTGATACAAGTCCGACTTATTAATCCATAGCTTTTGTCGGAGAAGGAGTGGATTCTTACTTTTTCGCGTAAGTAAATATAACGAATCCGACTGGAATTGGAACTCAGCTCTCCGATTTGCAATTCTATTGCACCATCTGCACACCCAGGCTTACAACAGCTGGGGTTCCCAAACGGTCACCTATTTAGGCAGTGGCCAGAGTGGACGTTTTTTGACTTCGATGACCGTAGGAGAACCGATGTTTCAACATGATGCGTCCGTAAGCCTCAACTGAATGGCAAAAGGAAGATGAGTATACATCGCTATTCAAGTGGCCAGAAATCATGGCTATTCACAATTATTAAAGAAAAGGACGCTATGGAGAGCCGTTACTACATATGTCTTAAAGGGAAATAACATTAAAAATAAAGACTGATATTTTACAAAGGTCCGTTGGTTTGGTTTGGTTTGGTTTGGTTTACGGTATATCAACCTCTATAGGTTCTTTACTGCCGACAAAATGTTTATTGCTGGTAATTTTTTTTTTCAAAAATGTATTGTTGGTAATAATTTTTTTCTTCAAAAATTTATTGCTGGTAATAACCTTTTACAAAAATATATTGCTGGTATTAAAACTTATTTTTCCGCTTCCATAGTGTTTTGAACCCAGTTTGTGCGTCAACTATTTTCCCATAGCTAGGACCTTAACAGGTGCTACCACACCATGTTAGGGTCGACCAGGGAACACCAGCATTTAAGAGGTGCCTCCTCAAAACCTCCTGATCAGAGGCCTTGCTGTCGGATGTAGTTTATCGTCTTACCCAGGACGGAAAGTTCGGTTGTGTATATGGAAAAGAGAGAAGGAAACGTTTGTATTACCAACCCTTCAAGTGCCGACTACGTATCTGATTGCCTCGAAAATCCTTATTTGAGATCCTTGGCTCTGGCTCGAGTCGTAAAAACGCAAATATCTCAGCCACCAATAAGCCATAAGCTTAAAACCAAAAGCAACAATAAGAGTACTAGCAACAGCAAAAAAAAAAGTTTTATTCAGCTCTGCTCTTTATAGTAAAAGCAACATGTTGCACGCAGACGTTGCTATGTTTGCTCGCCTTTTTATATTTAAGTGTTGCGTCTGAAATTTGCATTCCGTCTCGGATCAAAGTACGTATTCAAGCATTTAACCTCAAGTGGCTACGTCAGGATCTTTGACCGGATGCCGTCACAAAGCGATACTGGATCTGATTCCAGACGTAGAATTCTGAAAGCACTTGTCTGGGAGTTAAACGAAATTCTGGAATCGATGATAGATGAAAGGGAAATGTTTTGTTTTCCTATTGACTATAGTACTTGGCGTTGAGGCAACGCCAGTAAAGGCCGGTTCAGATGATATAGTGCCATGTAGACGAGATAATGTTGCTAATAGTCCAGACAGGAATATTTCTTACCAAACAGTCTTCATTCCTTTTGATATGATCAATGTGTTTAACTGTATGGCAACAATGTCTAAAATATTCAATATGAATCGACCCCAGAATGGATTTATCAAAAAGTACTCTAGAATAAAAATTTCATATTATCTTACTATTAATCCTAATTCTTCTGCATTTTCTCTACTAGTTTATCTGTGCCGTTAAAATGGCTTCAGGATTTAACCACCGATCATATAATCTTTAAGATAGGCATATATATATATATATATATATATATATATATATATACAGGGTATCCTCAAAAATGTATACACACTTTGAATCGTTATAACTTATTGAATCTATGTATTTTGACTCGTAAATATGATTAATACAAGAGAAAGAATACACATTTAAAGAATTTGAGAATACACATTTAAAGAATTTGAGAGTTAGAAAATTAACTTTAATAAGGTAAAAGCTACTTGGAGCAATGGCAGAATGTTCATATAATGATGAGTTCCCATCAAGTGCACAAACTGGTTGTCGTTCTGTTCAATACACTTTTCATATCTTGAAGAAATAGACCTACAAACGCCCAGTATAATTTCCTCTGGTATTTGAGCACATTCTTCAATTGCTACTCTCTCTATATATATTATTTTGGGACACCCTGTATATATATGTATATGACTATATGATTCGTGAGAATGAACCGAAATGGCATCTTTTTTACATATGCCATGTCCCTTCAACACGTAGGCGAGCACGGCTCTCCTCAACCTCCAGTTCCTTGTAGCTCTTAGCAAAGTGTGTCCATTTGCCAAGCCACCCTATCCCTGTTCTGCCATCCATTCACACAAACTCCTCCTGTTAAGCAATCTGGTCAGTACCTAGATGGGTTATCGCTTGGAAATAACCAATGATGTAAACTTGGATGTACGCTGTTTTTTCCCTGTCCCTTTTGCCTTTGTTATGTGCTGTGAGTGCCAGATTCTCTCAGCCCTCTTTTTTTTATGATGCGTAAAAGACATTTCAGCTGTCGCTTTCTGATTCTGAATATAAATCTCATTTTGTTTTCATTTTCCTCCTGTATTGCTTAAGCGCGCCGTCCATGATATTCTCTAGCATTCCTCTGTAGAACCACATTTCCGTTGCGTCCGGTTTTCTCTTCATCTGGGAGGAGGTTGTCCAACATTCAAGTTATTATCTTGAAATAAGAAATAAAAATTAACTAATATTAGTTATCTCCCTTAGTACAGTTTGCTCATCGTAGATTGAATAAAGTGTTCAATTCGATTTTTTTTATTTTATCAATTAAAATTTGACCAATACAAGTCAGAAGAGCAACTCAACGTAGAAGGTTATTTAATAAAGTGTGATATATAAACATAAGTAGAAAGTGAAGATTACGAACACTAACGATTGTTGTGTTGGGGAAAGTATCCACGCGGAAGTCTCTTCCATGCAGGAGTCTCTTCCACGAAGTAGCGGTTTTTAAGAAGACGCTTTCGTAGTAGAACACCCTTCTTACCAATGTAATGAACAGGGAAAGGATGTGAATCAACTCTGTGGATGTAGCAAGGCAGGTCTTTAGCTGTTAAATTCCGAGTTGATGGCACTAAAGAATGGAGCACGTCTGGACATTTACCATTAAAGAGACGATAGTGTAGCGAGACGTCTATTGGAAGGTAGCTGCAGACTGGAAAATGTTACCCCCCTCCTCCAAGCCGCATAAACGTTTTTGAATTCTGTCAAGATTGGAAAGCGATGACTGGGAAACGGCATCTCAGATTTAGCAGCAATAGACCATTTTTTAACGTTATGAGAGGCAGAAAGCCCGAGGGTGCGTTGACTGGAACGTTATGGCTATAACAATTAAGATGAATATTTCTTTTATATGCGGTGTGATCATGGCACTTCACGCCTTTCTGTCCATTATAGCTTTCTTCGATGTCTCCCCAAAATTTCAACTAATTGAAAATTGGAATGAAAATGACGCTTATAGTTAGACTAAACTAACTATAAGCGTCCTTTTCGTTCCAATTTTCATAAAAAAACTTCCTCGTTGCTCACATGTTCCGTCGTGGTTATTCTAAGTATCCTTCTGTAGCACCACATATCTGTTGCCTTAAAATTTCCTCTTTATCTGCGAGGAAATTGTCCAGCATTCGCTTTCATATGGGACGATTGATATTACATGTCAATTCAGCATTCTTTCTTTGCTTCTCACGAAATTTCCCAGTTTCTTAATACTTTGTTTAGCTTTGGGGGGTGGGGCATCTTTTGATGCACCTTCATGACGCAGGCTACAAGTATAAAATTAAACTATGATATCAAAAAGCAACCGGGCAGACAAATGATCATATATTGTGCAGGTATATCTGCAGCGATCAGAAGAGTCACAATTCCTGTCACGAATTAGGTTCTGTTTATATACCGTCCCTATGTCCCAGTCCTCATACATACGTTGCTAATCTGCTAAGTAGTCCACCACTAGCAGTGGTTTACCTACTTCACGCCGCTGGCGAGTATTTTATTTTGTTGATGCTATAAAGATTACCATTTTATTTCCAAACTCCTTTTTTGTTATTCCTCATTCAGTAACCCTTTCTAGGTTACAACAGGTTCGTAGGATTACCATATGTACTGCAGCTGTAGTATCAGTGGTGGGTCTTTGGTAAGATTGGTTTGAATTCATAGTTTTCCTTCTCCACTAGTCACCAGCCAAGGCTATAAGAGCCAGTCTGCCATAACTCGGGAGAGTTGGATTCATATATTTTCCAAGTGGATTAGTGATTGTAATGAAGTCAACTCGAATTCGAACCCTGCTCTCCGATTTCTCAGACCTAGCTTCTATCCATTACTCCACCATGAATCCATACACTTTAACGGTGTTATTAAAAAAAGATGCAACAGGTTACATATCTGTATAGACAAAGAAACAATTCATTTGTTTAGTTAGTGTCTCACACTGCTTGTTCAAACCTGTCATTGCAAACCACTTAAGCGTAATACAACTTTAAAACCGACCCTGTATTGTGGAGTTTTTCATTCTCCTTTCAATTCTTTGTCATTTTTATTGGTCTATCCTAGAGACAACTTGCGTGTTGGGGCATTCTTTAAATGGTTCACTTTACATTGTCAGCAGGATAGTAGGAATGGACAAGACGAGTTTGCAAGTCTCACAATTCAATTATAATTATATTTTTTAAGAGTCAGTGCCTACTACCAGAAACTGCTCTGAGGTCATCTCAACTTCAGATAAGTCAAAGCTCTTCTCCAAATTCTTTGACTCCACCTTAGATGATAGAGGTTAGCCCCTTCTTGACCCCCCCTCCGCGTCTTGGTAATAGTTTTATCCTGGTTTGGGAGATCTCAAGACCTTACAAAGGTTACCGGTTCAGATAAAATGTCTGCGGTTGTACTTAAGAATATTAACTCTGAATTATCCCCGATCTTAGCGAAACTATTTAACCACTGCTTGAAAGAGAGATTCTTCTGAAAATGTCTCAAGTATATTACTTGTTTTCAAGAATGCGGGCGGGCGCTTATCCCCGTCCCCTCAGAATCCTCATGGTCATTAGCAAACATTTTGAAATGTGGCATACAGCGTTGCTGTAAAAGTTCTCTAAATATGGAATCACTGGAAGAGTTTTTTTTTTCCAATTATCAAGTCCTCCTTAGCGGGTAGGCCGCTGAAGGTAGGTGTTAACGACCAGTCCTCTGAGACCTAAGTGATCAACTTCATTGTCCCCCAAGGCTCGCTTCTTAATCCAATCCTCTTTCTATTTTGCATAAGTTATCTTCCGAAGAGTATAGTCCAATCATTTGTAAATATCTATATCGATGATACAAATGTATATAGGTGCACCTCCAAAATTATATATGGTCAGAGCCTGGCAGCTGATCCCTTCGTTGACTGAGCTTTAACAGCTAAGTAGGTGAGAAATTAACTGGTCAAGTTCAATGTTTCAAGAACCAAATAAGTGTTGTTCCCTCGTCACCGGGCGAACTCCACAGTACCCGATGTCCGCAAGTTGTTTCCCATCCGAAAATTACAAGAGCAAGATCAGGCCAAAAATGGAGTATTGCGGCCATATATGAGTAGAAGTCTTCACTTTCCAGTCTTGACAGAGTTCAGAAGCCTCACCGCGTCCTTGTGGGTGATGAATTGTTTTGCACCCTCCAATCTTTTTCTCACAGACGAAACGATGCAAGTCACTTGCTGTTCTATCGTTATTTCCATGGAAAGTGTTCAGATAAAGTACATTCCTTAGTTCCATCAGTCCATAACTAGCACGGCTAAAGTCCACCATACCACGCGCATTGTAACAAACAACACACATTCCCTTCGTATTCCATTAGTGAAATATAAGTTCTTTGTGGAACCGACTCCCAAGAGGTTGCTTCCTCAATCACAACAATCTTACCTTGTCTAGGGTTAACCTTTATCTTTTCTACATATCCCATAAATTTTGACTCTTACTCTGTAACACTCTACCTAGAGTGGCTCTTGGACATTGTACAGGGTGAAAAAATATATGTATCTAAAAAAATATAACGATTTTAGTCATGATAAGTCTAACAATCATGTCTAGAATCTTCTGCTTCTTCTTTTTCTTCTTCTTCTTCTTCTACTATGCGCCGTGTCCTTACATGACGTGGGTGATCATGGCTTTCCGAGATCTCCTGTCCTTTGTAATTCTCATTAAAGTTTGACTTTTTGTTATTTCTCAGTGCCGTAGTTTTTAATTTGTGCCTAACAAAATTTTCCTTTTCCTTAATACTTTCCTTACCTTTCGGAAGACATCTTTCGCTATTCCAATGCGCCTTCGTACTTCCGTGTCGCAATTTCCGTGCTCTGGTAAAGCCCTTACCCTATAGCCAAATATTTTTATTTGCTAGATTTTTTTTTTGTCTCTAATTCGTAGTTCAGATCTAATCTGTTCCTTTTACTGACAACCATGTATCCTGACTTCTTACAAGTAAACAAAGTCATCTCTTTGTTTTTCATGCAAAACAATGTATTTACATAAAAAAAACGAAAACATAACTCTTCCCACCCTCATGTTGACAACACTGAGATCTGATACACAGCAAATTGCAGAGAAATGTTTGCATGTGACGATGCATTGATGAATCAATAAAAGCTGAAAGCAACAGACTGAAAAGACGGAGGCAACAATAAAAACCGAATTCACATTTCTGCTACGGTCCGTTTTTTTTTTTTTCATATTCATTATTCATTACCTGTTAAAAGTGTAGCTGCTAGTTTGCAGCTCTTGCATGCCATTCATCGTCACTTTTAAAGTACCAACAGCATTTTTTTAAATTAGTTTTAGACTTCAGAATGAGATAAAAAAATTAGTTTTTTTTATTTAAGTTTATAAGTGTCGTGATGTAGGGTCTGGCAAGACACAACACTTAACTCGATCTAGTCAATCGTGATAGTAGTATTCAGTACTCAGCTTCTTTTTCCCGTCTAGACAATTACCCAGACAATTATTTTTAAAAATTATTATAAAAAATGTTATAAAGTTTAATGTACCTAGTTTTAAGTATAGCTAAAATAAGTAATGTGATTTCAGGCATTACTGTAAATCAGTTGGCAAAAGTTTTCAGTGAACTGCAAAATCGTATTACCATTTGTATTGCTAATGATGGAGGACATGTGGAAACTTATATAAAATTTCAATAAAACCTTAAAAAATACAGATTTACTTCTTTCTACTGCTTTTTACAAATTATTTCTATCGCAAATACAAATAAAATTATAATTTTTTTAAAGTGCACACGAACTTTATGGACACCATGTATGTCATGAATTAATCAGTTCGTTTATGCTAGTAAGATGGTCCTTACCATAACAATAAGCCTTTTGAAATTTCTTAAAATGAGTTTTATAATAATTTTTTCAATAAGCTTCTAATTTTTTCTTTAATATTTTGAAATTTATTAAATTATTTTTGAAAATTATTTTAAAAGTAAGCCCTCAAATCAGTTTTAATTTTCTTCCTTAGATTTCGTTAATGCTATTTTATCAGACGTTGACATGATTTGGCACATGGTCATCTTCACAAGCTGAGACGTTACGGTATTTCCAGACGAATTTTTGAACAGATTTAGTCTCATCAAATCGCGAAATGAAGATTATCTTGAACGGACACTCTTCTAGAGTGTCACCCAGCTGTCTCTGCTCGGACCTACTTTTTTTCCTTCATTTTTATCAACGACCTATCCGATGTCATCAGTTCTCATGAAGGTATCTGTTATGGTCCGGTTCTGTGTACCACGGTGATAGTCCAAGGTAGAACCAATAAAGAAGAACTTGAACATAGGTATGGAATACAGATATATTACAAACAAGAATATATACAGAGAAGTAGAAGTGTTAGTATGAACAATGAGGTTTAGTAGAGAGAACAATGTAGTCTCGACCAGTATCACTATTCCAATGTCTTGTAGTAATTGTCTGAACGCGACTTTTTTTCGGACTGCCTCTGACTCGACTCTTGACTCGACGTGAACTACTGACTGACTTTAACGACTGACTGACGATATTCAGTCACCCCCACCCCGCCACTAGGGCAGCATGTGACACAAGGTCGATTATTTATTGTGGGTTCCCCGAGCCCGTGGGCTCGGCCCCAAAATATGCCCATTGAACCCGTATAAACGGGCTCAGGGCCGGTTTACCTCCGCGAACGAGACACCCCTTCTCGGCGAAGCCTCGTTCGGGTTCCTCTCCGCCCGAAGGAAGAGAGTTCAACCGAACAGTCGGTCAGAAAGTGAACGACTGACTGACGATATTCAGTCACACCCCACCACGAGAGCGTCATGTGGCACAAGGCCTTTTTAACGTGTGCTCTCCGAGCCCGTGGGCTCGGCCAAAAATATGCCCATTGAACCCGCATAAACGAGTTCAGGGTCGGTTTACCTCCCCGAAAGAGAATCCGCCCTTCGGCGTAGCCTCCTTTGGGTTCCTCCTGCCCGAAAGCAGAGAGTTCAACCGAACAGTCGGTCAGAAAGTGAACGACTGACTGACGATATTCAGTCACCCCCACCACGAGGGTGTCATGTTGCACAAGTCCTTTTTAACGTAGGCACTCCGAGCCCATTGAACCCGTATAAACTGGTTCTGGGCCGGTCTACCTCCTCGAAGGAGACTCCGCCCTTCGGCGTAGCCTCCTTCGTGTTTCTCCCGTCCGTAGGAAGAGAGTACAACCGTACAGTCGGTAGTGAACTACGGACTGACGATATTCAGTCAACCCCCCCCACAAGGGCGTCATGTGGCACAAGGCCTTTTTAACGTGGGCATTCCGAGCCCGTGGGCTCGGCCAAAAAATAGCTCATTGAACCCGCATAAACGGGTTCAGGGCCGGTCTACCTCACCGAAGGAGACTCCACCCTTCGGCGTAGCCTCCTTCGGGTTCCTCCCGTCCGTAGGAAGAGAGTATAACCAAACAGTCGGTAGTGAACTACGGACTGACTCCTTGCCTACTCCTCAGGCGCACTATTTATTAATTATGGAATAGTCCATTATTATTATTATGAGATCCCATAACACCCACTTCAGAAGCTTTTCCGTAGCAGGGTTTTTTTTTATATCTTTTTTTCTTTGGGTCTATTTCCAAAGGTTCAGTGAATTTTCTTTTTCTTGACGATTTTCTTGGTTCTGGCATTGCTTGTGGTCTTTTTATATCGAATATGTCGAAAATCATGTCCAATACCTCTTCTTGAAGTGGACCGTTAGCATCCTGTAACGGTCTCTTCCTTATTTGGTTTACATGTCTTCTGTGTGAGAATTTTTTTCCTTGTACTATGTACATCATATTACCAATTCTTTTCTCAATTATGCCTTGCTCCCAGTAAGTGGTATTATTTTTATATGCCTTAAAAAAATTTTTTTCCTGGGAGGAATTTTCTTTTTGGTGCGTAGGACTGTGCTACTTGGTAGTAATTTTGTGTAGTCTAGTCCGGCAAGCATCGTACCCATTTTCTGTTGGAATATAGCCGGCGCGACCTTAATTCCAAATGGTAATCTTTGGTATCTGTACAATGTATCTGTACAGTATTTATGCATAGAAGTTTCGAACTTTCTTCATCGACTGGAATTTGCAGGTACACCTCACTTAAATCAATTTTTGAAAAATATTTTCCTCCATTTAATTTAGTGAATACTTCTTCTGGACTGGGTAGAGGATAGTGGTAGTCCTTTATTGCTGCGTTCAAACCTGTAGAAAAATCAGCACAATCTCGAATTTCTCCTGATTTCTTTTTGACGTAGACCGTCTGTGCGGCCCATTTGCTGTATTCTACTTTTTTCAATATGCCCGTATTTTCGAGTCTAGTTAAGTCTAGGTCAATTTTTTTCTATTGACGCAAACGGTACGCTCCTTTTTTTCTTGAAAACAGGTTGAACATTTTCCTTTATTTCGATATTAGCTTCCATTTTCTTAAATCTTCCGAGAGCTGCTGAAAATAATTCGGGGAAACTCGTTTTTAGTTTTCCTTTTAATTTGTCTGCCTCGGTTGATAAGCTTTTTACATTTTGGCAGTACGTACTAATAGGTAAATCCCACAATTCAAATTTTTGCATCCAGTCTGTTCCGAATAGGAATTCGGTATTTCTTAAGACGTACATTCTTAGTTTTTTCGTCATCCCATTAAATGTTACGTTTGTAATTACTTCACCCTCGAATTTTATCTTTCTCCCCGTAACTGATCTAGCAATTTTATCCGTTTTTAACATGACAGATTTGTTTAGTTTTCTCCATGTTTGTAGGTTTATGATAGTTAAGTCTGAGCCAGAATCTAGCTGTAACCTAACTTTTCTGTTTTGCATTTCAACTTGTACATATTTTCTTATATTAGTCTCATCTGTTTGATCACTCCTCGTAATTCTTATTCTGCTTTTGCTTTCTTTTCTATACCTACAATGAGAACTTTTGTGGCCATTTTTTTTACATGATAGACAAGTTTTAAAACGACATATACTGTCTTTAACCCAATGCCAAGGCCCACAACGATAGCATGGACTGGGTGGTAGTTTCTGTTTTATGTTGATGATAATTAGAAAATTTTGTTTTACCTGTTCTTGAGGCGGGAAAATCGGTTCGGTTTGTTTGTGAGGAGGGAAAATTTGTTTGCTATCGTACTTTGCGTACGTGTGTTATGCCAGCTTGTTCTATGTCTTTTGAGTCTTTCTTCACACTGATGCATCTCTGGCTGTCTTCGGATAGTTTTTGAAGTGTCAGATCTTGTTCACTTTCCAATTTAGTAAGTATTCTGCGTCTCATTTCCGCGTCTTTGTTTGAAACAAGGCCATGGATGTAAATTAAGCATTTGAAATTGTCCGCGCTGAGTTGCGAGAATTTGAAGTCGTCACAATTTTTGTTAACAATGGGTGCGAAAGTTATGTAATCTTCGCTGTTCTTTATTGTAAGGTTCAAGCATTTCCATCTTTTATGGAATAATGAAGTATTATGGCTGAAAAGTTCCGTTAGCAGTTTTATGGATTCTTTGAACGTTAACTCACTTGTTTTTTTGGGAAGGATATAATCTACGGATTTGGTATATTCGCCTGTGCCTAATTTTCTTAGTAATAGTCGTACTTTACGTGCGTCTGACCAATCTTTGCAGTCAAAATCATATAGATCTTCGTACCTTCGGAAGTAATTTGCAAAAGTTTTATCTTCGTCGGGTGCGTACTTGAAATCTTCGATATTACTCCAAATAGCCTCTTGTGAGAGAATTGTTTCGTTCTCGGATTTTTGCTCCTCATTTGTCATTGCACGTAACAATAATTCTTGCAATATCCAGATGTTTCTGTTCGTACCTTTGTTGCTGTTCAAATTGGATTTTGATAAGTTTCATCATGGTTGACTTAAAATCTTGCATGTTAACGTATTTTTTTTTTTGTGTAACGTGATATTCTGTAGCCTGTGCACGCAACAACAAAAAAAAAATTTCCTTTGTTATCAGTGAAAATTTTATATCAAAAAAAAGAAATTTTTTCTTTTTTTTTTTAGAATTTGTTTCGTATTAGCCTTTTAAGATTTCCTCGTCGCCACTTGTTATGCGTGACGGATAGCAAAAAAAAAAAAAAAAAAGGTATGTCCTCCGCGTAGAGAGTTGGTTTCCTCGTCGCTACTGTTATGGTCCGGTTCCTTGTACCACGATGATAGTCCAAGGTAGAACCAATAAAGAAGAACTTGAACACGGGTATGGAACAACACAGATATATTGCAAACAAGAATATATACAGAGAAGTAGAAGTGTTAGTATGAACAATGAGGCTTAGTAGAGAGAACAATGTAGTCTCGACCAGTATCACTATTCCAATGTCTTGCAGTAATTGTCTGAACGCGACTCTGTTTCGGACTGCCTCTGACTCGACTCTTGACTCGATTTACTGACGATATTCAGTCACCCACCACGAGGGCGTCATGTGGTACATATATATTTTTAACGTGGGATCTCCGAGCCCGTGGGCCCGGCCAAAAAATATGCCTATTGAACCCGAATAAACGGGTTCAGGGTCGGTTTGCCTCCCCGAAAGAGAGTCCGCCTTTCGGCGTAGCCTCCTTCGGGTTCCTCCCGCCTGAAGGCAGAGAGTTCAACCGAACAGCCGGTCAAGACTTGAACGACTGACGATATTCAGTCACCCCCTCACGAGGGTGTCATGTGGCACAAGGCCTTTTTAACGTGGGCTTTCCGAGCCCGTGGGCTTTCCAAGCCCGTCGGCTCGGCCAAAAATATGCCCATTGAACCCGTATAAACGGGTTCAGGGCCGGTCTACCTCACTGAAGGAGACTCCGCCCTTCGGCGTAGCCTCCTTCGGGTTCCTCCCGTCCGTAGGAAGAGAGTACAACCGTGCAGTCGTTCAAAAGTTGAGTGACTGACGATATTCAGTCACCCCCCCCCACAAGGGCGTCATGTGGCACAAGGCCTTTTTAACGTTCGCGTTCCTCCCGTCCGTAGGATGAGAGTATAACCGAACCGTCGGTCAGAAAGTGAGCGGCTGACTCAAAGTGAGCGACTGACTCCTTGCCTACTCTTGAGGCGCAGTATTTATTAAGTATGGAATAGTCCATTATTATAATTATTATTATGGGTAAGATCCCATAACAGTATCTATGCTGATGACAACTATATAGTCCTGTCTCAATAATAAGTCTGATCGGTTTGACAATGTCAAATTGGCATCCGATCTGAAAAACATCCTATAATCTGTTGTTAACCAAGGCAAGTAATGTCTGTCTTTATTTCTGAGATGAGGTATTATATACACTATTTACATTATTCGGACTATTGTCCTCATCTTTGTCGCCATATTTATTAGAACGTTTCGGCCGTTTTACGCTCCGGCTTTCTTCACGTGATTAAGGCAGTGGAGAACTTGGAGAAGGGAATTAACAGGAGATAACTGATGACTTCCATTAAACATGGTACGTGGAACTAGAACAGTCTACCCCAGTGAGCGAAATAAAGAGTTCAGTTCGACATTCTAATCACCTGAAGAAGGCCGGAGCGTAGAACGGTCGAAATGTTGTAATAAATATGGCGACAAAGATGAGTACAATAGTCCGAATAATGTAAATAGTGGAAAGTAATGTCTTGTTAATTTTAGCGCCTTCCGAACGAAACCACTCACTTTTAACCGTCTGAAAGAAGCCTTTTTTACCTTCCATTAGCATGGCTGAGGCTAACCTCCAGGAGGGTGACTCACTGCGCATTCTTGCGACTAACATTTTCCGATGATATGAAATAGAAAGAGTCTATTGAATCAACTGCTAAGTTAGGAAAGTTGAGTCAATGTCTCGAGATAGACATTTTCCTCTTCAGAAACCATGTTACGCATTTATAAGTCTACCATTCACCATTGCTTTGAATATTTCTGAACTATCGTGTCTGGTGGTCCTGGTATATATTTAGAGATTCATAATAACATCCAAAGAAGAATTTGCAATTGTATTGGTCCTAACCTGGCATTTCGGCTGCTGTCGTCACTTTCACACCGCCCTAACGTAGCTTCCTTGTGATTTTTGTTATAAATAATTTCATGGCAATTGTTCTGATTGTTTCCTCTATGGTACCTATGGTACCTAGACTTTACTAATTTAAGCGATATAGATTGGCGGAAAGGTCTCATTTTACAGTCGAAATGGATATATATAATCGCAAGTTCTATGCTAACAGGTTTTGTTTTTTGTTTTTTTTTTTCTAATGCACTTCTCTCTTGAGGAACTCTCTTCCGGTTAACTGCTTTTCGACCAACTTTGATTTTCATTCGTTATTTTCTGTTTTCTTAATACTTATTCTTTTATTGTCCTTTCTCCTTAATAGTATATTTTTTCACATTCTCGATAATCTTTTGTGTGTTAGTGGCTTTATTGCCTTGCTTGGGGTGAAATGAATTTTTTTTTAAATGTGTAAAAAGAAATTCCTGAAACTGTCTCTTTTGTATCAGGACACTTCAGCAGGGTTAATAGTATTTTAAAATAATTCTTTATTCAAATTTTTGAAGTTCTTAAATATTGGCTTCTCAAATTAGTTATAATTTTTTATTGATATTTTTTTAAGAATTTATATACATATACAAAAAGTGGATGAAAAATTATCTTTTTATTTAGTTGACATGTGGAAGCACACTGAAGTTTTGGGGAAATCTCAAAATGTTTCGTTGTTCCTGAAACATCCGTCAGTGTTTGATATTGAACAGTGTTTTTCTGAACCACACAGACGCACATATATATATATATATATATATATATATATATATATATATATATATATATATATATATATATATATGATTGGGTTTAGAATTAGCTGTTTCTCTCTGCAGAGTGATGATGGCTCACTGGCAGAAACTCTGACAACAAATCGGTCGGGTTTAGGTCCTGGTTTGAAACATTCGGACATCTACTCGCACTGAGGAGTTGTGATACAGCAAAACAGTGCTGTCTGAGAATCACACACACAGACATGTCTAAATATTTCATGTTTCGTCCTTCAATGATAATGTTACTAAGCATAACAGACAATATGAAAGGAACTTACTTAAAATAAATAGATAAAACTTGTCTATATTTTTAATGAAACATGCACCAATATATATATATATATATATATATATATATATATATATATATATATATATATATATATATATGTATGTGTGTGTGTGTGTGTGACACATGCTTTTAGTCGTTCATAAATACCTGTCACCTTGATGTTTTAAGAATGAAAAGCGGGTTCCTTTAAAATTCAAGGAATTTTCTGAACGTGAAAAATAAATCGCCGATTGCATGCGTGTTTGGCTGAAAGATTTGGCCTGCTGCTCACGTATAAGATAACAATTTTGAATTTTGAGGCTTCCTTGGTAAAATCCATGGTAGATTATGTTATTGTCACCAGCAATTAGAGGTTGAGCACGGGTAAAAAGCAGTATTTCCAATACTGATTTTTTTTAAGGTAAATAGTTTCACACTGCTGAAAAGTCGGCACACTGTACATTTCTTAATTTATTTTTGGGGCACCCAGTAAGGATCAAACTCACATCTCAGTAGTAATGTTGAACCAAACAAGCCTTGCTAACTATTACCTGACACCGACGTTTAAGTGGCTAGACGATTTAGGCAATAAAAGGGTGATGCTCCATCGTGGAGTAGTATCCAGGTATACTCGTTTCTTAGGTCAATATTGAGTTAGATCCTTATGGCAGACTAAAACCAGCTTAGTTTGGGGTACATAAGGTTTCAGAGTCTGGCACAAATTGAATTTTTAATTAAGGCAATAAAGCCACTAAGACGCATGGGCTTACTAAGCTTGAAAGAACGAGAAAAAGATAAAAAACATTATTGCGAGAGAAAAATAAAGCACATGAATTAAGAAGACGGGGAAGAAAGATCGAAATTCAATTTAAATTTAAGTTCAAAGATTTCGATAAAATGAAATCAAAATAACTATAAATATAAATGACAAAATAAAAAAAAAATAGGTAGGATATATTTACCAACCTCCCCACATGGTAAGATGTGGCACAAGGCCGAGTTTTAAAGTGGGGGAATCCGAATCCGTAGGCTAGGCCCAAAATTCCCGTATAAAACGGTGTCGGATAGCTTTTTTCCAGAGATGAGACTCTGCCCTTCGTCTGGGGATCCCCTCTGCCCGAAGGTAGAGAGTTTGACCAGCACCACTGGAAAAGATTCTATCTGGACCCCGATCCAACCCCGGAAACCAGTGTAGATAGGAATGGAGATAGAAAGATTGTGTTGGGCCAATCTCCCAAATACAATTTTGAAAACTGACACATACCGGGTTTTTACTTAATACGCAACTTAATGTCCTTTCTTCTCAACGCAGTTAATTCATTAGTGAATATTAACCACATCGAGAGAACATTATACAGTGAAATTATCAGATCAAAATTCCGCTAATAACCGTGTCAGGCTATGGACTTACTGATCTACTCTTGCACAGTCTCATGAGGGGAAAAAGCAATTATTTTACACAACAAACATTTTTCAACATTATCTCCTTCCTTGTCAATGCACTCAATTCAGCGGTAAATTATAATTACAACAATGGAACCTAATGTAATTACATTTTCAGATTGAAATTCAAATAGCATGTCAAGTTACAGACTTATTGATCCATGCTTCTTGATCTTCTCTATTGTTCTCCCTCCAATTTGGTTTTCTTCTGTCTTTATTCATAATAAGAGTCAAGTGGCGTTTAAAATAGGTTCCTGCTTATTTCAAAACAATTATTAATGTTCGCGTGAGGAAGGGTTATATTTGTGATTGGTCGAGGACTGTGCATTGGTACGACGGTGTAATCTTCAAAAATAGCTCCGGCTTCCACGTGCCGTACGCTGTGTAATGTGTAATGGACTGAAGAGAGACTCAGCTTATGAACAAACCCGCTTAGCCAGTTGTTGTTTGACAACCCCGCTTGTTCTCCACCGACCTTATCCCGTCTTCGTGCGAGAGAAGGCAGTATGCACTTGTCCTTAGTTCCCGAAGGTCCCCCCACCTTTTTTTTCGTTGGGCAGAGCATCTATTTTGAAATAAAAACAGTAGGATCAGCGGGCACACCTTATGCCGACGGATTTAAGCAATTTCTAATACAATCCGCATAGAAATGTGTGTCGGTTCACTCGTTTAAAAGCTGGCCTTTGCCATATCTCATTCGGAAAGTAAAAAAAGCAATTTTCATTGCATCATGTTCTATCGGCAACCTTTTTTCTTTCCGCCTTTCTTTCTTTCTTTCTTTCTCAACATTTCATTTTTCTCTCTTTCCGCCTTTCTTTCTTTCTTTCTTTCTTTCTCAACATTTCATTTTTCTCTCTTTCCGCCTTTCTTTCTTTCTTTCTTTCTCAACATTTCATTTTTCTCTCTTTCCGCCTTTCTTTCTTTCTTTCTTTCTTTCTTTCTTTCTTTCTCAACATTTCATTTTTCTCTCTTTCCGCCTTTCTTTCTTTCTTTCTTTCTTTCTCAACATTTCATTTTTCTCTCTTTCCGTCTTTCTTTCTTTTTTTCTTACGGCTTTTCTATTTTACTTTCTTTCAGCCTATCTTTCTTTCATTCTTTCCGCCTTTTTTTCTTTCTTAACATTTCATTCTTTCTTTTTTATCCTTTTTTTCATCCGTTCATCTTCTGCCTCTTCTTTTCTTTCTCAGCCTTTCTTCTTTATTTCCGTCTTTGTTTGTTTGTTTGTTTCTTTCTTTCTTTCTTAGCATTTCAACTTTCTCTCTTTCCGTCTTCCTTTCTTTCTTACAAACTTTCTTTTTACTTTGTTTCTGTCTTTCTTTCTTTCTTAACATATCATTCTTTCTTTTTTATTGATTTTTCTTTCATCCATTCATCTTCTGTCTCTTTTTCTTTCTCAGCCTTTCTTCTTTCTTTCTTA
The DNA here is from genome assembly GCA_963932145.1 of Acanthosepion lycidas. Taxonomy (NCBI): domain Eukaryota; kingdom Metazoa; phylum Mollusca; class Cephalopoda; order Sepiida; family Sepiidae; genus Acanthosepion; species Acanthosepion lycidas. The sequence continues at coordinate 27,746,509 of OZ010580.1, read as the reverse complement.
CCGCTTTTCTTTTTTACTTTCTTTTTGCCTTTCTTTCTTTCTTTCTTTCTTTCTTTCTACCATTCTTTCTTTCCTAACAT
>OZ010580.1:27738929-27741429 GCA_963932145.1 Acanthosepion lycidas | reverse complement strand
ATATATATATATATATATATATATATATATATATATAAAGCGATCTATGCTTAGGAGGGAAAGTCTTTAATATAAAGAACAGTTTTGACAGCTCACTTTTTTTTTTTAGCAAAGTTTAACTTATGACTTTAATAGGAAACTTCTTTGCTGTTGTCTATAAATACTATATTTTGAGATTTGCTTTAAGCGCAGAAGGTTTCCGAAACTTTAAAGGACTCTGTTCGTATTCCTTATGGAATATGCAGCATTTGGTGCACTGAAATGGTTTTGCAAACCGTTAAGCGCATCATAAAATAGACTACCTATATAGGGATTGACATGAATATATACACACACACACACACATATTATATATATATATATATATATATATATATATATATATATATATATATATATATATATACAAATACACACACACACATGTATATATATATATATATATATATATATATATATATGCTGTGGATTCCGAGATGAAAAATCGGTCTCCAATAAATGACAAACGTAAGTATTTAAGATAAGAAATTAAATGTATTTACACAAAATACAAAAGATAATGCTGTTAGTAAATCCAGGAACGCCGGTTAGTATTAATCAAAGATCGCTATATACAGTCTCGAAGTAAACTTCCTTAGAGTCGGGCGTGCTTGTAACTGTGACTTCTACCTCCAACTCAATCACAATGTCTATGGACTTTCCTCTCCGTTCCTCTTCTCTATATTCTCTCTGACTGAGGGTATTTAACGACAGCAGGTCGAGTCCACTTATATCAAAAAGGGGTGAATAATATATATATGCACACAGTGAATCACATATATGCACACATATATAAATACACACAGATATATACAGTGCCACGCAAAAGTTTACAACACGTTACAAAAAAGTCCCCTATGAATTTCTTGCATATTTCTTGGCTAATATTTTTCCATATTTCACGACAATATTCTTTAGTTCAAGCAGTTTTTACGGGTTTCATCTTTGAATTCCCAATTTCAGCTCTCTCAATAAATTTTCAATCGGATTGAGATCTGGAGATTGACTTGGCCATTTTAGAACGTCTATTCTATTTGACTTTACCATGATTTTGTAAGCTTTGCAGTATGTATAGGATCGTTGTCTTGTTGAAAGACCAGACATGGTTTCAAGCCCAGCGAATGTGCATTCTGACGTAAATTTATCTCCAAACACCTGTGCTGTAAACTTTTGATTGACTAAATATCGTTTTTTCTTCGGGGGAAACTTTTTGAAGTTTTTAAAAAAATCTGAATATTTTACTGAATACCTAACTATATGTTCTACGAGCAGTAAAAGTTTAATTAATCTAACTGTATAAAAAATAGCTAAAAACATGTCTTATGTTTTGTAATGTGTTGTAAATTTCCGCGTGCTGCTATATACAATGTAACCCGGATATAAGAGAGTTGTCGGCACCGGAAAAGAAGTCTCTTATATCCGGGTTTCTCTTATAGCCGTTTTTTTTCTATTTTGTTTAGGTAAGTATGGCTCTAATTTGGGACCAGAGAAAATCTCTCTTATATCCAGTTTTCCCTTATATCAGGGTCTCTTATATCCGGGTTACACTGATTTGTGTATTTAAGCAGCAATCCTTCTTTCATGCACATTTCACTGAATACGACAGACAAGGTGCTTTTATTTAGTTTTTGTATAAAAAACTAAATAAAAGCACCTTGTCTGTCGTACTCAATGAAATGTGCATATATATATATATATATATATATATATATATATATATATATATATATATATATCTTTGTGCATGTTTTTACATGTATGTGTGATGCGGCGTTGTGTGTGTTTGTGTGCGTGTGTGTGTGAGTGATGTGTTTCAGGGGCGCTGAAAAGTTATTGAACTCGGCACGACCCACTTCTCAAAATCTAAACAAACAGCAATATTTGTTCTTTTTTTTAATGTTTTTTTATTATTATTATTATCTGGTTGTATGTATATGGGAGTTGCGCAAAAAAAAGTTTCGATCATACAAAGGATGATTTAAAAAAAAAAAAACCCAAAAAACTGATATTTGGGGATTTGGTCAAATTTTGAGGAGTGCATCGACCAGAGAAGTTTTCAGTACCCATTCGCACACCCGCATATATATGCATATATATATATATATATATATATATATATATATATATATATATATATATATATATATATATATATATATATATATATATATAGTTAAGTTATGAAGAACTTGGTAATCCGTCTGGGTAATCCCAAGGAGGATAAAATCCTGAAAGCTCAATGTAAATCCCAAGCTAATCTTTAAAAGAAAAACAGACCAATTTAAGGTTCCATTATAATAATTTATTTCACCTGAGCCCTTTTAAAGGACTCCGGATCATCAGATAGCACTTCCAAAAATGAAATGAAACGAAAAATGAAATTAAAATTGATGGGTAGTGTAAATATTCAAATATATATATATATATATATAGTGTGTGTGTGTGTGTGTGTGTGCGTGTG
>OZ010580.1:27693929-27736429 GCA_963932145.1 Acanthosepion lycidas | reverse complement strand
CCAGCCAGCCACCCAGCCACCCAGCTAGCCACCCAGCTATCCATCCATCCAGCCAGCCAGCCAGCCAGCTAGCCAGCCAGCCAGCTATCTTTTCATCCATCCATCCATCCATCCATACGTACATCCATTCATCGATCCATTAATCTAGCCAACCAACCAGACAAACATCCACCCACCAGCCTGACAGTCATTCATCCATCCATCCAGCCAAAGCCATCCATTCATTCATTCATACATCCATCCATCCATCCAGCCAGCCAGCCAGCCATCAAACCAGCCAGCCATCAAACCAGCCAACCAGTTTGCTAGCTAGCCATACGTTCAGCCAGCCATTCATTTATTCTCCCACCTATCTAACCAGCCAGCCAGCAAACCACCCAACCTGCTGGCCGATCGTACATCCATCTTAGTGATTTTATTGTCTTTCTTGGGGTGAATTGATTAAACAACTCCTACTCAGAATATAAAATCTCTAAATGACTTAATGGCGCCTTCTTCCCAGACATTAAAATATATTTATTTTATTTTACCGGCCTTCGTTAACTATCCCCCTACACTGCATTTTATTAAACTTTCTATTTCCTCATCTTAGCATCTTAGTTTTAAGTATCTAATGAAGTAATTTAGGAAGTTTAAATCTGCACAACAGATCCATCCTCTAGGTCTTTAATCAAATACTGCAGAAGGTTTATGGCGTAAATATTCAAGGATTTTTGTGTCCTTTCAAAACGGCTTTGACTCGTCAAGACAGTTTTCATCTTGTATTGACCGTAAAAGGCTGGCGAACTACTGATCAGATATTTAAACACTCGCCCTTAAAATAACATAAACGCCAGCAGAATGATTCTCTCTATCATTTGAATAATTACTTATTTCCAACATAAGCATCAACTATCTTCCATACGGATTAGAAATGTGGAGCGTTCACCAAATAATGGGTCAGACCTGGACAATCGGGCAGACCTGGACAATCGGGCAGAATTTTTCTTTTTTAAAACAAATTCCAGTCGTCTCAACATGTCGCCATTCCCAATATAATTCCTCCAATTTGCTACTGAATTAGAAAAAAATAGTTACATCCAACATTGTTCACCATATCAGTGTTGGTTGTACTCTGATGTCTGCGCACACTAACATTGACCAAATATTTGTCTCAAGTGGGATTTCTTAGCATCGTTCGTCTAAATTTGTTTAAACAAGCCTCACGGCTCGGTGGTACCAGCTCAGCCGATCTGATACCAGTTTCCTATCTTAAGCGTAGACACTAATAAATCTTTGGACCGATCGACCCAGTGGATCGTTCGAAATAGCTGTTCAATATGATGGCGAATATTTGCAATTTTGTTGCGCGCAACGAGAAATTTAGTCACCATTAGAACTTCTTTTTAAACATCTGGATAATTTAACGATGATATTTCACTGAATTTCTTCTTTCAGAAAAGGATTTTCACAAAAAGGAAGTCCCCTTTAGAATCGCATATGAATGTGTACACATAGGCATATATAACATTTTCTGCTCGTTCACTGAAAACTTCATAGTGCTTAACTAAGATTTTTTTTATCTATCTATCTATCTATCTATCTATCTATCTATCTATCTATCTATCTATCTATCTATCTATCTCAATCTGTTCATTATCTATCTATCTATCTATCTATCTATCTATCTATCTATCTATCTATCTACCTCAATCTGTTCATTATCTATCTATCTATCTATCTATCTATCTATCTATCTAAATCTGTTCATTATCTGTCTATCTATCTATCTATCTATCTATCTATCTATCTATCTATCTATCTATCTATCTATCTACCTCAATCTGTTCATTATCTATTATCTATCTATCTATCTCAATCTGTTCATTATCTGTCTATCTATCTATCTATCTATCTATCTATCTATCTATCTATCTATCTATCTATCTATCTATAGCCCCTTCTATGGATTAATTATTAAGACGAAACCATTATTATCTAAAAAAGATCTTACAATATAAAAATATTTTCTGGCTTTAAATAACTTTCAAAGGGTTGATAAACCATAATGTTAATAAACGAAGCAATGTATGTAATATCAGATATTCGGTACTTTTTCCGTATTAATAGAGCAAATTTTAAACAATCCCTATGTATCTATATATATAAAAATAACATTTTTTTTTATTATTTATTATTTACAGCTTGTTTCACGCTGTGCGAATTTCAAAATAGGCACTTTTTATTTTTATTTTTTTTATTTTATTTCTGTTTAAAGCAGCCCTTAATTTAAACTCGTCTCGACGATATCACTTTCGGAACGATATTCGTTACACTAACCGCACACATCCATAATGTGTTTTTAATTATGTTTTTTATAATATTTGTGGTAAGATTAGATATTGTTGCCGGGCCAGAAATACAGGCCGAGAAAACTGACAGTAGATAATGTCTAACTGGAACAGTCTCATTACATCGCGACAAACAAAAAGAAAAAGGAAAGTTATTTATCAAAATAAAATATATTGATATGACGAGCATAACTGGAATTGGAACTCAGCTCTGCGATTAACAATTCCGAACTAGTATCCATTACACCACCCATACGTCGAACCTTACAGCACCGGGTATTCTCAAACTGTCACCCATCTAGGTACTGACCAGGCTCAACTTTACTTAACTTCAGTGATCGTAAGGGAACCAGCGTTTCAGCGTGATTTGGACGAAGTTTACGGTTTAATATATACATGTCTCACTCACTCACACACTCACTCACACACACACAAACACACACACACATATATATATATATAATCTTCAGAAATTTAAATGCAGTGGCAATCGCTATCTACTGTCCTGATTACTCATCTTTTGTTTCCGCTCCTTCCTAATGTTTCTGTTTTCGAATTGTTACACACGCAGTAACCTCTTGTGTCTCAGTCGTTTTATTGCTTTACTTGGGGTGAACTCTGTTATATATATATATATATATATATATATATATATATATATATATATATATATATATATATATATATATATATATAGTTGGATTGATGTGAGTTTATGACCCTGGGTTTTACGCTATTTGTGATGGTCAGGGTCACAAACTCAAATCAATCCAACTAAATATGTTAGTTTTATCACTGATATTGAGCACTTTCCAATAAGTAGCGCGCATATGTAATATATAAATAATAGACATAAAAAACTGTATATATATATATATATATATATATATATATGAAGAAATATAGTCTTCTGCTTTGTTTATGAGATAAAGTGCCCAATATCAGAGATAGAGCTTGTGTAAATATAAAAGTGAACATAGAAGTCAACAGTTAGAGGCGAGAGTCTGTTTCATGCTCGCAAGTCTGTTTCATGCTAGCATGAAACAGACTGTCGCCTCTAAGTGTTGACTTCTATGTTCACTTTTATATATATATATATATATATATATATATATATATATATATATATATATATATATATATATATACTGACGTAGATAATATGTATAGTTATCAATATAATGTTTATAGCTCTGTTACTCTATATTGAGCACTGTTTTGATTTCACAGAATATTAAATAAATCTGTATTTGAACGTAATCTCACGCTTGTATGATTGCCAATATCTCTCTATTTAATTCATATATATATATATATATATATATATATATATATATATATTGCGTATTTGGGTAGCAATACATATTTTATGCAAGTTTCGTTTAAAACCACTGATAATGTGTGGCGGTTGACTTTTATATAATTTCTCATGCGTAGCACTTACACTTGTACAAAAATGCTAGAAATAATGGAAGCATTATTAATAAAAAAAAAAAAAAAAAGAAGAAAAAAGCCAACATTCAATAATGTGATCACAGTCACAACGTGCTGACTGTCATTGGAAAATAAAACATTTCTATAACTTTAGATACATGCATAAAACAATGGATATATTCAGTTCAAAATAAAATGAAATTCGTCCTTGATAATAGCTAAAAGTGTAGCCGAAAGCGCTTGGAAAACATTCGGACAATTTTTCTATAATTTATGGCTTGAAAAGAAAAAATTATACATGAGAAATTATATAAAACAAACCCTCAAATACACCTTATCAGTCGTTTTCAATACGATATATATATATATATATATATATATATATATATATATATATATATATATATATATATATATATATATATATAACCAGAGATGAAAAAGACTCATGAATATTTTCCTCGGACGAAATATGCTTATTCCCCATATGAGGTAATTTTGGATTTTATTGTATATATTTATATGAAAGCATGAATGTAGAAATTATTCACCGAGTTTGATATTTTCATGTTGTTTTTTTTATGTCAAATAAAAAACATGTCAATAAAAAAAACTTGTAAAATCTACGAATCCTTACAGCTATGGATTAAATAGAAGGACTTTTATCTGATGTAATCTTGTTATCTTTATGAAATGGTTAATGCAATATTCTATCGCCAAAAAAGAATAAATCTGACAATCCAAAATATCTTTCAGCTTTAAATACACCACAAAGGGTTGATAAACCGTAAAAAATTATCCCAGCAATCAATTCCCCTTTTTTTATCAACTCAAGAGAAAACCTCAAAATCCCAACTATGAATAGGAGAGGCCAAAATGAAACAAGTACAGAAATTTTGCTATCTGGGATGTCTTTTAACAAAGGACAGAAAATGTAACACCGAAATCCGAAGCTACATTGGAAAAACAAATGCTGCATTGCAAAAGTGACACCTAGACACAGGGAAATTTAGGTAGTAACAAACAGAGCTGAACTGCTATGTAATATCAATCCACCTAAGTTGCAGAGAATGAGGAACAATTTTCTCACAGACACGCGATTTTATAGAAGGATGCTGAGAATATAATGAATGGGACACATTAACACCCAAAGAAGTCTTAAGAAAAATGGTAACAAAAATAATACTTAGAAAGAGGAAGAGAAAGAGAGTGGAATTTCTCTGACACATTAATGAGGAAGGAAAGATTGGAAAACTTGACACACACAGGATATATCGAAGACAAACCAGACAGGGGAAAGCAGCCACATATCTGACCCACTTGTGGGAAATGATGGCGGAAAGTCTGGGGTCGGAGTAATAATATCAAAAGACAAACTATACTAAGAGTAGCAATATATAGGAAGGAGAGTTATCGTCGTCCACGTGCTGATATTATCATCTTGAAATTTAATTTTCACTGACAACATTACATTTTAACTCTGGATTTAATCAGTTTTTGTCGGCTTTTGGGTCGTGGGGGGCCTTTTCTGAACGTGGATTCTACATTATCGAATGGATGTTTCATGAAAGAGAGAATATTAAATATACTACATCCCAGGTCAGTGTTTATAGACTTAACTGTAGATAAAATAAAATCTGAGTCGAACTCCCAAAATCTTCAGTTAACGGGGAGAAAATATTATATATGCCGGTATGCGCACAGTCATATCCGACGTTAAAGGGTTTGGTTTGGTTTGGTTTGGTTTGGTTTACGGCATATCAACCTCAATGGGTTATTGAATGCCGACAAAATTTTCCCTTTTCCCAAAAATCTATTTCTGGTAATAATTTTCCTTCGCTGGTATATTTTTCCCCAAAAATGTATAGCTGGTAATATTTTTTTACAAAGTATTTCTTGTATTAAAACCTATTTTTACAGTTCCGTAGTGTTTTTTTCCCTTGTTTGGGGGTTAACCATTTGCTCATAGATGGAACCCTAACAGGTGCTACCACCCAGGGTCAAGATGGACCTCAGAAAACAAGCAATTAAGAGGTGGTTCCATGCTCCGCAAAACCACCTGATCAGAAACATTGCTGTTGGATGTAGTTTATCGTCTTACCCAGGACACGGATGTAATTTATCGTTATACCCAGGACGTCGACGTTAAAGGGAGCTTTCTTTTTGTGAAAATCCTTTTCTGAAAGATGAAATTCAGTGAAATTCCAGCCAGATGTCAAAAAGAAGGTCTAATAAAGAGTAAGTTTCTCGTTCCTGGTAACAAAATTACAAATATTCGCCATCAGATCGAACAGCTATTTCGAATGGCCCATTGGGTCGATAGGCCCAAAGATTTCGTCTACTCTTAAGAAAGGAAACTGACATCAGACCGGCTGAAATGGTACCACCGAACTGCGAGGCTTGTTTAAACAATATTTAGACGAACGATGCTAAGAAATCCCATCGGCATGGTCTTGTGACAAATAGTTGGTCAATATCCCAGTGTGTATAAACATCAGAGTAAAACCAACATTGATAGGTTGAACAGCGTTGATTTGTAGCTATTTGTTTCTAATTTAGTAGCAAATTGGAGAAATTATATAGGGAATGGCGACATATTGAGGCGACTGGAATTTGTTTTAAAAATATTCTGCCCGATCGTCCCCGTCTGGTCCGAGAATGGGCGAAGATCCAGATTTCTGATCCGCATGGAAAATAATTCATGCATCATCTGCACTCAGTGACCAGGAGATCATCCCTCAAGAAGACATCATGCCTTCCATTTACCAGCACTTTTTTTTTTAGCCGCCTTCAATCATCCACTCTTTTCTCATCGACCCCCTGGAACTTTTAACTCTCCCCGATATGGTGGTATCATCCACTTTGAGAAGCAATCTGGTAGACGTGTCAAGCTAAATTGAAATAACAGAAGTTTATATATATATATATATATATATATATATATATATATATATATATATATATATATATATATATAATGCGTAGCTCCAATAATAACCCTACGGCAGGTGCCCATTACCGTACTCTAGAACACGTAAAAGTTTTTTTGAATTCTATTATGGGTGGGGAGTATAAATTGGACAGCTCCAGCCCAGATATATTTAATTTTTGGTCTAATCTGACTAAAGTGCATCAGAAGGAGTCAGATACTTTACTGGAGCGATACAATGAACCGGACATTTCCCCAGCATCTTTAGAAATGGATTGTATATATGAGTTCCACATGAGGTCTGGAGTGAACTTGAGAACTAATTGACGTCCAAAGTCTCATTGAAAGCAGAATCGATTATCTTGACTGAAAAAAAAAAAAAAAGCTCAGTCTTTGAACGGTAAGGTCTTGAAGGTCATTTAAGACTATATTGGATCCATTGCTAGGTCAGCTACTAAGAAAGTCGGTTCCCTGTGTCGAGCGTAACAACTTTTCACTCCGGAATCTATCTGGCATATCCATAAGTCTACCATTCATCCATATTTAGAACATTGCTGCCATATATGGTCCGGTGCTCCTGCTATTTACCCGGAGCTCCTTGATAAGATCCAAAGAAGAATCAGCAATATTATTGGTCTTGATCTGGCGTCTCGGCTTTAGTCACTTGCCTCTCAGTGCCTGTTTTTTATAAATACTTTCATGGAAAATGTTGAGATGAGCTCTTTGCTATGGTATCTAGACTGCATGAATTTAAGCACAGTACTAGAGTGGCGTCGAAATCTCAGCAATTTACTGTTGAGTTGGCTAGATGTAGCCGTAAATTCTATGATAAAAGTTTCTTTTCTCGCACATTATATTTCATTAGGTGTTTCTGAAAAAATTGAAATTATAGTACTTGGCTATTTCTTTGTAATACATTCCTGATATATTGTCCTACCAGATGTCCTATCTGGTGTTCTATCTGATTCGAAAAGATCTGCGTGTCTGGTGAAGGGGGGCATTCATAAATCTATTAGCCTCTCAGTGGAACTGAATCAAATTAAATACTTAAGTAGTCTCTTTAGAAAACATGATAATACATTCTTTTTTTATAGATACAAATATTTAAGTAAATAATAAACAGTATTAACAACATTTACCGAGAAATTGTCATAGAAAAAAAAAGAATATATAAACATAAAAATGTCGGACTTTGTCCATTTCATAATGTGTGACGTCATTTATTCACATTTGGATACGCATTGAGCAGATATAAATGTACATGAGAGAATCATGGAAGATTGTAGTTTAAATACAGTAAAACCGACCTTGCTAACCGAACTCTCCTCTGTGGCGAAATCGGTAAAAGCACGTCAGTCTATATGACTGTTCCGTATAGGATACAGGTTCGATTCCTGTCGGAGGACGCATATTTTCTATGAAAATTTCTTGGACATTTAGGTCGGTAAATGTTGTGAATACAGTTTATTATAAACAGAGCATTTACTTAAATATTTGTATCTATAACAAAAAAAAAGAATGTATAAACATAAAAATATCTTAAAATAATTGTTGGACTTTGTCCATTTCATAATGTGTGAAAACCTGATAAGTAAACAAGTTATGATCGATTAATTTATTCTAGTACGAGTCGACGACAGTGCATGGCTCATTGAAATTCGAAATTTTGGGGGATGGCCTGCAAGTGTAACGGACTATTACTCTATGGTAGGTGATCATAAGTATAGAGGCGTAATCGATAAAAATGAATGAATGCTGCTATTTGAGCAAGAAGAGAATCTCTGCATGTCCGTCTAACTCCGTATCTTGCGCTATTCTCTTTATTATTCATTTTTATTCAGCGTGAAAGAGAAAGAAAGAGGGTCGGGGAGAGATTCTATTTTGTCTGTTCAAACAAGTTTAGTTTTATTTTTCAGTTTATCGACTCCGTTCGGTGTTCTATCAGCGGTCACGTCAGCGTAATTTTGTTGAAATAAAAAAACAACAACAACAATATAAATTACCCATTTGAGTAAATAGAAAGAAAGAAAGAAAGAAAGAAAGAAAGAAAGAAAGAAAGAAAGAAAGAACAAATACAATGATAAAACAGAAAAAAAACTTAAGGGAAAGAAATAACATTTTGTAAAAAAAATTGCAAATATAATGAAAAATTAAATATACAAAAAAGAGAAAAAAAAAGAAAGCCCTCTGAAAACAAAATAAAAAAAGAAAGAAAAGAGAAAATAATAAGAAAGAAAGAGACGTAGACATCAAGGAAATTAATTAGTAAAGGAAACGTAAGAAAAATAAAAACAGAAAAAGAAAAGAAAAAGAATTAAAAAACGATAGGAAAAAAGAAAAGGAAAATATATGGAGAAAATAGAATAAACTGAAAAAAATAGAAGAAAGAGAGAAAGAAAAAAATAATGGCAAAGAAAGAAAGAAAGAAAGAAAGAAAGAAAGAAAGAAAGAAAGAAAGAAGGAAACAAACAAACAAACAAAGAATAGTAAAATATTGCAAAAGAAAACTAATGGGAAATAGAAAGAAAGAAAGAAAGAAAGAAAGAAAGAAGGAAAGAAAGAAAGAAGGAAAGAAGGAAGGAAAAAAGAAAGAAGGAAAGAAAGAAAGATTAATGGGAAAGAAAGAAAGAAAAGGAGAAAGAAAGATTAATGGGAAAGAAAGAAAAAGAAAGAAAGAAAGATTAATGAGAAAGAAAGAAAAATTTGATGGGAAAGGAAGAAAAAATATTGGGAAAGAAAGAAAGAAAGAAAGAAAGAAGGAAGGAAATTGGAGCAAATTAAAAAAGAAAATAAAAGCCATGATTAAGATTAAGGAAACGAAACAGAAAACCAAAATAATCGGCAATGAAAAGTCGGCGAGAAATAATTGGAAAACCTAAAAGGAAAGAAACAGACAAAAAGTTTAAAAAATATTATTCAGGATAGAAAATAAAACACTTGAATAAAAATAAAACTGAAAAAGGGAAGAACAAAGAAAAGAAAATCTTTGAAAGAAAAAGCTGATGTCAGTAAAATGGCCGTATCTGAATTTAATGTGGGCTTCAGATTGTCAACGGAGAATCATCGCGTCAGTTGTATGCGTTGATTGTATTGCGCACGCGCGCGTGTATAGTATGTGGCTATGCACGTCAGTAATGTCCGTCTATATGTGTGGGACGAGACGTGAACTTGTGACGTCGAGTGCGCATGTTCTCTGCTCTTACAAACGCGTTTCCCTTTTCCCGTCTTTCCGGCACACCGACCTCGGCAGCGAGCAGACGAGACATAAATAGAAACGACACAAGCGCTACTTCTACATCTGCTGCCGATTCTGCTAGCAAGTTCCACTGCTTTTCTCCGCGTCTGCCACTGTCCTCTTCTCCCCCACCACTACGCCATATTTTTTTAACCAGTGCGGATGCTGACAAGAATCGCTGCCAGGTTCCGACACACGTGGCAGAGCGGCTCTCTTACCACGCTCAGTAGGACAAGACCAGTCCACCGTCGACGACGACGACGACGACGACGACATCGAAGCGACCGCGCCAGAGAAGATGAGGGGGAAAAGAGACGATATCTTCGAGAAAGTGGGGCGGGAAGAGAATGTGCAGATAAAACTCGGTCAATGACGCTACTGGAGAGATCAAAATTTAAAGAGGAGAAACGGAAGTGGGTTGAGGCGGAATCTTCGGACCTGACATTTAATTCTCGAGATGAATATTCCGTTTTATTATTTGTTCACTTTATTTGTATGTCCCTTTCTTTGTATGGAATGGCGGCGTACAAATAATTTTCATGTCTCGTCTTTCGCAGTATTCTTGCAATAATGGGTTTACGGCAATAGTTACTCCTATTATTAATAATAACTAGAAAGTCCTGTGACAACTTCACGGTCTTCCTGTTTTCATTTTCTGTTGAATCTTAATTCTTAATTTAATGATTGAATAAGTTCATGGCGAGTTCTATGACAATAAAATATCCGTACACATTTTCTTATCGCATCGTTAAATATTTGAACTTAACAACTTGCAAAATATTACAAGAGCAATCATAAATATGAATGCTGGCAGTCATTTTAAGTGAGAACAAATGAAAAGATTTGAAATTAACGTTTCCATTTCACTGAAACAGCCGTTAAACATTTCTTTCTTTCTTTCTTTCTTTCTTTCTTTCACTGAATCGAAGTAGGGCCTTTTCCTCTCTTTCCACGCGATCAAAACGGAATAGTCCATTATTTATGATGTATTGGCAGGGCATAACGGTCGTGCGAACTAACGAAGGACAGTACAAACGCATTATAATATAATAATAGTATCACGATTACTACTAACAAATAAGATTATTTTTAAAAATATGCGCTTGTAATAATAGAAATAATTGATGGCCCGCCATGACGAAATCTTGAGCAAAGCACTTTCGCAGACCATTACGCCTATAATGAGCCCAAGTTTTAGTAAGTACTCCACACCTTTGACCTTGTGCTAGCTTAGTAAATAACTATGAGTGCTATCATAGACCAATAGTTATCGCGCCAATCTCTTGGACCAATTCGCCACTGTAAGGAATTCATTCGATCCTCTCTGAGTGAAGTACTACTCTGTTCTAATGACAAATTAAGCCGTGTAAATACGTTCTTGGTCGCCATCCGAGTAGTGGTAGCTAGCAAAGTATTCTCATAGACTATTTATCTCTCTCTCTCTCTCTTTCTCTCTGTTTTTCAAACACTCTCTTTCTCTTTATGTGGCGTGTCTTTTCAGAATATGAGCGATAACGGCTGCCCACAACTTCCTGTCTTTTCTTGCTTCAGGGCAATTCTTTCGCTTTTACAAGCCCACGTTGTATTCCTAGTCATTCTTCTGCCATCCATTTGCTCATCAAGTAGTTTACTCTCTGTTTGACCCCCCCCCTCCACCCCGCTTTTCTTGAGGGTTAAATTCTCCAAGCCTTCCTTTATTGTTATGCGTGGCAAAGGTCTCAGCTCTCTCTCTCTCTCTCTCTGTAATGCTATATTAGTTACATCTTATAAGAATATGAAACTAAATAACTAACTAACTGTTTATTCACTTCTGGAGCCTTGTCGCATTAACGTCGGAAGGTATGTCGTTTTCGGGGCCTTTCTTCGAACATTCGATTTTTTTCTTGCAAAAATTTGAGGCACTGCTCATCACCCTCCTTGTTGATTGGGCATTTATATAACTTCCTCTTATCAAGTTTTGTGTGTGTGTGTCTATTAAGGAGAAATAGCAATAAAAGAACAGGAATTAAGAAGACAAGAGATAACGATTGACATTGCATTTAACTTGTTGAAGATCAAAGTGGACTCGGAAGCAAGAAGTTAAAAGAGAGTTCCACAAGCGAGATGTGCGATAGAAGAAACTGTTCTTAAGTTTACATCTAGCCATTTTAAATGTAAAATCATGAGACCTTGCCGCGTTTAAATTCATAGTTGGTGGCTATGAAGATATTTTCTAGGTGAATCCACTAAGGTAACTAGCAATTCTGACGTTCTGATGTGACACCGAGTACGCAGTTTATTTTGGTATCTCTTAAGGTGAATCCAGTATGTATTGAGGTCACCACAGATAAACACCTATTAGATCAAAATCTCCACTGATGGATATTAAATTCAAATCTGCTTTTTTCTCGATATTTTTTTTATTTTATTCTTAACAGCATTTTCCTTGTAGTTCATACTCTCCATAAAACTTCTTCGTTTCTCCAGGGTAATCTTAACATTTGTCGTTAGAATTACGCATCTATCGATTCCAGTCGCTTTTTCATATGAGAGGAAATTGTCGAACATTGACGACTATATTGAGGATTAAATGTTACAGCCCACTTTTCCTTGTTTCTTTTCCTATCTCTTAACATATTTTCCTATCTCTTAATACCTCCTAGAGAGGGATGGATTCCGCCAGGTTAAAACGTCCAAGACACGCCAATTGATGAGAACTGAGAACCCATTTGAGGAGAGAGTTTCTGGCACACGGACCACGATAGATGGATGAAAAGGGTGGACAGCTCAACACGTGCCCCACCCAATAACTCTTTCCGGGATTAAGGGCGAAAGAATACTACTACTACTACTACTAATACACTACTAATTGTATACTTACTGAAAGGCATATTTCGGTATTGATACTTCCGAGAAATTTCATAGAAAATATGTGTCCTCCGACGGGAATCGAAACTGTATCCGACACAGAACTGTTTGATTCCAGTTATTCGCACCTTGGATTGACTATTTCGCTGACAATCACGCGCTTCGTCAGCGAAGAACTCTTTCTTTTTACTTTCTTTAACTACTTTGTCAAATAATTTTTTTCGCTTATTTGTTATAATGATTACGTCTACAGTTAAGTCTCCCATTTTTATTTGAATTCGAGCGAATTCATCCTATAGGTCTTAGTGAGAACCACACTTCTTTAGACCTTGTGGGAGGTGCTGCAGAATCACAAAGCTCAATGCTCAAAAATGGTTTCGAGCTAATTCATCCTGTAGTGAGAACCACACTTCTTCAGAACTTATGGACTGGTGCTGCAGAATCACAGAGCTCAGGGGTCTAAATGGTTTTTGAGCGAATACATCCCATAGGTCTTAGTGAGAACAACACTTCTCCAGACCTTGTGGAATGGGGTTACAGAATCACAAGCACCATGGTCAAAAATGGTTTCGAGCGTATTCATCCTATAGGTCTTAGTGAGAACCACACTTCTTCAGACCTTATGGACTGGTGCTGCAGAATCACAGAGCTCAGAGGTATAAATGGTTTTTGAGCGAATACATCCCATAGGTCTTTGTGAGAACCATACTTCTCCAGACCTTGTGGAATGGTGTAACAGAATCACGAAACTCCATGGTCAAAAATGGTTTCGAGTTAATTCATTCTATAGTTCTTAGTGAGAAACACACTTCTTCAGACCTTATGGTGCTGCAGAATCACAAAGCTCAATGGTCAAAAATGATTTCAAGCTAATTCATCCTATAGGTCTTAGTGAGAACCACGGTTCTTTAGACCTTCTGGGCGGTGCTGCAGAATCACAAAGCTCAGTGGTCTAAATGGTTTTTGAGCGAATACATCATATAGATCTTAGTGAGAACCATACTTCTTCAGACCTTATGGACTGGTTCTACGTGGTCAAAAATGGTAAAAAATGGCTAAGTGGTTAAAAATGGTTTCGAGCGTATTCATCCTATAGTTCTTAGTGAGAACCACATTTTTTCAGACCTTATGCACTGGTGATGCAGAATCACAAACCTCAGTGGTCTAAATGGTTTTTGAGCGAATACATCCTATAGGTCTACGTAAGAACCACAATTTGTCCGACCATATGAACTTTTGCTGCAGAATCACAAAGCTCAGTAGTCAAAAATGTTTTCTAGCTAATTCATCCTGAAGGTCTTAGTGAGAAACATCCTTCTCCAGACCTTGTGGACTGGTGATACAGAATTAGAAAGCTCAGTGGTCAACAATGTTTTCGAGCGTATTCATCCCATAGTTCTTAGTGAGAACCACACTTCTTCAGACCTTATGAACTGTGAACTGTTGCTGCTGAATCACATTCCTCAATGTTCAAAAATGTTTTCGAGCTAATTCATCCTATAGTTCTTAGTGAGAACCACCCTTCTTCAGATCTTGTGGACTGCTGCTTCTGAATCACAAATATCAATGGTTCAAAATCATAAATCAATGTTCAAAAATGTTTTTGATCGAATTCATCCTATAGTTCTTAGTAAGAACCTCCCTTCTTAGGACGTTGTGAACTGGTGCTCTTAAATCACAAGGAACTATACCAAATAACAGAATCCACTCTATTTTCAACAGCATCAACAACTAAAATGTATTTCTAAAAAAAATAATGATATAATCAAGATTTTGACATTCCACACTACACCAAATAGAAAGGTAGGTTGAAAGTCGCCATCAATATTAGAAAGAGCAATAACAGTTACTGGACATGAGAAACCTTTTTCCCTAACAAAATATATTTTAATAGAAAGATTTTATAATTTTATAAATCTGCTCGGTCAATGAACTTCAAATATATCCTTATAAGAAAACGGTTAATACTAACATTAACAGTTTTTGTGTGTGATATAATGAGCTTCATCCTGGAGAGTCGTCCCTTACCCATAATCTCTTGTCAGACTTTTAAACTTGGCAAATACCGACCGGTGGTTAGTAAGCTAGTCTCACAAACAAATTTGCTGACCTTAATTTTAACGTGTTCCAGTCTATACTGACTCTAATTTTAATTTGTTCTAGACTATACTGAGTTTAAACAAATATCTTACCGCGAAGTACTTAGCAAGTTACTGTCGCAAACCATTAATAAATTGGGAACCTCACACTTGAAGTTTTGTATTAAATGTTATTGTTATATACAATACCTATGAACACTAATGGCTATGTCCCAATCCTCATAAATACATTGGACGCTATTGTAAATAGGAGGTAATATGGTGTCTAAGTAGTCCGTCACTAGCAGTGGTTTACCTACTACACGCCGCTGGCGAGTATTGTATTTTGTTGATGTTATAAAGATTACTATTTCATTTTCAAACCCCGTTTTGGTTATTCTTCATTCAGTACCCCTTTCTAGGTTACAACAGTTATGTAAACAGGAAATAGGGTACCTCGACGTAAATTAGTAAGATTGCTAAGATCACATGTAAGAAGATTACTACTGTAGTGAGCTCCCTTATTGTTTTGTACCCCATGCTTACAGCTTTGTGCCGGACTTCCTCTTGCATGTAACGTGTCCTTTCAGGACGTGGGCGAGCATGGCTCCCCCGCAAGTGCCTATGCTTTTCAGATCTGTGTATGGTTAGCCTTTTCACCATCCCTCCCTCCCAATCCCTGTTCTGTCGTCCATTTACACAAGTTTCCTAGCCGCTTTCCCCTGTTCCTCTTGTCTTTAATATGTCCGATGAGAGTCAATATTCTCCAAGCCTTCTTTCCTCATTACGTACCCTAGAATTTCAATTGTGTCTTTCTGATTGTATGTACTAGTGTACTTTTCGCTTATATTGACCGTAAAATTTCCCAGTTACTCCCATGTCGCAAACCATTAGTACTCTAATAAATGTGACTGGGAAGCTCACACTTGACGTTTTGTGTTAAATGTTATATACAATATCTATGAACACTAAAGGGTATGTCCCAATCCTCATAAATACATTGGACGCTAATGTAAATGGGAGGTAATATGGTGTCTAAGTAGTCCGCCACTAGCAGTGGTTTACCTACTTAACGCCGCTGGCGAGTATTGTATTTTGTTAATATTATAAAGATTTCTCAACATCCTTCTGTAGGACCGACCGCATTTATTGTTGCCACAAGTCATCTTGGAAGACATTGCTCAGCTTTGACTTCCATGGAGGAGAAATGATATTGCATAACAGTTCAACACTCTTTTATTTATTTCCAACGAAATTTTCCTGTTTCTTAATACTTTGCTTAGCTTTTGGAAGGCATCTCTCATTATTCCAATGCGCTTTCAGATTTCGGTGTCACATTTTCTGTCCCCCGTTAAAACATTTTCCGGATATTTAAATGATCATACTTTCTTGATTTTTGGTACTCCAGTTCGTAGTTTCCATCTTGAATCATTCT
This sequence comes from Acanthosepion lycidas, assembly GCA_963932145.1. NCBI lineage: Eukaryota > Metazoa > Mollusca > Cephalopoda > Sepiida > Sepiidae > Acanthosepion > Acanthosepion lycidas. The sequence continues at coordinate 27,720,141 of OZ010580.1, read as the reverse complement.
TCTTCTGAATAACAACAATAATAACAACTATTTTATTATTTTAAAAGTAATCCTTGTCTGTCAATTCATTATGCAAACATACCTCATTGGTATATTTCGTTTGATTGCTTAATTACTTAAATTTAACAACCATCCTCTTTGATGAAGCGTGATTGGAAACCTGGCCACCTAAGATAAGTAATTCTCAACATGTCTCTGCTACTCCGGCAATAAATAAAGATAATTAAATATAGATACCTCCATAGATTCGCGACAGAAGAGGTTTAAAATGAATTTTAAATAATGAAAAATCTCTCTCGGCGCTTTTATTTTAGATTCAATAGTTTAAATTTAATATTTTGTTATGGTCCGGTTCCTTGTACCACGGTGATAGTCCAAGATAGAATCAATAAAGAAGAACTCGAATACGGATATGGAATAACACAGACGTATTAGAAACAGGAATATATACAGAGAGGTAGAAAGTGTTAGTACGAACAATCAGGTTTAGTAGTAATTGTCTGAACGTGACTCTGTTTCGGACGGCCTCTGACTCGACTGACAGACTCCTGACGGACTTCACTCCAGACTTCAGACAGAACTCAAGACTTCAGACGGAACTCCAGACTTCAGACGGAACGGTATTAAGTCACCCTCCCACAAGGGCATCATGTGGCACAAGGCCGGTTTAACGTGGGATCTCCGAGCCCGTGGGCTCGGCCAAAAATATGCCCTTTGAACCCGTATAAACGGGTTCAGGATCGGTTTACCTCCCCAAAAGAGACTCCACCCTTCGGCGTAGCCTCGTTCGGGTTCCTCCCCGGCCGTAGGCAGAGAGTTCAACCGATTCGCCGATCAGCCGGTCGCCCGACTTCGGACTGAACGGTATTTAGTCACCCCACCACGATGGCATCATGTGGCACAAGGCCGGTTTAACGTGGGGTTTCCGAGCCCGTGGGCTCGGCCAAGAATATGCCCTTTGAACCCGTATACACGGGTTCAGGGTCTGTCTACCACCCAGAAAGAGACTCCGCCCTTCGGCGTAGCGTCCCTCGGGTTCCTCCCCGCCCGTAGGCAGAGAGTTCAAGCGCTCAGCCGGTCAGCCGGTCGTCCGACTTCGGACTGAACGGTATTTAGTCACCCCCCCCCGAGGGCATCATGTGGCACAAGGCCGGTTTAACGTGGGATCTCCGGGCCCGTGAGCTCGGCCAAAAATATGTCCTTTGAACCGGTATAAACGGGTTCAGGGTCGGTTTACCTCCCCGAAAGAGACTCCGCCCTTCAGCGTAGCCTCCTTCGGGTTCCTCTCCGCCCGAAGGCAGTGAGTTCAACCGATCAGCCGATCAGCCGGTCGCCCGACTTCAGACTGAACGGAATTTAGTCACCCCCCCCCCCCCAAACACACGCACGAGGGCATCATGTGGCACAAGTCCGGTTTAACGTGGGATCTTCGAGCCCGTGGGCTCGGCCAAAAATAACCCGTATGAACGGGTTCAGGGTCGGTTTACCTCCCCGAAAGAGACTCCGCCCTTCGGGCGTAGCCTCGTCCGGGTTTCTGCCCGTCCGAAGGTAGAGAGTTCAACCGATCAGCCGGTCGCCCGACTTCGGGCTGGACTCCCTGCTTCCTCTTGAGGTGCAGTATTTATTACGTATGGGCTAGTCCATTATGTTATTATGGGTAAGGTTCCATAACATATTTCCAATAAGAAAATAGTTTGTTGCATTTCAAAACTAATTTAAATTGGCTGGAAGAAGTTTTCGTTTTAAAATTGCTAACTATTGCTAATTTTAGCGCTATTTTTAGACATCTTTCATCAAAATGTAATTCGCTTTATTAAAAAATCTTTCATAAATAAAATATATTTTTCAGAAATTTCATTTGAGTAATATTAAAACTTTAAACTTAAATTAAGTGATATTTGTTTCAAATCAGATTAATTAAACTTTAAATTGGTTAATATTAGCCGATTTAAAGTTTAATTAATTTGATTTGAAACAAATATCACTTAATATAAGTTTAAAACAACGCAGAAATGCATTTTTGCCACGTCGGCTGCTGGTTTATTTTAGGTGTTGATAGGCTGACGGAATTTTATCTAATGCTTTTCTACGGTAGGCATATCTGTAAAATGTACTTAAAGAATGTAACGTGAGCGTTTTTTTTTTTTTAGATAAAATTCGTAACTCCCATGTAATCTTAAATATTTAGAAAAATATTCGTCATTTATTGAATTTTAGGTATTATAGCTTTAAATTTAATATAGTTATCGTTTTTATTTTCTGATAATGTCATGTGTGGACGTCCGTATTTACAAAAGTTAGTAGGTTTATACAACAAAAAATATTTTTAAAATATTGGTGTTCGATGAATTGTATTAATCTTTTCCATTTATAAATAGTAAATATAGTTTTTACTTAATAACAGTGGCAAATAACCTCTACAACGTCAGACAGAATTTTAACAGACTTAAAACTTTATAAATTAATATGATTAAAATTTTTTAAAATGAAACAATTTATGTAAAAAATTCATTATTCATAAAAAAAATGTTTTCTTAAGATAATAGTGTGCATACTATAAGCAATTCACAGCTTTTCTAATAAAATAATGCCTTAATTTTATGGCAATTATTTTTATTTTACGATTCAGAGCAGATTTTCGGTAACTGTGGGTCCTGTTTTACAGAAAGAAATTGACGATTTAAATTCTCCAAGGAGTTCTGCTTTTAACTTATATAAATATTTAACACTACAAAATTTATTTTTTCTAAATTTCGTGAAATCAAATAAGTTGGCGGTAACAGATATTAAAAAAAAACATTTTTTCTAAGATTCTCTAAAAGAATACATTTCTAAAATAATTTGATTTATTTGTAAATAAGTCCTGAAAGTTTTTTTAAAATCCAACAATTATTTGATTTTTGCAAGAGTTTCTAAATCATTGTGTTTTTCATCGCAAAAAGATGCTAAAATTCACTATACTATTCTTTGGTTTTCTCGCTGACGCAAGAAAAATAAAATTTTTAACCAAAATTTTAAAATCGTTCTAAAAAGGATGAAAAATATGAGTTAATACTAAAAAAAATCCTTTGTTCTTTCTTCTTAATAATAAGGATTTTGACTATAAAATGTCTTATTATATTTAGGGCATTTTTCATGAATGCAAAAATTTTAGCGAATCATTCGTGATACCTACTTAAAAATATTCTTGTGATTATTATGAATATAACATATTTCTCAGTAGTTACTTAAAGAATGTAAAGGCTATCGAATATGTATAGATTTTTATAAGATAAAGATGATTTTATTCTCCTCTGCTTACACGTATCACAGTTCAAAATCGCAACTCAAGCTAAGAAAATTTTTTCTACACCATCATAAAAATACTGCCCCTTTTAATGTACGTACACATTTCACTCTCCCCCATGTAAATAATTACTGCTGCGTTCACTTTAACCATAGCATAAGAGATCGTAATGAAAACAGACGATTCAAATATGGCGGAGACTGAGCAGTAAACCAAAGCAGACAACATGCAATTAATCATTTTATGATAAATGACTTGAAATATTTTATGGCTTCAGTAATTTGATTATAATCTTCAGATTATTTTTTAATGCATGGCATTTATTTATAAATGTCTGGCGATTTTAAGCCGTTGGCGGGGTTAGCCAATATGATTTACGAGTAATAAACTTTTAAAAATATGATTTTATTGATTTTTTTTAACTCAATATTTTATTAAAAGGAATTGATGTCAAGACAAAATGGCTTTTTTGATCATCGCTTGCTCATCCACTCAATTATATGGGCAGTAAAATGTTTTTGTGTGTGTACGTGTAACAAATTTATTAAAAATCTTTCTGTTCTTCAATATAATTCTCGCTAATGAGTATAGAGGAAGTTGATGATTGATAACTATAGGAATTCGTACAAATCAAATCTATTGATTAAATCGCCTTATTATTGATAATATGAATCTACGCCACATCTGAAATTGCTTTTTAGAAGTTGAACAAAAGAAAAATAAAGCAGTGCGTTAAAATCTTACAGAAAGCGATTGCTGTTTATATTAAATTAACAACGAGAAAAACCTTCATTTCAATTTTGTTTTACAAATAATTGCATCATGAGTTTGATAAAAATGACAGTCTTTTTCGCCTTCTATGTGGCGTGTCTCTTCAAGATATGCGCGATCACATCTCTCCACGACTACCTATATACATTATCGAATCAAGCAATATTTGACCGCTTACTATCTAGACCAATCCCTGGTCTGATATCAGTTTTGCCTGCTAGTTTTGTTACTCGCTGATTTTCTGTGCTCCTTTTTTCTTCAGTGTACCATTTGAGTGTCAAATTCACCAAGTCCTCTCTTTCCAAAAATTTCACCTCTCTTTTTCTGATATTATGTATAAGTGGTATTTTTGTCTCCATTTTCGTTAAGACTTCATCGTTGCTAACATGCTTCGTCCATGGTATTCTCAGCATTCTTCTGTAGCACCAAATTCCTGTTATCGAGCGTTTGCTTTTCACCTGTGAGGAAATTGTTTGTAATTCACATTCAGATGAGCACTCTTATTTTTGTTTCTGACGAAATTTTCTTTTTTCTTAATATTTTGCTTAGTTTCTGAAAGACACTTTCGCTGTTTCAATACATCTTCGGATTTCTGTGTCACGTTTTCCATTCGTCTGTTATAACACTTTCCAGAGAATTAGATATCTGTACTTGCTTTATTTTAACACCGCCAGTTTTACTTGTTATTTTTTTTATTCTAAAAATTAAACCATATAATAATTATCAATGTGTATTTGTTTATATGTTTCCTGTCCCTACTGTGGCGGGAAGAGAGTAAGAACATTTCTGAGTGATTACTTTCCTTAATCGTTTTAATAAACTATACATTTAATATATTTATCTGCACTGAAACTAAATTACTTCCCAAGCAAAATGAACCGTTTAATTAATCAGTTCCTTCATTTTTACGTTTCTTAGATTTCAGTCTCATTTGTTCAAGCCTTTCATGTGAGGCACTCAGATACGTTTCTCTATTAAGTGATCGACTTGCTTCAAATTCGTCTTGAAACAGGCTTTGTCGTCGCCGTCTCTGTCGTTCTGTTGCTAATCTTTCTCTTCCGAGAAATATTCCCATTTCCCTGTTATATTAAACACACTTTTTAGCATGAAAAGATATTGAGCAAAAAACGATTTATATAATACCTAAAGTAATCAATGAATCATAAATAGCATTGAACGTCTAAAAAATATAAAGGGAACGCGGATTAATTAAAAGGTTATTTAGCCTCTATTTTAGTTGTGAATTCTTTACTTCCGTTTTATTTGATGTCAATACATTTTTTCAAGACTGTTTTTATTAAATTGCATCTCACTTTAAAACTTGTGCCGTAATTTTTGACGACGCGATACACTAGTTGCATTATAAAACAATAAAAATTGCCGATGGAGATTGTAGTAATAGAGGGTCAGTCAGTGATGTGCCATGCGTGATACACACTTAGGCGAGCATCTGTCTTTCGATATCTCTCAATGTTACATCATGTTTAAAAGTGGAATAAAAATCCGTTCAAATGTAGCCAAATTTCATTATAATTGGCCAAAACGCAAACTTCAATATCAGAAACGAGAAAAGCCAAATATTGAAATGCTTCCAAAAGGAAGCTACACTTGAGTCCAGATTTTTTGAAACAAAACAAAAAAGGTGGTTGACAAAAAAAAAAAAAAAAAAAAAAAAGAGATGGAAATAGAATTTTAAAAAGTCTGAAATTACCGTCAATAGATTGGACAAAATAAAAAAAAAAAATTCTGTCTACTCTGGATGCGAGAGAAAATATTTATTCAAAATCAGTGAGGTATGTACCATGCTTAGACGATCATGTAGCTTTCGATACATGACTGACGAGGCAGATTTTTTTCCCGCAGTAGGTTGCCATTTCTTTTTGAGGTATACCAATTGCCATCCAAGGATAAAGAACCTGGTCTGTCCTGCTATTTTACCCATAGCTGGGGGAGAAGAAGAGGATTCATACCTTTCCCAAGGGCATTATCACGTAAGTGAATGGATTCGACTGGAATTCGAACTCGGATCTCTGATTCCTCATCCGAGCCGCTATCCATTACCCCACAGGAAAATCATTCTTTTGATACCCCCTTTTTTATTTTTATTTTTTATTGGCGGGTACGTTTTTTTAGACATTGCCGATGCATCCTTGTTTTACGTTCTTTTCTCTATTTTTGTATTTTCTCAATTGTTTTTGTATTCACCTAAAAGATTCTACGTCTCTAATATATCTCTCTTTATTCCCAAACCCACGGAAACAATTGCTAGTAAACTCATAGACCTTGGAATTAAAACCGACTGAACCACATCTACCATAATAAGTATTAAAGGGTAATAATAAATATAATTCAAATAGTTCTTATAATTTTATTTTCTGGACATAAATTATGTAAAAATTGTTCGCATGTTTTGTATATCCGAAGGCTTTCGGCTGTTCGTCAATCTATTATAAATTTATTTCTTTTTACTTTTAACTGAATGTATAAATTGTTTTATGTATCTAGACTCATAGGGACTACAGTCGATAAAAAAAGAAAATTAAATTAATTATCAGCCATAAATATTTTAAAAATGCAAACCTCATTGTTAACAATAATAAGTCACCTGCAAGATGTAAATTACAGAAAAACAATACTATTTAGGAAATTTTTATTGTGTTCTTATAACACAAAATTTGTATTGTGTTCTTTTTTTAGAAAATTCACATGTCCCTTAACGAACTGTGTTCCTGAGCAATCCAAATTCAGAAATAATTAGATATACTACACCATGCCTAACAAGAAGACTGACGTTACATCTCACTGACCATAGCTCAATTCGGTCTCGTTTAAATACGCATGGAGATCTAATCAAACTCTATCTGCAACATACTCGTTGATAATACAAATATAATAGCCTCATCCATATGTAAAGAAAGGCTAAAAAATAATAGAAGCATTATTAATAGAAAAGAAAACGCCAACACTCAGTAGCATTAACTATAAATACAGCCACAATGTACTGAGCGTGAAAATAAAAAATTCCCATAGTCCTAGATACATACATGAAACAATCCATACATTCAGTTAAAAGTAAAAAAATAACTTCATCCTTGACAATGACTAAAAGTATAGCCGAAAGGGCTCAGACATACAAAACATTTGGACAATTTCAACATAATTTATATGCAGAAGAAAATTATAAGAAAACAATAAAAATTGAATAGAAAAATTAACGGCAGTACCTTGTCGGTTGTTTTAATGAAATATATATATATATATATATATATATATATATATATATATATATATATATATATATATATATAGGAACTACCTACCTAGGTTTCACCTGAACGGATCTTCAAATAATCTGGCATTCTACGTTTTAGCTTTTTTACTGTTTTTTTTTCTTTGGACTGGAAACTTAAGACATTGGACATTTATTTTCGCCCTGTTCAGCTATTTCTAGTTGTTTCTTTTTAATCAAACTTTTTTCCTCGGATCTCAGTTTGTTTTGATATACTTGCAAGTTGTGCTATCCGAGGTTTTTTACTAACTGAGTATTATTATATATATATATATATATATATATATATATATATATATATATATATATATATATATATATATGCTCTACTCTGTATTGAGTACTTTTTTTTTTTTGGTTATTGGAATTTATTCCGTATACACCAATCCTATACTGTGCCGTAAAAAAGAAAAACGGTCCTAGCTCATCAAAGTTTTCCCTAATTTTCGATCAGCGACAGACTTGGCCCTTCCAGCATATTTTTCTTCACTTTCTTCCAGTCGCGAATTAATTGATGAGATACTCGGTGGATCGTCTCAATGTTTCTTGGGTAGCTCTTTCGGGCAAACTTGCAGCGTCTGGGCCCAAGAATTACTTTCTATCCCACTAGACACATCAAAACAAAAATGCTGGGACAATTTTACTAATTTGAGGCTCTCTCTGGATCAGCATCGCCTCGCCTGTCTACTATCTGCTTCTAAACCGAATAGTGGCGCCTGGCTCAACGCAGTGCCCTCTTCATCTACCGGTACCCTTCTAGATCGTTCTGAAAGTTCTCCTCAAGGACATATGGAACAGTGGATAAAGGCGTTAGTTAGATCCAATGATATGACCCAAAGACCGTGAGTTCAATACCCGGTTAAGGCAGTGGAGAACTTTCAGAGGGGAATTAACAGGAGATAACTGATAACTCACATCAATTAAACATGGCACGTGGAAGTAGAACAGTCTACCCCAGTGATCGAAATAAAGGGTTCAGTTCGACATTCCAACCACCTGAAGAAGGCCGGAGCGTACAACGGCCGAAACGTTGTGATAAATATGGCAACAAAGATGAGTACAATAGTCAGAATAATGTAAATAATGAGATTAAGATAGTAGGGAAATATACACGCGGGTGTATGTTCCACAAAGTAGCAGCTCCTGTGGAAAAGATATCTGAGTATAACTTTCTCCTTACATTTCTCCGTCCTGGATAAACTACATCCAGCAGCAAGACCTCTGATTCGGAGCTTTTGAGCAGCGTGGAACCACCTCTTAATTGCTGGTGTTCCCAGGTCCACCCTGACCCGCGGTGGTAGTACCTGTTAGGGTCCCAGCTATGGGCAAATAGTTAACACCCAAACTTGTGTAAAAATAGGTTTTAATACCAGAAATACTTTGTAATAAAAAAAATTATTACCAGCAATAATTTTTGAAGGAAAAATTATTATCAGCAATACTTTAAAAAAAATACCAGCTATACTTTCTTTGGAAAAAAAATATGACCAGCTATAGATTTCTTCAAGATTACCAGCAATAAAAATTGTCGGCATTAAATATTGAAGATGATGTGCCGTAAAACTAACTAAACTAAACCAAACCAAATCTTAATACGGGGAAAATGAGTGGCCTAGTTGTAAAGGTCTGAACTGATGGATCTAACGACTGGGGCTCATCCCCAGATTTGTTATGGAAACAGCGTGGAAATAACAATAGTCTTGCGACGTTAAGTTTTTTTTATTTAACCCATTGATGGAGGATGATGGATTAATATCTTAAGGGCACGAAGTAAACGGAACAAAATTTGAACACGGCTTCACGATTTCACTTTCTACGCCCGAGGGTCGTTGCAGTATTCACGCATTATTAAAATGCTTAGCAGGAGATTAAGTGCAAAGTTGACAGGTCTTGCCAAAAAAACCCTTACTGACTTTAATATTACCACACCATTATGTATGAGTGAAATAACAGAGTACACTTGGCTCTCTAGCCTTGAATAGCAGTTTACGACATGTCAACGTTTGTTAGATTATTTTAATGTGGAAATAAGCAGTTTTTAAGAAATTATGTTTGCCTCTACTTGATTCGAGGATACGTAAATATTGCGTGTTTATATTTGAGTCTGTAAGCATTTACTTGCTTCGTGACAGGGGTAAATGTTGTCCGCCAATATGTAAATCTATAGGTATTTACTGCTTCGGTGATGGTTTGGTTTGTTCACCGGCATATCCACTCCTTGTGGGTCATTTAATGCCGAAATTTATTTTTCTTTGGAGCTTTGGTAATTCACTTTTTTTAATAGTATTGTTGCTAATTTTTTTCTATGAAAATGTATCACTAATATTGGGTTGGTGCATAATTATCAGGCGTTTTTGTAGGCGAGTTATTTGTTAATAAAAATGCAGTTTTGCTTACATTTTTAATATTGTACCAAGTGCATATCTTATGTTGTTAAGATTGTGGCCACTAATAGGGATCCTGGTAAAACTCCTGATTCTCTCATTGATTGCTTCACTTTAAAGCTTGTATAAGTCCGGTGAGACGACACATCCTTGTCGTTGGTCGTTTATATTTGAGTTTATAAGCATTTACCTTGTATTATGAGTCGTGTAACCCATTGGAGTTTTAGAGACAGCACATATACTGCAGCCATATGCTTTGGGTATGATAGCCTGACGGAGCCCATCACTCTTCAGAATTGTTTTCCTTCGCCGAGACTGATAGTCTTCAAAGTCTATAGGGTCAAGTCTGTCCTGCTATTTACCCACAGATGGGGGAGAAGAGAGGGTTTCATACGAAGGGTATTCGCGCGTAATTGAATTTAAAAAAACTCGACTAGAATTCGAATTCTGCTATCTCTTCTTTCCCATATGCCTAATGGAAAGCGACTCCATTACACAACCGCGAATTACTTGTTTGAATGATTGATGCAGTTAGCATTTCAGGGACCCGACCACAGAGTAGGTTCACAGAATGGATTGGTTTCGAATTGTGCGAGACAAAATTGCAAAATTATTGTAAAAAAGGATAGAGGAGAGATGGATTTATACCTTTTCCGGGGATATTTGTGTGAAAGGGAATGCAACGAACTCGGCTGGAATTCGAACTCGAAGTTCTCGTTCCGAGCCGCTAGCCACTACCTACATGAAAAATGTCGTGAAGCCATTTCTGATTTTAGGTCTCTGGTTGGGAACCGGAAGGAAATGTGTATACAACAGAAATCAAAGGGCATAAGGGAATAATAATAATAATAATAATAATAATAATAATAATAATAATAATAATAATAATAATACATCGATTCAGTTGTAGGTTGACTGCAGTCGAGATTAGAGTGATTGTGAATTTTATGATTTTGTCGATTGCTACATATGCGCTTGTTAGACATTTTCATGACGGTCGTCTTCGAGTATAGAATCCAGCGGTTGGCAGTGAATCTTTCGGAGACAGTAGGAAAGCGTAGTTCAGGTTCGCAGTGGATATTTCGTAGCAAAGTAGCAGAGCGTAGTTCTTTTATCATCTTCGCCTGTTAAGTTGGCACTGGTCCTTCGGTAGGATAAACAAAGATGGCCGCCTTTATACACGACGGATACACTGTTCTGCGGCTTCTGATTGGTTAACCTTCTATTGGTGCACTATAAAGGAAGTTGAATCATTTGGATTCGCTCACTAGTCATAGTATATACACAAAAAACTGTAACAGCGCTATGTCACATACAGTTTTAAATTCAGGTTTGTCCTTCTAGACTCGTTGTCAAGCGCAGATAGGGAGTCTGTCCTGATATTTAACCCATAGCTGGGAAAGGAGGTGAAAGGATTTATACCTTTGCCAAGGCTTATTTGCGTGAAAGAGGATAACGTATGGGCAGTTGAAAAATGGACTGGTCAAAACTGTGATGAATCTAGAATTGGCGATAGGAAGGATGAAGGTCGCTTGGTAAAACAAAATATATATTTCAGAAATTTAAAAGCCATTCCCACTAAAAAAAAAAATGGATTTTTTTAAGCTTCTGAAGATTGTGCAACCCACATCTGTTGGTTGTTGATCTTATGCCTAAATACGGTCCTGGGTATAAAACTTGTGAAACAGTGACAATTTAAATCGGTTTCAATCCAATTGAAAAGAAAACGGCATTAGTGTAGTGTAGTGCTACTGACTCATGGGAAATAGTATGCACTCAACTGTCGCATGGCTAATAGCCGTAGCTATTTATAGTCTTAGTGACTTCATATGTAAACCCTGTAACAATGAGGTTTTATCCCCTTATTTTCCCTGGTACTTCTGGGAGCTTTTGTCTCTTCACTATCATCTTACCCCTCCCTAAGTGATTGTCTAAATATGCGGATTGTGATATTTTTTATTTTTCATAGGAGTGTTCCCCCAATGATTGTTCATCTTCAGAGTCTATATTACTCTCGATTTCACTGCCATATTTGTTTTCCCTTAATGTGACACTTTCGCCTTCATTGCTTTCAGACTCACTGTAAATCGCTTGGTCTGCATGCATTAATATCCCATTTCCATCCTTTTCTATTATCATTAGTGTTCTGTTCACTTTGCATTATGAATCATGCCTCTTGCAGATTAGATTCACTATTCTTTTTATACCACAGTTTTTCGTTGGTAGCGTAATTTGTCTACCCATGAGGATAGACGGGCTTATCGATCTTCCAGTATGTGGTATTGTCCTATAGCTTAGTAACAATCTAGAAAGAAATGTTTCTATCTTTTCTTTCTGTTATACACATATTTTCAAACCGTTTTTCATAGTTTGAACCATCCTTTATACTAATCCGGCTGATTGTGGACCGTACGGTGAGGTTTTATATGGTTTGCACCCAATTTTCTTCAACCTGTAGCAGACTTTCTCGTCACAGAACTCGGGCGTTGTCACAGAACTCTAGCATTTTCGGAATTCAATTTCTTGAAATTAATGCTTGTTTCATGGTCCAACTTCATTTTTGGAGACCTGTATTACTTTTGGACAATCTGATTACAAATCTACCAGTATTAGTAATAATCCCACTTGATTAACATGGGTAAGATCCATGTGTATTCTGTCCCAAGGTTGGGACTCTTTAGGCCATGTATATATTTTTGTCTGAATTTTGCACATTTTACACCTTTTTATGCATTCGTCTACATTTGTAGAATAGCCTGGCCACCATGCCATCCATTTTAATTCTTCGTCGTTAATAACACCAACACTAATATCATCCTGGTAATATATTATATTTTTTATATCGTTATCAATAACTTGCTCTACAGCTCTCTGAAAAATTGCACTTGCAGTTTTAATTCCTTAAGGCATTCTATCCCATTTGGACAAGCTTAGTGGCGTGTTTATTTTTGTCACTTCTTTAAAGTCTTCATCAATAGATGTTGTACCCTGGGGTAGGTTACTAAATAGAATAATCAAACGAAGGTTGGTAATGAACGCTAATACTTAGGACAAAATTAACACATATAAGATTCGCCAGCACTGCGTAGAAGTCAGTTAACTGCCAGAAGTGAGTTAAGTGTATTCCACAATGAATATTCAAATACAGACCAACATACAGTATTTACTACTGTGAATAGGGACATACCCATTATCGTCCGTAGGCATGCTACAACAATAGATATTTGATAGTATGCCGAATAGATCGATTTTAGAGAATGTTTTCATTCCAGTTAAGGAGTTCAAAGCCCATTTTATATTGGAGATAGGATGTGAGTCTGCACATATTTTGTGGATTACACCTATTTTGCAGTCACCGCAAATGAGCAGATCCACATCCTTCCTTCTTAAAATTACTAATGGAGATGCCCATTTGCTCACTTCTGGCGGAATACGTTCAAGTAGATCTTGTTCTAGTATTTAAAAAAAAAATTCCATAACTATTTGTAGTAGATGAACTGAAACTTTTCGTGCGTGAAAATATGAGGGGGTGTTTTTCATTTAGTCTTTACTTTATAGTTTGTTTTTTGTTTTTTTTTAAACATTCCGGTTCCTTCTGCCTTGACGTTTGTTTACTAATTTTGTCGAATTTATTTTCGATACATCATTTATTTTAGACCATTATTTTTTTTCTAAGTTTGCCACGATAATTAGTAATACGTCAAACTAATTTTTTACTTCCACGTGGGCTTCAAAATAGACTAACGTTTTCATCACGGATCCGTCGAACTGATTTAATCGGACAATGCTTTTCTTTAATCTTGTTTTTCCTAATTTCTTCTAGAAATTTCTGGGTATAAACGTCACGTCACTTCTCGTATCTAGTTGCATGTCCAATAAAACATTATTGATTCTGATTTTTAATGACCCTTTTTTTATTTCTTTTTTTTTTTAATGAAAAGACGCCCATAATTATTTCCTTTTCATTTTGTTGGACCGTCTCAACGTTTATCTTTTTGGATTTACACATGCGTTTAAAATTATTCATTTTTCACATTTTTCACAATTTCATATGTTGGACATTTTTGTTTTTCTCTTTGATGTTGATATCTACAAAAGGCACATATTATTTTATATCCTTTTATTTCTTTATCTCTTATCTGTCCATTTCCTCTACCTGATTCGTAACATTTGTTCTACTAAATTTTCCAATTAATTCTTGTGCTGAACAAATTCGATACAATGTTCTAGTGATAACTTTCCCAGTTGTAAATGCATAACATTCATTAGCCGATACTCCTCATTTTGAAGGCAGTTTACCAATTTTGTTTGGATAAAACCTTCTTCGATTGACTGTTTTCCTTTCCCAGTTTCTCAAATTCACAATAGTTAGCAGCCCTTTTTAAACGGAGAACACATTCAATAACTGGTTCATTTACTTTTTTGAGAAATATTCTTAACTTAGCTCTCTCTGTATTGATTTCTTTTTGTTTTGTTTTTGTTTTTTTGGGGGGTGCTATATTTTTCACTATTAGTTGACTTATATCGACAAAGGCCATTTCCTCCGACACTCTTGGGGGTGCAATTGCTGATACTTTTATAATGGCTTCACAACAAGCAGTTTACAAGAAGAGATCAGTTATTCGGTTTTCAACTCGAACTAATTTCAAATCCTTTAGCATTTTGTTCTAGTTTTAGCTGCTAGTATCCTAAGCCATACTGATACATACTTATAATTATCAAGTGATAATTGTTCGTTTGGTTCTTTAGATATCGGCGACGCCATTATAGTGTAATGTTGCTTACTCACGGGAAGTAGTATGCACCCAACTGCCTCATGAGTATTAGTCATAGCTATTTATAGTCTTTGTGGCATCATATATAAATGAGCCACCTCAATTAGATTTAGTAATAGATCAACCAATTATTAATCCCTCTCATCTTAATTCCTATATACTCTTGGCGAGATTCGAACTCACGTTCATTTTGCATCATGTAATCGTTAGTGAACACACTAGCATTTATAAGAACTTGACGGGTTTTCTGATTATAAAATCTAACCTGCGAACACATCACTGCATTCCAAAATCATTGTGGACGTCATCTTCTTCTATGGACATAGGTGACCATTGCTCTCCACATCTTCCTATCTCGTGTGGAACTTAGCAGTTTTTCTATCCACCCCCCGTTCCGCCATTCATCCACACACGCTCGCCAGGTAAGTAGTTCGCAGCCTTCTCCTATCTCCCTTGCTCTCAATATGCCCCGTGAGAGTTAGGTTTTCCAAGCCTTTCTTCCTCATTATAAGGAATTTCAGTTGCATTTTCCTGGTTCGGGGTAGAAGTGTTCTTTCTGTTGCTGTTTCCTTTAAGACTTCCTTGATGTTTATACTAGTGATGCAAACACCAATGCATTCCGAAATCATTATCGGCGTCAAATTCTTCTATGGACATAGGCGATCAGGGCTATCCACAACTTCCTATCTCGTGTGGCACTTAGCAGTTTTTCATCCCTCGTTCTGCCATCCATTCACACAAGCTCACCACGTAAGAAGTTCGCTACCTTCCCTATCTCTCTTGTCCTCAATATGTCCCGTGATTGGTTTTCCAAGGCTTCTTTCCTCATTATGAGGAATTTCAGCTGCATTTTCCTGCTTCTGAGTAGAAGTGTTGCCATTTTCTTTAAGATTTCCTTGTTGGTTATACTAGTTGATAGTTATCGCAAAACTATTGCATTTTACTGTAAAAAGTATTTTATTTTTATTATTAGACGAAACATTGTCGACTATTATTAATGTTTGACGATTATTTACATTCATCATAACATTTTATTTGCTTTTTTTCCGCAACTTTTGATCTTGCTGTCAGTCTCCTGCAGTGGGTAGACAGCACATGATCAGAAATGACAACACTTTATCTAATAATAGAAGCGAAAAATAAAGATAGCACTA
Source organism: Acanthosepion lycidas (assembly GCA_963932145.1). Taxonomy (NCBI): domain Eukaryota; kingdom Metazoa; phylum Mollusca; class Cephalopoda; order Sepiida; family Sepiidae; genus Acanthosepion; species Acanthosepion lycidas. The sequence continues at coordinate 27,704,482 of OZ010580.1, read as the reverse complement.
ATGTTACTATTGCTATTATTGTAAAAATAAAAGACATAACAGTGATAAAGTTCATAGAACAAAAAGATGGGTTTACAGGTTAGACATGGTCTTTTACGAAGATGTCATGTTCTTGGATTTAAGCGGTTGAATCAGATTGTACGTTCAATCAGGCTTTATTTTGATAAAAGACTATCTCGGAGAGCACTTCTCTTATTTCTCTGCCAAAGTTTGTCAGTTTGACTAAAAGTAGCAATATAGCAAAACAAAAAAAAAAAAAAAAGAAAGAAAAAAGAAAGAAAAAAAGTAGCTGAAAACTGAGATAAAATAAATACTAGTTAAAAATTTAAATGATTGATAAGTTAGCGTTCGTCTATATCGCTAAGATGAAATATTGTAATTATTAGCATTATTTACATTGTTCAGATTGTTGTCCTCAAGGCACTTGTATCCACTGTTGGCTCAGTGGATAAAAGCGTTGCCTGGACCCAGCGACTTGACCCAAAGAGTTGTGAGTTCAATACCTGGCTACAGTAGTGGTGAACAAAAACTTGTGAGTTAAAGGGAGATAACTGAGATATCCGTAAGAGGTATGGCATGTGGAACTAGAACAATCTACCCCGATGGACGAAAAAAAAGGGGTTCAGTTTGAAATTCCAATCACCTAAAGAAGGCCGGAGCGTATAACAGCCGAAACTTCGTGAATATGACAATAAAGATGAGGACAACAGTCCGAACAATGTAAATATGCTAGCATCCATTGTTAGATTGTTTGACTTGTCTTGCTAGATCATTTACGACTGAGTAGTGAGTTCGATCCTCACCGGGTACCCCGTACTTTCGACCTTGTGTGACATCTAAACTACGCTTAGTAAATCACCGTTGCTAGATTGATCTCAATGTTAAATCACGTTTAAAAGTGGAATAAAAATCCGTTCAAATGTAGCCAAATTCCATTATAATATCAGAAACGAGAAAAGCCAAATATTGAAATGCTTCCAAAAGGAAGCTAGACTTGAGTCCAGATGGAAATAGAATTTTAAAAAGTCAGAAATTAACGTCAATAGGTTGGACAAAATAAATAAAAAAAATTCTATAGGCGAGAGAAAATATGTATTCAAAATCAGTGAGGTTATATACCATGCTTAGACGATCATGTATCTTTCGATACATGACTGACGAGGCAGATTTTTCCCCGCAGTAGGTTGCCATTTCTTTTCTATACCAGTTGCCATCCAAGGCTATAGAACCCGGTCTGTCCTGTTATTTTACCTACAACTAGGGGATTATCACGTAAGTGAATGGATTCGACTAGAATTCGAACTCGGTTCTCCGATTACCTCAATCCGAACCGCTATTCATTACGCCACCGTGCCTCCTCAAAATTCAAAATACATAAATGAAAAAAACTTTTTTTCAATTATTTTATTTATAAAAGTATATTTCATAGAGAGAGTGAATCCTAGTGTGGGTGGCGATTTCACCTAATTTACAACGATGTGGGGAGATATAGGTAAAAGATAGGTTGGCATCTCTGTCCCACCCATTCACTGTCGAAATCGTTAAATGTAGCCGTCCCTTCTACCTCAATAGCTTCATGTCTCGCACTTCCCGTCTGTGGAACTCCTTTCCTCTTACTTGCTCCCCTGATAGATATAATCTCCAACTATTCAAATGCAATGTCAATCGACATCTCCAGATGCTTTGATCTATTCCCCGTCCTTCACTTCATCCTTTTCTCTATCATGCCTCTTTACTCTTGCTGTCAATCTCTGTAACCCCTTGCTTGTTAGTGGTACTCCCGCCTTGCTTGGGATGAAAAAAAAATCTTTTTCTTTGGGTGGTATGGCAAGTCATAACTTCTGTTGTTGAGTTTTCGTCCCCTGTTAATATTCTGCTCGTATGTCCGAGTCGAAATTTGAGAAACTGTAAAATTGGTGTTTTTTAAAAAAATTTTTTTTTTTTTTTAGAGTAGTATAGGCTTGCTAATGAAATGGGAGGTACGGTGGAGTAATGAGGTAATGAGTAATGAGATTGAGGAATCGGAGTTCCGAGTTCGAATTCCAGTCGAATCCATTACATTCACTTACGTGCTGACATCCTTGGGAAAAGTATGTCCTCTTCTTCTCCCCACTCCCAGCTATGGGTAAATAGCAGGACAGAACGGGTTCTATAGCCTTCGATGGCAACCGCTCTACCGCAGAAAGAAATGGCAACCTACTGCGGGAAAAAATCTGCGTTGTCAGTTATGTATCGAAAGATACATGATCGCCTAAGCGTCTATTACGTATGGCACATAACTAACTGAATGTAATGGGCGAGTTGCAATTTTAATTTGAGTGGCTCTTGAGGCATGCATAGGCTGTATTCTAGTATTCAAAAATTCGTTTTAGTAAATTTATTAATTTTATTTTATTATCCTTTATTTTGTTCTTGATTATTAATTTTAAAAGTTTCTTAATTTTTTCTTCGAATTTGTAACTTGATAAATTATCAATTAAGGATGGGTATTAATATATTTACTTAAGGTATGGGAAGATTGTGTTGAGCCATTCTTCCAAATAGGAAAGTTTTTTTTTCTGTCGTGAAAAATATCCTGGCTTTTATACAAGCTACAACAGCAACTATTCGTAGATATGCAAATATCTAAATAGTTTCTAAAGACGGGGGATGAAAGAAATAGGTTCAAGAAAGACTGTGTGGCTCCAGTCTTCTTAGGAAGGTACCAGCCTTGAAAAGCACTATTCGAGGAACATCGAATTAATACCAACCCTGTTCTCAGATAGATAGATAGAAAAATAGATAAGCTTGTATATTATAACGCCTTCAAAAACGGAGCTGTTATCCGTTAATCACAAGTGACAACCATTTTTTCCCGCCATCAGCATGGCTGATGCTAACCTCCAGGAAAGTAACTATTTGTGCCTCTCGCGTTTTCTATTGACATGAATTGGAGTGATTATATTGAATCAACTGTTACATCTGCTGCAAGGATAGTTCGTTGACTGCATAGTGCCAGACTATTTATCTCGTCAGCATCTATCTTGCATATTTATAAATCTACCATTCGTGCTTTGAATATTGCCGCCATATCTAGTCTGATTCTCCGGTTGTATATATCGAGAAGGGCCTGTAATGTTATCTTCATTTCAGTTATTTTCCCATCGCCACGATATTTTCATGGTCAGTCAGTCATGTGCCATGCGTGATAGAGGCTATAGAACCCAGTCTGTCCTGCTATTTAGCCATAGCTGGGAGGAGAAGAGAATTCATACCTTTCCCAAGGGTATTAGTACGTAAGACTGGAATTCGAACTCGGCTCTCCGATTCCTCAATCCGAGCCGCCATCCATTACTCCACCTCCCTTTTCATGGTAGTTGTCCTAATAAGTTCTCCTTTTTGGTACCTCGGACACATTAAGCATGCCACTACATGATCAATTTGATCGCATCGTTTTACAGTTGAACTAGCTAAATGTAACTGTAATTTCTATTCTAATAGTTTCTTTTCCCGCACTTCTCACCTGTGGAACTCTCTTCCGATTTCTAACTTTCCAGCCACTTACGATTGAGAAAAAAAAAATGAAGCGTACATCGCCAACCTTCTGTCTTCTTGAATCCCGTTTTTTATATTTTTCTTTCTTCTCAATAAAGTCTTCTCGTTATCTTCCACTCTCAATAACCCCTTGCGTCTTAGTGGCATTATCGCCTTGCGTGGTGTGAAATGATTAAAAACGAGAGTAAATATATATTAGGTTGGTGCAAAAATAATGACGTAATAATGTCGTTTTTTGACGTATACGTCATTATTTTTGCACCAACCTAATATATCTACTTTTTAATCATTTCACACCACGCAAGGCGATAATGTCACTAAGACGATATATATATATATATATATATATATATATGTGTGTGTGTGTGTGTGTGTGTGTGTATTTCTGTGTGGGATAATGTCTAGCAGGTTAGTCTCACACAAGCGTGTGTATTTGGTTTATTCAGTGTCCGAATATATAAGCATAGTCCTATGATTGTAATCTCGCTTTTAATGCATTTCGTTTGGATGAATTTTCAAAACGCTGTCCTTGTAGAACTCCTTATTCAAGGAATGTTCGGCCTCGCTGACACCAATCAGAATATCAATTAAAGTTCTCTGTAAAAAGACGAAACATGCACGGACACGCATTTTTTTTTTCCAACTGTACTTAACTTTTTCATTGTGACTACTTAAAAAAAGAGAAAAAAAAATAACGAAGAAAAACACGCAAATTGGGGGAAGAAAAAAAAGGCGGGAAGCCAAACCGTGTGCGCATGCGTACTGTTACAGGTGTGAGGTCAACAAGTGGCCAAAGCAAAGACGTGCCGTACAGAGGTCTACCCAGGAAAATAAGGCAAAGAAAGGTATCAGCAAACGTCAATCAATAATGCTAGTCATATTTTGTGCCGATATTGTTCGGATACCCCGTGAGGTGTCTCCCCCTGTAAGACCTGAGTTATTGCCTGCCCACAGACGTGATCGCCTGTCACAAGTAATGTCTGTTTATGGATGGCGTATACAAGGTGGTGCTCCCAAGTCACCACGAAAGCAATGAAAAAGAATAATCTATGCATACAACGGCAAACGTACTAAACATTTTGACATTCATTTATAACTGAATACAATTCTGGCAACAAGGAAGTTGGTTGTTTGAAGGGGGGATTTAATTTGGGATTTGAATTCATTCTTTCTTTTCAAAAGCGGCTCACTAAGATTTATGATCCAAGAAGGAGGCTTTGTTAAAAGGTATGTTATCACAGAGAAGTTGTATTTTTGAAATGCAAATTAGTTTATCAGATAACAGTGACTGTTTTGCTAAGAACACCGAAATTTAATTTCAATGAAAATTTCTATCATTTTTTGTTGTTGCTTTTGTGTGGGTGTAGTGTGTGTGTTTGCATGCTTGTGTATGTGTAGGTAAATGGTGACAGTGAATCCTTCTCTGTATATGTGTGTGTTTTGCCAGGTGTATGTGCAGCTGAGTGTGTGATGTGCAAGTATTGTTCAGTGTGTGTGTTTGTGCGTAGTCTGTGTAGTTTCTGCGGTGTGTTGTGCGGATTGTATCCATCCATATGTGTGTGCATGCATGACAGAGGAAATATATATATATATATATATATATATATATATATATACATACACACACAACATATATATATATATATATATATATATATAATTCTGTATGTGTGTGTATGTGTGATTTAAGAAAGATATATGTTTTTCTATATGTGTGTAATGTGTGTGTGGTGCTGTGAGAAAGAACTTGAATTTACTTTCAATAAAAATTTGTTCATTTTGTTTTGTTTTTCCTTGTTTTATTTTTACTGTGTTTTGTGTGTGTGCATACTCATATATGCGTGTGTATGAATTTGCATGCGTGCTTATGTGTATATGTGTGGGCGTGTAGTGTCTTTGCCTTTGTGAATACTTATGTGCAGCATACGTGTGTTTTGTCTGGTGTATGTGCACGTGAGTGCGTGGTGTGTAAGTATTATGCAGTGTTGCGCGTGATATGTGATATGTGTGTGGTGTGTTTATTTATGCGCGTAGTGTCCGCATATGATTTTATGTGTGTGTGTGTGCATGCGTATTAGTATGTATACGTATGTGCATTTGAATGGGTGTGATACCTTTGTTTTTTGTTGCGTGAGTGTATGATATGTAAGCATAGTGTTGCGCGTGTGTGTGTACTGCGTGCGTGTTAGTATGTATTGTGATTATTTGTGTATGTGTGTGTAGTACGTGTGGTTTCTCTGTAAATCTTTGAGCGTATACTGTGTGGTGTTCGGTGTATGCATGTTTGTGCGTGTGTGTGTTGCTGTGTTTATGTAGTGTAGTATTTATATGCCTATGTGTATGTGTGTGTATGCGTGTTTGTGCTTGCGTGCGTGTAGTGTGTGCGGTTACTGTATGTTTTGCGTATATATTATGCGGTGTTTTGTGCGGTTGTGTTTACATTTATGTGTGTAGTCTATATGTGTGTGCGTTTATGGTGATAGAAGTATATATGTTTCTGCACATTTGCATAGATTGTGTATGTGTTTGTGTGTGAGTGTGTGCTGGGAGAAATATATATGTTTCTCTACATGTGTTTAATATGTGCATGGTGTTGGGAGAAAGATCTCGAAACTGAAATATCATTGAAATACAATGTGTGGTGGTGGTGGTGGTATGCGTTGAACGTGTTCAGGAATGACAGACCCAATTGAAAAAAGATTGTGTTTTTTGAAATGTTCACTAGCGAGCCTCTTACAAAGTATCGTCTCGTTTCTAAGCGCTGTCTTGTAATCGATAACATATCTCTTTTAGTTAACAGTTTGAAAGTTTGATTCAAGCTCTGCATCAAAAATATATTTCTTAATTCAATCGTCTTTTGACCGGCAATAGTTTGAATTTTAAATCACAACACCATCTGCTTCCTCGTCTTTTTTGGCTTCTTACGACACACCACCGTGTACCCCTCTATATCAAAAGAAAACAACATTAAATGTTTGCTAACAGTTTCAGAGTAAAGTGTTCATAATCAGTTTTGCGTTTGACATTTTAAGCTCTTTATATTGAAATACATTTTTCGAAGAATACATTTTTGTTTTATGTAGTCTCATATTTGCCCTCTGGAGGATGTCTGCTGAAATCGATACTTTAGCCAAAAATCAAAATCTGGATGTATAATTATATTCCACAGAAGTTAAAATCAGGATTCAGCATCCAATATGAACAGTGTAGCATTCGCAATAAGTCAGTATCTTTTATTTATAAATAAAAGCAAAACATTTTATCAGAAATAAACGTCGCCAATTTCAAAACCCGACCACATTAACGCCAGTTTGTGTAAAGATCATCAGAATATTAACTTTTAAATAAAAATACATTTTTCTTTTGCAAAATGTATGAAGACTGGAAAATGTCAGAAAATTTGTTTAGCGAAAACGAATTTCTAATTATGAAAAGCAACAGCCTAGAATTCAGACTTCTTTAAATAAACGTCGAAATAAAAGAAATCCTTTCGCTGACAACTTTCGGAAATTTACTTATTTTGATAGAAATAAAAATGTTTTAGTTTTCTAAGTACGTTCGTTCTCATCTCCAACGATAAAGATTGATTCATAAAAAAAAAAGTTTCCATTTCACCCCACGCAAAAAAAAAAAAAAAATTGTAAAAAATATTCCCCAGTGATGTCTCAACGGAATAGGCGACGTCAGAGAGAAGCTATCTAGCCCCCAATGTAAGAACGGGAGAGTGAAAAAAAGAGAGGGACCTAAAAAAAAGAAAAAAACAAAACTTTTTCTACACTCATCATAGCGACTTGTACACGAGATTACGTGACGGATTCTCTTCAGAAAGCAACAATGAAAAAATTCCCCAACAAAGTGATACCGTTACCGGAAGCGGCGTTACAACAAAGTCCTTTACAGACTCCAAAGACTCAAAGGGCGGTAAGTAACGCTAAAAGAAACAGAGAAAAGAAAATGATCGTTAATAGTATTTGCATGTACAAGATAAGTAACAAAATTACTATTGTTGTTTATTCTTCTTCTATGTGCCGTGTCCCTTCAAGACGTGTGAGATCATGGCTCTCCATAACTTCCAGTGCAATGTTTATTCATTACTAACTCTCCTTCTCCCGGTTCTATCATTAATTTACGCCAATTCGTCAGGCAGGTTACTCGATCTTTACTTATGCTCTTGTTGGATTCGGTATGTCCTGTGGGTGTCAGATTCGTCAAGCCCTCTTTCCACATTATGTGCCAGAGAAAGTTCAAAGAATGCTTCTAACCATAGATATAAGTATCGTTTTCATTTCTTTTTTCCCTTAAAACTTCCTCGTTGCTCCCATAATCCGTTTACATCCCCATCATCCTTCCGCAGAACCACATTTCTCTTGCCCACAATCTTCTCGTCATCTGTGAGGAAATTGTTCAACATGTAGGAGAATTAATATTGCATAACAGATGTGCACTCTTTTTTTTATCTAACGAAATTTTCCTTTTTGCTTATACTTTATTTAACTTCTGGAAGGCAACTTTTGTCATTTCAATGCGCCTTCGGATTTCAGTGTCACATATTCTGTTCCCTTTTTAAACATTTTCTACATATTTAAATGTTAATACTTGCTTGATTTTGGCATCTCCAATTCATAGTTCATATCCTGGAATGTTCCTCTTGCTGAAAACTTCATATTCTGTCTTAGTTCATGGGAAGAAGCTCACTGAATGAAGATTACTCCTTACGAAAAGAGCAGGAAGGGAAATGGTATTTAATTATCACCGAGAATATGGTATGGCTGGTCCTATCTGTGAGGACGCACTGTCGGCTGGGGATGTAGAATACACTGACTGCACTTCTACAGAGGGGTGAAACCCCCCAATGGGACGTCCAGCGTAAGACGATAAACTATGTCCAATTGGCCTCTGATAAGGAGGTTTTGAGGAGCGTGGAACCACCTCTTAATTGCTGTTATTCCAAGGCCCCCCCTTGACCGTGGGTGGTAGCACCTGTTAGGTGCTATGGGCAAATAGTTAACCCCGAAACTAAGGTAAAAAGCATTATAAAAGTGTAAAAGTAGGTTTTAATACCAAAAATACTTTGTAAAAAATTATTACCAGAGATTAATTTTTGAAGAAAAAAATAACTATTCTGTTGGTGCAAAACTAATGACGTAATAATGTCGTTTTTTTACGTTAAAAAATACGTCAAAAACGACATTATTACGTCATTATTTTTGCACCAACCTAATATTACCAGCAATATATTTTTGAAAAAAAATATTACCAGCAATACATTTTTGAAAAAAAATATTAACAACAATACACGTGATTGTACTCAAAAATATGAGTAATTGAAAAATGGTTAAAAAATGAGGCGGGCATCCCGCTCCCAACCTTACTCTGTAGAAACTTTTAAATTAAGAGACTTCTACTCCAATAGCTTCATACCTCGCACCTCTCGCTTGTGGAACACCCTTCCCAATTACTGTTTCACTGAAAGCTATAATCTCCAACTATTCAAATGTAATGTCAATCGACACCTCCAGTTACCTTGATCTACCCACTATCCTTCTCTTCATCCTTTCTTCTATCACTCCTATCTGCTCTCGCTCCAAATCTTCTGCAACCCCCTGCATCCTAGTGGCTTCACGCCTTGCTCGGGGCGTAATCCTTAAAAAAAAATATATATATATATGTATACATACACGCCTTTTTTTTTTTTACCAAAATATCGTTATGAGTCTATTTCAAAAATTTTGTTGGCATTAAATGACCCACAGAGGTTGATATTCCATAAAACAAAACAACCAACCAAACCTATCTGTGATGGGACTAAGGCGTTTAAACATTGGTCATAGTAATATCGATCAAGTAGTGAGAGGGTTGCAGCGTTTCGTCCGTCGGAAAGATGTTACAGGGTGAAAAATAATTCCTCACCCACAAGGACCCCGTAATCACTTTTGAACTCTGCCAAGACTGGACCGTGAGGACTGGGTAGCTTCAATCCAGATATGACGGCAATATTCTATTTTTGGTCTCTTGTGAAGTCAGAGCAAAACAGCAGGAAAGTTAGGTATTTTCTGGAACGATACAAAGAACTGATCCCTTTTGTAGCATCTTCTGCAATGGCACGAATATACGAGTTCCATTTGAGGTCTGGAGCGAGCTTTAAACCCGATAGGCTTTCGAGGCAAAAAAAGCCTCATTGAGCGCATAACCATTCATCAGGATTGGATGAAATTTAGGATCTCCTCGGCGGTGACAACTAGATCTTCAGGCATTGAATGATAGGATATAGTCTTTCCCCCATTGAGCTCTAGAGATCATCTGCGACTCACTGGTCAACCAGATATTTGGGGGTGCACCCATACACCGTGGAATCATCTGTATCTGGATTTACTACAGATGTGAATATGCTCATATGTAAGATGTTACTATACAGCAAAAAAGAAGGTAAGAGCAAATAGAGGGCACTGGAGGATACCTGTATTGATCTCATGTGCCTACAGCTAGTTCAATATCTTGTGAGTCGAATGAAAATTCAGTGAACATCGTTCGAATTCCGCTCGTGCTCGTTGCATTCACTTTCACCCAAATGCCTTCTGTTCACCCTCATCTATAGATTAAATAGCAATATATATATATATATATATATATATATATATATATATATATATATATATGAATATATATATATACATATGAATATATATATATATATATATATATATATATATATATATATATATATAGCTCTGTTGTATAACATCGATCATTGTTGTATTAACACCAATATTTTATGTACAATTCATATATATATATATATATATATATACAGTTTTAAAAAAAAGGAATTTATTGATTTTAATTTTATTAGTCTCTAAGGCCGTTTCAACCAACATCTCATCAGGAGACAATCGTTGGATCATTAATTAACGAATAGAACAGTTACCAAAATAAAGAGCAAAAAAAGGGGGGAACACGCTAAAATAACAAACAAGTGTATATACTTGTAACGAGGGGAGGGGAAATAACGTGTAAATAAA
>OZ010580.1:27661429-27691429 GCA_963932145.1 Acanthosepion lycidas | reverse complement strand
CTAGGGTTGCTCAGTACAATAAATTTTCATTCATTTTTTTTTTTTTTTGTAAAAATTAAGAGTTTTATTATTTAACATAAAAAATAATCACACTATTTTAAAAACGATTTAATGATTAAAATAAGAAATACTTATTTAATAAAAATGCAATATAGTATTTTGCATATCTTTTCTTTAAGTTTTTATAAATACAGAAATCCAGTTTCCAGTTGGCCCAGCGTTTGCGAGAACTATAAACAAATCAACAAAGCCAAATGCTTCAAAAAGTTGGCCTTTAGTTCCAGAAAGAAATATTTATGTATGGCCGGTTGTATCTTGAATGCTCAAGAGTAAGAAATCGTAAGAATTTATTCTTCGTAGTTAAAAAAGGTAAAAAATAAGAAATAAATTTTCTTAAAAAAATATTGTTTACTATGAAGTCCTATAAAATTAAATTAAATTAATTATTAAACCGTGATTAGGGTTTTTATCAATTTTTTTCCAAACAAATTTACTTATTTAAATTTCATCGATTTGTTTGCGAAATTGAACGAAACGTAGAGTTTGTAAATCTCATCCAAAAATGTTAGCGATAACCTAATCAATACTAAATACTGAGATTTCAACATGCATTAGTTTTTTGCAAAAAAAATCTAGTTATTAAAAACTCTGCTAAATGAAAATATATTGCCAATAATAAAAAAGAAACTCAAATAGTGAATTCACTCCAAAAATCACATGGACATTTATTACAAAAACCAAATGCATATTAATTACAAACAAGACGAATCTTCTCTAAGGCATATTATAAAGAAATATACTACACCAATTGATCCGAATAAAAAAAATCGAACTTATTATCTATTATAAAAGATTTAAGACAGCCAACCTTATCCTCAAAAGTAACAACACACCAGATAAGTCAAAATTGCAAAGAACGAACATTATCTATGAGTTCAAATGACCCTTAAGGAACTGTGTTCCTGATCAAACCGGACTCATAAATAATTACATCGGTCACACAAGCACATGCTTATCCAGAAGTCTTACGTTACACCTATCTGATCACAGCTCCATTAGAACCCATTTAAACACACACACAAATTTACCAGACTCCATTAGAAACATACTAGTAGAAAATATAAATATATTAACTGCATCCACCTGCAAAAAAAAAAGACTAAAAATAATGGAAGCTTTAATAATAAAAAAGAAAAAGCCAATTCTTAACAATATTAACTACGAACAAAGCCACAATGTGCTAACCGTATTCGGAAATTAAAAACATCCCGACCACACACTAATACATACACATAACGCACACACTCAACTAAACATTCGGCATTTACAAATTGAACAGTCAGTTCGGCTGTCGGTTGAAATCTATAAAATCTTTCTTTTAAAACAATTCTTCAGAAAAATAGTTCCCTCAAGTCCACTAACTTTCATAGGTCTTTCCACTACTGATGACGCTTTCCTTTCCCGACCACACACTAATACATACACATAACGCACACACTCAATTAAGCTGAAAAATCGAATCATCCTTGATAATGACTAAAGGTATAGCCGAAAGCGCTCGGAAATATAAAACATTTGTTCAGTTCTTACGCACCCTTTGTCCAGAAAAGAAAGCTCTTGTCAGAACACAAGAAAAATTAAATAAAAAGCTTAACCGTAGTACCTTGTCTGTCGTTTTTAATGAAACATGCATATATATATATATATATATATATATATATATATATATATATATATATATGGTAATGAGAATATTAGTCGTTTCGTTATAAGCAAACATTCGGCATTTACAAATTGAACAGTCAGTTCGGCTGTCGGTTGAAATCTATAAAATCTTTCTTTTAAAACAATTCTTCAGAAAAATAGTTCCCTCAAGTCCACTAACTTTCATAGGTCTTTCCACTACTGATGACGCTTTCCTTCCTAACTTTTTTTTTTTTTTTTTTTTTTGAAAAGTAATGTGGAACGTCAATATCTTGATTAGGCCATTATTTTCTCTTCGAGTTACATTGGATATCCATTTTAGCTGTTTCTGATGTTGAAAGTCTTGAAGTGATTGTTTCTGTCATCTGGTACAGTTCTTTTATTTATTGAAATTATAGCTGTTTTCTTTGCTTTTGCTTCTTGTATTTTTTTTTAATTTAAAAAAAGAAGAAGATAAAAACAATGTTTTCCAACGAAAATGTAATGTATAACTATTCTTTAAAAGAAAGAAACAAATAAAAACATAGTCGCTGGCGACTATTGGCTTCAATCACTGTAGAAACCGATTTTCGAAGTAGCGTGTAAGAAGTGTTCTTCGGCGAACATCAGCCACTTGAGGGTTTAAGTAAATTGGTGGACAAGCTGGGCCATGTGTATCCAACGTCTGCGAAAATGCTGCAGATTGGAAGATTCATGAATTTTCTTTCTTTTTTTTTTTTTTTTTTTTTCGAAAAACCCACTTACATTTTGCTAAGCAGTTTTCTAACTAATAATAAATTGAATCGGAAATCATATAACCTTTTTATACATATACAGGGTGCGGCAGAAATACCTCCCGTATTTTAAACTGTTACCACTCTAATAATAATGAATTTAGGCAAGTTTCAATGATATCTTACTCAAGCTTATATCTTATCATTTTCTTTCAGATACGATCAGTCACCATCATGGCTTGGAATGGTGCACACTGTTTGTTTCCTTTTGAAACTTTTTTTTAATTCGTGAATCTGTAATTGCACCACAGAGAACTATACGTACTGATTTCGTGTTGTGTAGGGATGATGCTGCTCCGGATAGAAAATCGATAGTGTTTCGGATTGAAAATTTCAGGGCTACAGCGCTTAAAAGATGGCCACGTGGGAGACCGCGAAGCGCTCGAAATTCAGTGCGATGGAAAATTTTAGAAATCGTCTCCAACAGTATATGGCGAATAGAGGCCACAATTTGGAGAAGATAATTTCAAAAATCAAATGAATAAAAAACTATAGACCTTTGTTTAAACAACAATGAAATAAATCTTTTTAATAGCAGTTACCTTGGTCTTTTGGTCAGTCCTTTAAAATGTGTGTGACATTTCTTTCTCACCCTGTAAAATACAAATATAATACTAGGTCTGAACAAAAAAAAAATCATAGAGTTTTTAAGTGAATTTCAATGACAATATTTAGATCTATGTATGTATTTCTTCCAGTATATACATACACACACACACATACCCCCCCACACACACATATATATATATATATATATATATATATATATATATATATATATATATATATATATATCTTATAATACCAAAGCTTCTTAAAAGAAGGCTTCAAATCGGCCACGCCTAAAAGATGTAAAAATTTGCAAGTAAATAAATGAATAAATATTTGCAAAAAATAGGCTGTAAAGAAGCCACGCCTAAAAAAAAGCACAAATAAAAGTGCTCAATGCTGGGCATGAAATAAAGAAATGGAGGCCTAACAGAGCTACACAATAAATATGATAATATCGACCCGGGTTTAGATCTTATGATCTCATCAGGTGGCTTATAGTTTTAAGGTATGCTATATTTGTGGATTAATATCAGGGATAGAGCGTATGTAAGTATAAACGTGGACAACACCCAACGAAGACAGTCTGTTTCGGGCCTGATTGCGTTTAAGCATGAATCAGACTGTCGCCACTATATATATATATATATATATATATATATATATATATATATATATATATATATATATATAACATGTGTATATATATATATATATATATATATATATATAACATGTGTATATATATATATATATATATATATATATATATATAACATGTGTATATATATATATATATATAACATGTGTATATATATATATATATATATATAACATGTGTATATATATATATATATATAACATGTGTATATATATATATATATAACATGTGTATATATATATATATATGTATATATATATATAACATGTATATATATATATATATATATATATATATATAACATGTGTATATATATATATATATATATATATAACATGTGTATATATATATATGTATATATATATATAACATGTGTATATATATATATATATATATATATAACATGTGTATATATATATATATATGTATATATATATATAACATGTATATATATATATATATATATATATATATATATATATATATATATATATATATATATATATATATAACATGTGTATATATATATTATAATACCAAAGCTTCTTAAAAGAAGGCTCCAAATTAGCCACGATTAAAGATGTAAAAATTTGCAAGTAAATAAATGAATAAATATTTGCAAAAATAGGCTGTCAGGGAGCCACGACATCTTAGAACCTATTTTTGCTACTGAAAAGTACTGATCGATATTACTATATATATATATATATGTGTGTGTGTGTGTGTGATTTTGTTCTATTATCATTTGGTACCGTTGAGACAACATCATGATTCCACCCGGCCAGAATTTGACATTTTTTCTGTGTGTTGAACTAGTACTTTTTACCTCCTTCCAGGGACTTTTTTTACGATAAAGTTCACTCTGTACAAGGCCTAAAGGTTATGAGAGGCGAAGTTTACGTGGATATGTGGGAAAGATAACAATTAAACCTACACTTGAGTAGGTGAGAAGTTTAGTGACCAGGAAAACCTGCTCTTGGGGTTAGGTACTACAAAGCAGCTGTTCGGTTTGCGAATTGAGGTTAAGAGGGATCGAAATATGTGGCCAATGGAATATGCAAGATCAGGCTTTTAGGAGGGACATAGCTGGTAAGCTGTACCAAATTTTGCCGGGTCTTTTATTAATCTCTCTCTTTAATAATATTTTTCTTTTCTTTTCTGTTTTTTTCATACTCTCTAACACTCAGTAATCCACTTTCGTCTTAGTGGCTTTATTGCCTTTCTTGCGATGGAATGTATAACAAAAAATAATATCTCAGAGTTTTTGAGCTTTTCTTTCTGAATCTGTTAACACAATGTAAGATTCATAGTTTATGTTGTTATTAATATGTCCACCGATAAGAACTCCTGGTTTGATAGAATTAGAAGACCTCCCATGGTTCGTTATTGGAGGCCATAAGCTTAACAACATGAGATATACAGATGAAACTGTTGATAGCAGACGCGGAAAGAAAACTATAAAAACTCCTACAGAAGGGAGAGAAGGAAAGCGAGAAGAAAGGAATATACATCGACTGAAAAAAGACAGGATACATAGCTGTCAGGAAAAGGATGAGCCCAAAGTGTAAATTACAAATCAAAGAGACTGAAATCAAACAAGTAGAAACATTTAAATATCTGAGTTTTAACAGATGACGGAAAGAGCGACACTGAAATCTGAAAGCGTATTGCGATAGCCAAAGATGCCTTCCAAAAGCTAAGCAGAGAAATAGAAAAACTTCGCTAGAAACAAAGAAAAAGATGCCAAACTGTTACATGATATTTGTCCTCCTATACGGCAGTGAGTGCTGGACAATCTCCTCAAAGAGGACGAAAAGACTTGAAGCCACAGAAATGTGGTTCGACAGGAGGATGTCGAGGACATCATCGGCCGAATATGTGAGCAACGGCGAAGTTTTTGAGAAAATGGAAGCAAAAAAGAAACATACTTAATGTCAGAAAAAAACAGTTACGGTTTCTAGGGCACATAAGAAGGAAAGAGGGCTTGGAAAATTTGATACTCACAGGACAGATTGAAGACAAGAGGGACAGAGGAAAACAACGCATCACATACTTAATGAGCTTCAGTAAACTGGTGGCAGAACAAGGTTTAGGAGAAATAACAGAATAACAAAATTGATTAAGAGCTACGAGGGATGGGAAGTTGTGGAGAGCCATGATCGGTTAGGTCCTGATGTGAAACAGCACATAAAGAAGATCTCATTTTTTAGTATTATGTGGGTTAAATAAATCCGATAGTATTTTTCTTATTCTTCTTTTTATTTCGTCCTACTTGCTCAACTTGTTTTCTATCCACATGCAGGCGGGTGTCCTGGGTATGACGATAAATTACACCCGCGACCTGGGTAAGACAAGCTACACCCACGTCCTGGGTAAGACGATAAACTACTTCCAACAGCAAGTCCTCTGATCAGGAGGTTTTGAGGAGCATGGAACCACATACTTAATTGCTGGTGTTTCCAGATCCGCCCGACCCGGGGTGGTAACACAGTCAGGGTTCCAACTATGAGCAAATAGTTAACACCCAAACTGGGGTCAAAACACTATGAAAGTGTAAAAATAGGTTTTAATACCAGCAATAAATTTTTTGAGGAAAAATTATTTCCAACAATACATTATTATCAGTAATACATTTTTGAAGATAATAAATATTACCAGCAATATAATTTTTAAGGAAAAAATATTGCCAGTGATACATTTTTTGAGGAAAACATATTACAGTAATATATTTTTGTAAATAATTATTACCAGCAATACATTTTTGAAAAAAAATTATTAGCAATACATTTTTGGAAACATATTACCAGCAATAAAAATCTTGTCGGCATTAAATAACACATTGAGGTTGGTATACCGTAAAACAAAAGAAAAGAAAACAAAAAAACACGTAACGTCTTGTAAACGTTGAGGACGATTCTAATATACCGTCTCAATAAGTGTTCCCAGCAGTCCAAAAAGGTCTTTAAGTCATAATATATGAATTGTTGATATAGGTCTTTTGTGTAATGTCTAAAATGTTAGGTCTTTCTGTATTTGTATTTGTTATGGCGTCATCCCTCTAAAGAGTCTATGTTGGACTCTTCCACCTACTATATGATTAGTAGGAGAGAAGGCCTTAGGGGATCAGTCGACCAGACTGTTCAACTGTCGAACTCTCTGCCTCGGCAGAGAGGAACACGGACGAGTTTCGTCCGGGGAGGTAGACAGTCCCTGAACCCGTCTAGGCGGGCTCAAGGGGAATATTTTTGGCCGAGCCTATGGGTTCGGAGAATCCACGGTAAGCTCGGCCTTGTGCCACAGACATTCATCGTGGGGTGCTGTTAAATATTAACAGTCGACAAGACTGTTCGTACTGTGGAACTCTCTGCCTAGAGCAGAGAGGAACTCGGACGAGGCTTTGCCGAAGGGCAAAGTTTCGTCCGGGGAGGTAAACAGACCCTGAACTCATTGATACGGGTTCTAAGGGAATATTTTTTAGTAGAGCCTAGGGTCTCGGAGACCCCACAGTAAACTCGGCCTTGTACCACATACATCCCTCGTAGGGGTTGGCTGTTAAATATAACAGTCGACCAGATTGTTCAACTGTCAAACTCTCTGCCGCGAGCAGACAGGAACTCGGACGAGGCTTTGCCGAAGGGCAAAGTTTCGTCCGGGGAGGTGGACATGCCCTGAACCCGTTTATACTGGTTCTAAGGGAATAATTTTGGCCGAGCCTATGGGCTCGGAGAAACCCACATTAAACTCAGACTTGTGCCACATACATTCCTCGTGTGGAGTCTGTTAAATATAACAGTCTATTAGATTGTTCTGTCGGGCTGTGACAGTTCAGAGTTGTTGTCGAACTCTCTGCCTTTGGGCAGAGAGGAACTCGGACGAGGCTGTGCCGAAGGGATTGAGTCTCGTCCGAGGCGGTAGACAGACCCGAACCCGTTTATGCTGGTCCTACGGCATTTTTTGGCCGAGCCTACAGGCTAAGATGACCCACGTTAAACTCGGCCTAGAGCCACATGTACTCTCGTGGCGGGGCTGCTAAATATTAACAGTCGAATAGATCTGTTCTAGCTGTGTTGGTCAAACTTTCTGCCTCCGGGCAGAGAGCATCCACAGACGAGGCTATGTCGAAGGGCAGAGTCTCGTCTCGGGAAACAGATACCCAACTCCGTTTTATACGGGGTCTATGGGAAATTTTGGGCTGAGTCTACAGGTTCGGATTTATCCACATTAAACTCGGCCTTGTGTCACATCATACATCGTAGGGAGGCTGGTAAATATAATAGTCGAATAGATCTGGAACAGTTGAATAGTTCTGTTACAGCTGTGCTGGTCAAACTCTCTGCCTTCGGGCAGAGAGCATCCACAGACGAGGCTATGTCGAAGGGAAGAGTCTCGTCTCGGAAAACAGCAACCCGATGCCGTTTTATACGGGGTCTATGGGGAATTTTTGGTTGAGCGTACAGGCTCGGATTTCCCCGCATTAAACTCGGCCTTGTACCAAATCCTACCTCGTGGGGAGGCTGGTAAACATCGACAGTCAAACAGATTGAACGCTGGGTCAACCGACACACACTCACTTGTCGTTTAATACTCTTCTGTTCTATTTACTGTTTAATATATGATACATCTGTAACACTTGTTTGATATTTCTTTAACCATTTGATCACAACAGCTTTGCTCGAATCGAGAGTATTCTGATCATGAAGGCAGTGTTTCTTCTGTCTGCTTATCTGAGACGAGGAATTATCACTATTTAAATTATCTACATTCGGATTTATATTCTCGTGTTAGCACAGGATTCAACAATAACAGATGAATCGTGATAAATGCAATTAAGCGTGAAAGCATGCAAGATAGGCTAACATTAAATTTAAGGCGTCAAGTATTAGATTCAGAATTGGCAAAAGCCTAGTGAATTATTTAGATTATTCGGACTGTTGTCCTCATCTTTGTCGTCATATTTATTACAACGTTTCGGCCGTTGTACGCTTCAATCTTCTGCAGGTGGTTGGAATGTCGAACTGAACCCTTTATTTTGCTCACTGGGGTAGAGTGTTCTAGTTTCACGTGCCATGTTTAATGGATACAACGGCCGAAACGCTGTAATAAATATGGCGACAAAGATGAGGACAATAGTCCGAATAATGTAAATAGTGTACATAATACCTCATCTCTAAAATATAGACAGATGCCTAGTGAATTATTTATTTATTTTTTAATCATATCATCCCATGCAAAACAGTAAATCTACTAAGGCACAACGGGTTCCTGAATGTGAAAGAATCAGAAAAAAAAAAGGAAACATTATTAAGGAGTTGAAGTGAAAAAGGAAACACTGCAAAGAAAGAAAAAAACACGACGGTCGGTCGTCTCAGTTTTCTGCCCGTTTTGTCTGTCCTGAGAAACACAGTTAAAAACGTCATTTTCAACCCGAGATTTACTTTGACACCTACTGAGTCAGGGCGTGACACAAGGTCGGTTTTTAACGCGGGGACCTGAATGTTTCCACAAGGGTCACTGGTCTAAGCTGGTCTTAGCTTGTCAAAGCTTGTCTAAGCTAGTCAGATCTTGTCAAAGCTAGTCATAGGCGGTGATACCACCGCTACGTAACAGATGTTACACAAACGTGGGGGAACGCAAGGAAGGAGACAACGCCACTGGTTCGGAATAGATACTACTATCGCAACATCTACTCCGATGGGAAAAATCCTCTTCTTCTCCCCTGCCAATCTTTCCGGGAGAAGCCTCCAATGTCTTTTCTATTCCTGCCCCGGCGTCGATCTCGTCCGTTCTTTTATTGTCGCAAAGTACGCGATTCGGGTGTTTGAATTAAATTCGCATATGGATATGCAAATCCTGTCACTCTCCCAACATCCTTACCTGTCTATTGTACGTTCCTTCTACTCGTTTAAATCAACGTCAACAGGTTAATACGAGACTAGGGTTCGAATCGCGCCGAAATCAAATCAGTTTACGGCTACAAACAATGCATATTGCCACGCGAATTCTTTTCGCGGTGGGCGAACGACGCCTTCACTCGGTAACTCTTTCGTTGAAGGAGTGAGAACAATAAAAGAAAAAGAATCAGGATGTTTGCTTTCTCCAACATTGTTCAATCTCTTTCGTGAGAACATTATGCGAGAAACCCTTCAAGACCTTTAGTTCACTATATCATTAGCAACTTACCTTTCGCAGATGACATTGGCTTGTTGGGTGGGAGCAACTCCAAATTTCAGGGTCTCACCAACAGATTGACAGATATTAGCAAGAGCATATGGAATGGAAATGACCACTGAGAAGAGTCAAGTCCTGGTCAACAGCACAAACCAACATCTGTGCCCAGATCTTCATGAACGGAGAATAACTGGAAGAAGTGGACGCTCTTTAAATACCTTTGTGTTACCCTCACCAAAGATAGACACTCTGCAATAGAGATCAATACCAGACTGGCTATGGCAACATCGGCAGTGGCAAAACTCGGTATATATGGAAGAGCAAAAACAACAGCTCTCCAGACCAAGATAAAACTATACAAGTCCCTGGCACTGTCCATACTGTTTTATGGATGTGAAAGCTGGATTCTGATAGAAGAAACCACCAAGGGAGTTCAAACATTTAAAAAGAAATTCTTCAAGCGCCTTGTCGGGATTTCCTGGAGAGAACACAAGGCAAATGACTCTGTACAGGGCCAAGTAACACAACTGACAGGCCCCCAGGGCCACTCTTGTCAACAGTAAAGAGAAGAAAGCTGTTGTGGCTTGGACATGTCATACACCACAATACTCTACCCAAGACGGTCTTTCAAGGTACCTTGGAAGTGGATAGACATAGGGGGAAGCAGTTCAAAAGCTGGATGGACAAGATTAAAGAATGGACCAGGATGTACACTCCGACGGTGTTTCGCGAGGCGGGAAACAGGTTTGGTTGGCGGCGGTTGACTGTATCACCGTCACTCAAGTCTCCTCTCTGATCGGCTCACGAGAAAAGAATAAGAATCAAAAAGGCAATAGATAACGATTGATAACGCATTTAAATTTTTGAAGATCAAAGTTGACTGGAAAGCATGAAGCTGGATGAGAGTTCCACAAGCGAGAAGTGCGGTAGAAGGAACTCTTAACACAGAACGTACGTTTGCATCTAACCAATTCAATAGTGAATTGATGAGACTTTACGGCCAATCTAGTACTCTGTTGATATTCATAAAGTCTAGGTACCGTAGTTAAGAGTGATATTTAATTCTATAAAAAATACAAAGCGTGGCACAAGGCTAAAATGGGGAATGGAAAAATATATAATTAAACTTAGCCACAACCCAAACATACAACAATATTCCTTACACCAGGAATTCTTACTTACCATTCCTACTACATCTACCATAATACCTCATTGTCTCTATGAAAGTCTTAATTAGTCCCTATATGTAAAATTCTTGTCTGTTGGTGGGGGGGGATATAACAACAATTTAAAATCTAAACCCCAATGTGTATTTATAAATATGAACAAAAGCTATCTACAAGAAACAAAATAAAATACTGTTAGTAATAAAATCCTCCACAATCCTTAATTGTGGCAGAAACATCAGTTAATTGGACGAAATCAATGCGGGACGTTAATAATATACAACACTCATTCTTCCAAACACACACTGAAAGACACACTCATTCAAACACGACAAATACGAAACTCATCCCCGAAAAACGAAAGGCGTCCTGCATCCACCAGCGAACTAACATCTCTGACCACCTAACGAGAAAGGGGATAGGGGAATTAAACTAAAGAAAGTGGGGACAGTAATAAAAGAGGCCAACGAGCATACGGTAGCGTAGTGAATAGTGATATTTATTCTGCTTAATACAAAAATGTGGCACATGGCCGAAGGGGGGATTGGGGAAAGGACGCTCTTCTTCTGTCTTAACTATAACTTAGCTAGCCGCAAACACTGACCCAATTGTACAAACAATATTCCTTACACCAAAACAACATATTCATACGTACCTTTCTTACTACAACCACCATAATACCTCGTTGTCTCTATGAAAATAATAACTAGTCCCCATATTTACAATTCATTTTCTGGGGTGGGGGGAATAAAAGAAAAATTCTAAAAAACTAGCCCCAATGTGTATTTACAATATGAATACAAAAACTATTTACAAGAAACTAAAGAAAATAAGATTAGTAATAAAAAAAACCACAATCACTAAATGTGGCAGAAACATCACTTCACTGGCCGAAATCAATGCGGGACTATAATAGTATAAAACATTCATTCATCCCAAGCACTCACACTGACATGCAATCATTCAGACACAACAACAAATACGAAAAAACACTCACGCGAAACGAAAGGCGTCCTGCATCCACCAGAGAACTAACATCTCTGACCACCTAACGAGAAAGGGGATAGAAAGAAAGAGGGGACAGAAATAGAAGAGGCCAATGATCATACGGTAGCATAGTGAATAGTTTATCCGAAAAAATACAATGAAAGTATTTATAGAAAAGACACCAGGGAAAATACATTACGGCGCTGAGAAAGTGTTAGTGTTGGTTTGTGAGTTTAGTGACATAGAAATTTTGAGTTCAATCTCTGGGACTGGTAGGAAAGACTAGAAAGAAAGCCAGCAATAAATTAACAATATCGGATGGAACTTCTGGCTCCATGCACAATCAATTTTGAATTCAGAGTTTTCTTTTCTTAGACGGTTGCCAACCAAGGCTGAAAATCCAAGTCTACTATACTATTATATCACCTGCACATCCGTTATACAAGGTAAAGCTCAGTAATTAAGCCCGTTTTAAGATGAAAAAATGAATAAAAAAATGAGTCGATACTTAATAATAATGGAAAATATATCAACTAAAATATTCGAAGCTTGTGAAGTCATATTTCTGTGGGTTGCCAGCCAGCTCGTTCAAATAACAAGATAGATGCAAGAGCAAATAATTACTTGCCAAGAGAAAATGTAATTATGATTATCAAATATTTTTCTTACATTTTTTTTTATCTTTTTGTATTCCAGATCTACAGAGTTGCGTTGAAGAAAAAGACGCAGACTCGTACCAGACGAAAAATATACGGAGTCGTTTTGGCTCTTACTTTCCTTGGTATAACAGCATCAGCAGGTTTCATTGCTTTTTGTGTTTTAGGTAAGTAATTTTATTTGGTAAGACGAAGAAATAACATTAAAATATTTCCACGTTTTCAGTTATTTAGTTAATGGTTTTTTATTCCTATACAACCGCTTTCTCATATCAATCGTTAAAAATTATTATAAGTCTACCAATTATGCACTGAATATGGCTGCCACACACGGTCTGGCACTTCAACTACGCATGTAGAGATTCTTGATAAATTCCAAAGAATGATATGCAATATTGTCGCACCTGACTTGGTTTGAATCAGTTTCCCATCGGCATAACGTAGCTTCCATGTACCTTTTTTTTATAAATATTTTCAAGGAAATTTTTGTAATGAATTTTACTTTGATAATTTGAGGCATTATGGTGGCTGTAGTAAGAATTTTAAGTAAGAATGTCTTGTTTTGGTGTAAGGAATACTGTGGTATGTTTGAGTTAGTCACTGTGGTTAGCTAATTTGAACATGAGACAAGTTGGTTTTCTGTGTCGTGCTAGACAGTCTTCCCTGTGCCTTTTCTATAAATAACTACATGGTAGATGTCCTGGTGAACTCTCCTCTATAGGATTTTCATTTTTAAATATTGTTATATTTACCCACCCCCCTCCGACAAATTATGCATATGGGAATTAGTTAAGACTACGTAGTGATTTGGCGTTATTATATCTGTAGTAAGAATGGTAAGTAAGAATGTCTTGTTTTGGTGTAAGGAATATGGTAGTATGTTTGGGTCAGTAATTGTGGTTAGCCAAACTTTAGATAAGACAGATTGAAGACCAGCCTTTTCCAATCCCCCTTTTTGGCCTTGTGCCAGATTTTTCTATTTTCAAAAAAAAAAAATTATTTTCCTCTTTGGTACTACATCGATTTTATGAAGTAAAGCGCAGTACTAGATTATCAGTTATATTTCATCATTTTACTGTTGAATTTGCTACATGTAACCGTAAGTTCTATTCTAATACTTTCTTCTCTCGCACTTCTCGCCTGTGGAATCTCTCGTCCTGTATCTTGCTTTCCTGTCAACTACGATTTCAAAAATTAAAATTCAACGTCAGCTATCATCTTCTCTCTCCTTGAATCTTGTTCTTTTATTGTCCATATTGGTTAGTAACGTTTTCATAGATTCCTTCACTTGGGGGTGTTATTGTTTTGCATGGAGTTAAATGATTTTAAAAAATGGCTTCGAACGAAGGAAGTCTGTAGAGCTTAGCGAGGACTATATTTCTTCGAACCTCGTGGATGAACGCTACAGAATTACAAACAATGAACTGTACTAAATAAAAGAAACCACATCACTTGGTGACTTTCAACAGCAGCAACGACTAAAATGGCTTGCGCATATAAATCGAAGAGAAAATATTGAAAAAAGAAAGATGTTGACGTCGCACACTACTCAATAAGAGGGGTTATATGAGTCGTAGAAAACGAATCAACTGATCATTAAAAAAACTACTTAATCAAAAGGTTAAGAAGGAACCCTCCACCAGTGTTAGAAAGATATATAACAGTTAATGGACTTGATAAAACTATTTTCCTGAAAAATAGTTTTAATAGAAAGCTTTAAAAAATGTAAAACAAAATACCACTGTCTGCCCAATCACTTAGTACTTTGTCCTACTACAAAATAAATGTCCTGATCTAGGCCGGTTGATATTAATTTGACTGTTAAAGAGAATAAAAGACAAGAATGTCAACTCAGATACCCACTAAAAAACGTGTAATAATAAGAAACGCACATTCGCTCCTCAGGGAAGAGCAATTACTGTTTAGCCCGGCACGCTTTACCGACTTGGTCACGGAGAAAAGTCGGTCAGCCAAATTTCATGTTTTCAAGGGAAATTTCTCTTGTCATAGATTTCTCGAAGTTTTTCATATCCAATGCACATCATATGCACAGTTTCGTATTCAAACGTAAAAAAAGAGAATTTTTAGGATGTTTTATTCATCCTACAGATTTCTATCAGTTTAAAATTTTATTTTCAATGGATACACTTATTTGAGTAGACGCTCTGTTTATTTATGAAACAATATATTTATTCATTTTCGTCTACCGGCTCAAATGTTCGAGAAATCTTATTAAAGAAAAATTGCGCTCTCCGGCAGGAATCGAACTGGCATCCATCCGAGCAGAGGGAGCTAACGTTTAGCTTGACACGCCTTACCGACTTGGACACGGAAAATAGTAGGTAAGGCTAATAAAAAATCCATTCTAATATATATATATATATATATATATATATATATTGGTGACTTGAATTAATTTTACGAATTTTATTTTGATGTCATAATCATTACTGCTGTACTCAGTGAGCAACCTGATTGTTATCAATTACTCTCACGCAATGAATAAAAGATTACAAGTATTTGAAAAAGAAAATTACAAAAAAGTGTATGTCGAATCTGAAGTTCTCTATTTGCAAAATGCTTTCTTTCGAAACTGAAAGTATCTTTTTTATATTCCTTGTCCATGCAAGCCGTAAGAGATCACGACTCTCCACAATTTTCTATCCTTTGCAGCTCAAAGCAACGTTTGTCCTCATATTATCACGACGATTCGTTGATCTACCATCCTTTTACACACGCTCGTTAGCAGTTTCCCCTCTATCTCTCTTGCACTCAATATACCATGTGTGTGTCAAACTCTCCACGTCCTCTTTCCTTTTTACGATTTCACAAAACTCCCAACTGCCTCTATCTGCTCGTAAGTACAATTTTACAATCGTTGCTCACATATTTATTCCATGGTATCCTCATCATCGTTCTGTAGAACTATATCATTAGCATTTATTGCCATAGCGTAAAACTGATATGACATAACAATTCATAATTCTTTACTTTGCGTAGTGCACGCCAAACAGAAGTATAGTGATAACAATATAAGCTGGCTTTTCTAAAAATATGGCTATACGTAGATAATTTCCCGGTAAATTACGCTGAAATTTCGATGTGAATTGGGATTTTATAATCTTATTTGAATGGATAGCTTTGCAAGTCCTCTCTGCTGTAATCGAATTTATTTCTCGGGTATAATTCTCCTAAGAGGACTGAAAGCTTAAGTGTGGGAACAGAAAAAAAATGCCCAAGAATTAAATTCGAATATAAATGATTAGGATGGCTGAGAAGTCGCCATTGCTTATGTTGTTACTGTTACGGTTTTTTTTTTGGTGTATGTATATATATATATATATATATATATATATATATATATATATAACTAGTAGATTTATTATGTACAAAAAATAGATAATTGTGGCACAAGGCCGAAAAGGGGAGGGGTAGAGGCTGGTCCAAACTAACTATCCTATACCTAGCTAATCAGATTCACGACCCATTCATACATTACAATTTACCCATTCACCACAAGAACTCGTCCATCACCAAACAATCCTTCAATCACCATAATACCACATTCTTACCAGGGGGTCCTACAAAAAACGCGCCCCACACCATAAAAATTTGATGATAATACATAAAATACATAAAATTTTAATAATGATAGAATGAGAGGGGAGGGAGATGAACCCACAAATAACTAAAAAGTAACACAAATGCAAACTAAACATAATATATGTTAGTAGGGGACCGTTCAACCCTCAAAATAGAGAGGCCGCTGTATTCTGCCCAGGGGACAAAATCAAGAGGCAACTCTCGCTAAGGGAATGGGAAAAAGGGATAAAATATTATGCGGGAATGGGAAAATATAAAGCTGACCCAGTCGAGATAAAAGTGGGGCCGAAACAAACTGGGGAGGTTGGGAATCTCGACTTGGATCATAACCAAAGAGTAGCCGGGTTACAGGCCAGGAACAACACTTACTCACATTAACTAGGTACACTGAAGCTTGTCTAACCTAACCAAGGGGAGGGTTCCACAGGAAGCCACCCCGATGTGCAATAGGTTGACCTAGAAGAGAAAATCAAGGCTAGCCCCGGTCACACGAACCAAGCTCGCCTCTTTTACCCACCTTTCGCTAAAGACTGTCGAATGCAACCGTTTTCCATCAGATCTAATCTTCATCTTGAGCTGATGCTCAAAGAATTGGATCAGATGCTGATGAGAAAGACGGTTGCCCCGCAAGACTTCCTCCTTTCGCGACGTCCAAATCACCATTCGAGCCGTGGCCAGCAGCGTCAGAAACACCATTCGTTTCACCCCGGAATACGGGGGCGACACATTGTCACACGCGTATGCGCGATCAATGGACACAAGCTGTTCGGGAGCGAGACGAGCCGTCAGCTCGCCGACATGGTCCCATAAGGGGCGGACCCGGGGACAATGGTAGAAGGCGTGCGAAGCCGTTTCTTCTAAGCCAAGACCACACCGTTCACAGTCTGGCAAATCCGCCAAACCCCATATGAAAGCCTTGTCGTTGAGAGGCAGCCGATTCCGAGCCAATCGCCAGGTAAGCGAAAACTCAGGGTTACTAAGGTAATCCGCAGCTGGCGCCCAAGACCAGTAGGAGCGATACTCCTCCTCCGACAAGCCGAGCGTATCACGTAGGGAATCCTTCGCGGGCCCCTCCACTAATCCACGATAGAAGACCTTCCTAGGCCGTGAAAGGTCACTGGACCGGGGAATGGCCTTCAAGGCCGACCGACACTCGCGGATGAAATCCGACTCGTCCCGGGGTTTACGACGGCGCTCAACCCTCGAGATGGGGGGACTGATGGTAAGGCTAGGGAAGGCGTCCCTAACAATCCCCTCCAGAATCGGATCTCTCCCAGTCAATGCGCGGCGTAGGAAAGCCAACCTAGAGGCACGGATGTGACTCAAAAGGTGCGGCATTCCCAGCCCCCCATGACACGGACGTTTAGTGCAGACTCGTCTGTCGACCCTGTTCACGCGTCCCCTCCATAAAATGGAGGATAGCGATCGCTCGAGCGCCTTCCAATGGGTCTCACAGAGAGGAAGTACCGACAACCGATAAAGAATCAGGGGCAAAATGTATGTAGCACACACCTCGGCCCCGCCCTTCACGGACAACCGCCGTCGATTCCAAGTCTTGCCGGCAGAATTGACCTTTGCAAGTACTTCAGACCAATTCTTCTCCAGCTGGAGGTCCGGTCCAAACCACACTCCAAGAATGCGGACAGGTCCATCCGTCCAACCGAAGCGGCCCGGAAGAGCGACCCCCTTCCAGGCACCTAACCGCAATCCGGAAGACTTGTCGCGGTTTATCTTGGCCCCTGTCACCTTCTCGTACCGGTCAAGCGCCTTCTGTACCGCCTCGATGTCGTCCCGGGACGACACGAAAGCAGATACGTCATCGGCGTACGCGGAAACCCTGGCTCGGGCCCCTCCAGGAACGGCGATTCCGCGTTGGGCTGGACTGCCCGTCTCGTCCTTCAGCCGGCGAAGGAGAGGCTCCGACGCCAAAGCATAAAGGAGAGGCGACAGCGAACAACCCTGACGAACCGACCTAGACAGCACGAACGCGTCCGACAACCTTCCGTTCACCTGTACCACAGCACTGGGGGAGCGATACAGGAGGCTAATCCAGCGGCAGAAGTTGGGTGCGAATCCAGCGGCCTGCAGGACAGTAGCAAGGTAGCGATGGTCGATCCTATCAAATGCCTTGGACTGATCCAAATTGATCAGCGCGGCTTGCTCGTCGTCTTTTACACCCTCTATGATCGTGCGGATCAGATGCAGGTTGCTCTGAATTGTTCGGCCCCTCACAGAACAAGTCTGCTCAGGTCCCAACAGAGACTCGGCAACTGACTGCAAACGCTCCTGCAGGATCTTGGCCATAATCTTTAACTCTGTGTTTAGCAGAGTTATGGGCCTGTAGTCATCTAGTTTGCCCCCACCACCTTTGCCCTTTTTCAACAGAGTGATCACGTCCCTGGTGATCCGGTTGGGGATGGACCCCGACCGAAACCAGTTGTTGAGCACTGCAGTCAAAATCGGAACAAAGATGTGCGACAGCCTCAAGTACAATTCATAGGGCAAACCATCCAGACCGGGCGACTTGCCTCTGCCGACCTTCTTCAAAACCGCGTAGACTTCGCCCTCCGTGATCTCTCCCTCGCAGCTAGCCGCTTCAGTCGGCGAAAGCCGAGGAAAGTCAGCCAAATAGCTACGAAACTCCTCCTCACGGAGACCAGGCTCCTTGGTAAACCGGCTCTCGAAATGGCGCCGAAACGCCTCGCACATGTCGTCAGTGGCCCGTAGAGTACGCCCCTCTGGGGATTTGACTTCACGAATGTAACGATCGCCACCTCGACGGACCTCTTCCCTGCGCAGATCTGCGCCCAAGTTCACAGCTTCGGAAGACATCTTGCTTAACTTATGTCTAATTACCTGGCCCATGTACCGCTCGCTATTCGAACGATCCAGGGCCTCCTTAGCTAAGGCTATCTCTAGGGGATCCCCCCCAGCCACCGCCAGGGTGTAACTAGCTTTAAGCGTCTTCACCTTATCAGCTCTATCTAGAGCGAGCCGTTTGCCGAAATCAGTGGTGAAGGACCTAATCCTACACTTAAGGCGTTCCCACCACTTATTCCCGATAACCGCCCCCACTAGCTCCCGCTGCACTAGTCTAATTAGCTGTTCCCGAAAGTCCTCCCTGTCCAGTAAGGACAGATTGAACTTCCAGTAACCAGCCATTCTAGGCCTACAGTCTAACGCCACCCGAGCACAAACGAGTTTGTGGTCCGAATAGCCTACCCAGTGGAACGTAGGGCAATCTAGTAGATCTATGTCGGCTCTTCTAACTAACATTCTGTCAAGGTAGCTAACTACCTTGTCAAAAGGCCAATTAAGAGCCCACGTCCACATTTTCCCCCCGGGATGATCGACCCGGTATCTATCGACGAGACCATAATCGTCGATCTGATCAACCAGGCTACGATCGCCCCTTCTCCCGCTAGCTCCTCGCCCCCTGTCTAACTTGGGGTTCAGGATGGCATTCCATTCCCCCATTAAAACTAGGCGCGTTGAATCCACTAGGAACGAACCACTTTTCACGGCAATATCGGCCACGATCAACCGGCCCTCGGCATCGGTATGCACAAGGTCCACCTTCGCATCAAGAGTACGCCTGACAAGCAAAGAAACTCCTCTGGCAGAACGGTCCCCATATGCTGAATAGACGACAAAGTCATCGTCCAGCACACACGCATCGGAACTGCAAACAAAGTGGGTCTCCTCGATCGCGGCAACATCCACATCCAGGGACAGAAGGTCCCGGAGCAGGCATATATATATATAACTAGTGAGACAATCCAGATGACTTAACTTCCTTTATAGTCTACCAATAGAAGTTTAACCAATCAGAAGCCGCAGAACATTTGTATCCGTCGTGTATAAAGGCGGCCATCTTTGTTTACTCTACCGAAGGACCAGTGCCAACTTGACCAGGCGAAGATGACAGAAGGAAGAACTACTCTCTACTACTTTGCTACGAAATATCCACTGCGAACCTGAACTACGCTTTCCTACTGTCTCCGAAATATTCACTGCCAACCTCTGGATTCTATACTCGAAGACGACCGTCATGAAAATGTCTAACAGTTACTCCCATATCTCGTTTACTGCTCATTTCAAAAGGCTTCTCAGTGACGTTTGCCGATTCCGAAATTATTAGAAGTATAGGGTGTTATAATAACTTAGACCGATTTTAAATGTGAATTAAGTTTAAGCGTCTAATGACTTGTTCTTTTTTCTTTCAGATTTAACAACTTAAGTCTGGCAATTTCAACCATGGAAAGATTAACAATCAAACAACGTGTTAAAGTTATCGAAGCCTATTACGAAAATGGACGTTCAAACAGAAATGCATTTCGCGCACTTCACGATTTTTTAGGTCAACATAATCGATCAAACAAGAGTGCAATTGGAAAAATTGTTCGTAAATTCAAACAAACTGGGCCGGTGGCAGAGGTCGCGTGCTCGTTTACGCCGTTCAGCTGAAAACATTGCTGCAGTGCACGAGAATGTGGCCGAAAATCCAAACACCTCTATTCGTCATCGTACGCAGGAATTGAACCTCCCCACAACAACGTTACATCAAATTTTGATAAAAGATTTGTTACATCGAATTTTGACAAAAGATTTGTCTTGACACGCTTACAAAATTCAATAGACACAAGAACTGAAACCTACTGACTATTTGGAGCGCCATAGATTCGTCAATTTGGTGCACGAGCAAAAAAAATCCTCTCCAGTGATGAAGGCCATTTTCATCTTGCCGGATTTGTTAATAAGCAGAATTGTCGCATTTGGGCTGATGAAAATCCAAAGAAGATTATTGAAAAGCCACTGAATCCACAAAAGGTCATTATTTGGTGTGCATTTTTTTGCTAGCAGAATCATTGGGCCTTATATTTATAAATTTGAACGTCCATTTTCGTTGATCGATTGTTAATCTTTCCATGGTTGAAATTGCCAAAGACTTAAGTTGTTAAATCCGAAAGAAAAAGAAAAAAAAAATCATTAGACGCTTAAACTTAATTCACATTTAAAATCGGTCAAGTTATTGAACTATCTTTTATTTTTAGTTAGATAACTGGTTATAATAATTTGGTTTCTGGAAGTTTCCCAAGAGTATTCGTCCGCGGTCACTACGACCTTAACCTGTTCAAATCTAGGGTTAACCGTTATCTTCCCCATATATATGCATAAACCATGCCTCTTACTCTGTAACCCTCTACCTCGAGTGGCTCTCTGGCCTTGTACAGAATAGTCCTTATGGGCGACGAATTATTTTCCACCCTCTACTTCTCTCTCGCAGGCGGGATGTGGCGAGCCTCACACTGCTCTATCGCTACTTCCATGGAAAATGCTGGAGCGGACTATATTCCTTAGTTCCGCCAGATCTAGCCTTCACGGCTAGGACCAGCCATACCGCTTACTCAGTAGCAAGCCACCTCCGTATTCCATCTGTGGGAACTAATTTCCTCTCAAACAGCATCTCCTTGCAAACCACTACTCTGTGGAATAAACTACCAAGACGACGTTTCCCAGATAACTACAATCTTTACCTGTTCATGTCTAGAGATAATCATTATCTTCTCTTATTCGTATAAACTACCCCTTCACGTAACCTTCTACGTCGATATAGATAAAGATGTGTTTGGTAATCCGTATGGATAATTCCAGGGAGGATATAATCCAGAGGTCTCAATGTAAAAATAGAGCAAATATTAATTATATTCAGAAACAGACAACTTTAAGGGTTCATGGGGATTATACTTTATTTCCTTAGAATCGAAGTTCGATTCTAATTCCTCAGATCAACATTTTCATATGAAAAATGTATGAAAATATTGGTCTGAGGAATTAGAATCGAATTTCAACTCTAAAGAAATAAATTATAATCACCATGAACCCTTAAGGTTGTCTGTTTTTTTTTTCATATAATTTACACACCCACACACACACACACACACACATATATATATATATATATATATATATATATATATATATATATATATACTCGACTCTCCCGTCGAATTCGACGTATGAGGGTCAAGCAGATCAGTTCCCAGGAAACCGACAGCCCGACAACAGCAGATGAGATTTGATTATAGTGGTGAAGGTTTCGTGCAGGACCATCCACACTTTTTGAAGGGCCAAATACAGAGACCTGGTGCACTAAGTACCACAAGGTCCCCAAACGACCCTCCGCAGGTTTTGAATTCAGAGTTGTCCTTCTCCTAGTTGACATCCAAGGCTATAGAACCCAGTCTGTCCTGCACGTAGAAAAGACGCCTAATTGTAGAGATTTAAGTTTCTACCGATAACGCTTGCATTAATTTCCGACCAGCCAGTGACAATCTATTTCTTGATTTCTAATGCAAACATAAAGTGAAGAAAACTTGAATGATCGAATTTTAGATCAAAATAGCGGTCGCCAATCGATTTTATGGTCACTTTTTTATTTTGGAAAAATTGCAAGCGTTGGAATTTCACACGTGTTCAAGACTAATTCACTGGACGGTCACAGGTACCTTTGTATTTACGAGGGTAGACTGAAAACTTCGCAGTCTGGCAGTGAATGGGTGATGCTAGAGCTGTGAAACCTTGCATGCATTAATCTCAACCCGTCTAATTAATAAATGCATTGTTTCTTTCCAGGTAAACTGGCAAGGGGGGACTATGCTGAAAAATAAACCTCATTTGGTCATATTTCATTAGAGTATCTTGGTGGGCCTATGAACTTTTCAGCTGACCCTCGTAGTAATAATTTGATACCAGTTTCGAATAATCACCAATGCTGTAGAGATACTAGATAAAATTAGAAGTGTATTATTGAATGATTACTTTTTTAATACTAATGTTCACCCAATACAAGGCCTAAGAGACACCCAAGGTAGAGATTAAGGTCATTCTGATCGGGGAAACATCTTCTCTGTTCCACAATGTAACAATTCTAGGAAGAAGTTGTCTGAGCGGTACCTCGTCCTTACCAGCGGAATACGAAGGGAGTGGGGATGATTCGACCCTGTGTATGCGGTATTGCGGGTCCAAGTTCTGAATGTCGGAACTGGTAAACGTAACTTTTGTTGATCTGGTAAAACGGTTAATCCGGCACTTTCCCTGACTTAAACCGTTGCATTTAATTTTCGCACAAAGGTCCCTGGCAAGGATCAATTTATTCAACTATGAGCTAAATATCGAGGTAGACTGTGTTCTTTTGTCTTGGATGGTAGCCAGTCTAAGAGAAGGAAAACTCTATTCAAAGCCGTAGAGAATTCAACGGTTAACCATATCGACGATATTTTTTATTAAGTCGCGGCAATTCACGGATAATAAAAGAAAAATGATTCTATGAGGAGACATAATCGCCTACAACCTGAAGGGATATGGCATTTAACAAATCATCGTCGTCAGCATCCACTCACATTCGATCATCGTGATCATCATCCTATCTTGGTATTCTCTTTGGTGGCATTGACGGAGATGGCTGTGAAGGTCCAGCCTAGTCCTGAAGAGTCGTGAGCAGGAGTCACAGAGTGTGGGTGGTGGACGCTGATAGGCGAGTTGGACCTTCCTTCCTGACAGCACGTCGTAGATCCTCTTGATGTTGACGTTTCGACTCGAAAGCCCTAGCTCCCACCCCGATGCGCCTACGCCTGGAAGGCCGATATGCAGCAGCGGTTTTCCAGGATTCACGATCAATGTTGGCCTGTGTCAAGTATGTTTTCAACTGATCCTTGAAGCCCACTTTTTGAACCTCCGCGCTGCTCTTTAAAAAATCAACTTAATAGTTGATGATAAAATTTTCTGTTCTCATTATTAAAGAACGAACATTATTCTAAAATGTTTCCATTCCAAATCCCATAGAAAAATATTTTGTTTAATATGATTACACATTCTTCCTTAACTTGATCTCTTATATAATAATAATAATAATAATAATAATAATAATAATAATATGTAGTACTTTACAACTCGCTTTTCAGTGGTTGCTAACCCTCGCGTTATTCGAATTATTCAGAGAGAAATAAACGGGACCATTTCAAATAGTTGGGGTTAAAGCTTTCCTTATCTATTCACTTCTTAAGTGTTGGCTGCAATACCCCACGAAATGCGTTCGAAAGATAGGACAGGTGAAGAATACTGATCCGAATACACCAAATGTTTTACTGGCCTGACCAGATTTACATAATTACCTGGCAGCATTTTTTAAAGCAATTCACCCCAAGCAAGACGGTAGAGGCACTAGCACGCATGGGGTTACAGGGGATTCTAAAACAAGAGTAAAGAGGCGTGTTTGAGGAAAGGATACAGAAAAGGACGGGGAACTAATTCAGGGTGTCAGACGTCGATTGGCATTACGCTTGTAGTCATCGGAGAAGCAATTAAGGGAGTGGGGGAGTTCCACGGACTGAAAGTGCGAAAGAAGCTGTTTCAGTAGAAGAGACGGTTACATTTAACCGTTTTGACAGTGAAAGGGTGAGACCAAGATGCCAGCATGGTAGCTCGCTTAAATTCATGCAGCCTGGGAACCTGCGAAAGTAGCTCGTCGGAACAATTGCCGTGAAAATACATGTAGAAGAGACGTCTGTTGGAATGCGATTGGAGACTAAATGCCAGATCAGGCCTATCACATTGCATATTCAGCTCTGGATTTTGTCAAGGACGTCGAGACGTACAGCGGGAACACCAGTCCATATATGACAGCAATATTCCAGTGAAGGACGGATGGTTTATTTATAGATTTGAAGGATGGACTCAGACGAGAAAAAAACTTTCTGGCACGACACAGAGAACCAACTTTCCTTGCGGTAGATGAAGCTATTGATTCAATGTATTTATTGCACCTCATGTCAGTGGGCAGCGTGAATGCAAGCAGGCGTAACGAGGCGCTCTCGAGGAGTTGGGAATCATCCATTCTGATGGGAGGGAGGGTTCTCTGTGGTGGGTAAAGGAGAACAGTTTCGTTTTGAAGGTTTGGTTGGTTTGGTTTTGTTTCATGGCATATCAACCTCAAATGTTTATTTAATGCCGACAAAATTTTTTATCGGTGGTAATATTTTGTTTTGTCAAAAATCTGTTTCTGGTAATATTTTTCCTTGAAAGATGTATTGCTCGTAATATTTTTTTTCAAAAAAGTATTGCTGATAATTTTTTTCTTTTCAAAAATATATTGTTGGTAATAGTTACCTGTTTGAAAATAGCTGGAACCCTAACAGGTGCTACCAACACGGGTCAGGGTGGACCTGGGAACGCCAGCAATTCAGAGGTGGTTCCTCGCTCCTCAAAACCCAATCAGAGACCTTGCTGTTGGACATAGTTTATCGTCTTACCCAGAACGCGGATGTAGTTTATCGTCTTACCCAGGACGGCGTTTTGGAGACCTTTAAATTTACAAGTCATTTTCTTCCCCAGTCAGCCACAGATTGAAGGTCCTTTTTGAGATCAGCAGCCAGGTTAGCATTTAGCTAATGACGTGATTCTGTGACGTGCACTTAATCACCGAAATCCGCTACTTCTTTTATTTCACTCACCTTCTTTTTTTCTGAATAGCGCAAAAGCGTCCTTTGATCCCGCCAGCTATGGCCCTCTTCGGGGTGCGCCGCTATACTACATAAAGAATGTGTAGAAGGGTAACAGTGATATCGACAACGGAATCAGCCGACCGAGTCGGAATTCGGACTCAAGTTGGTTATGTAAATTGAGGCTATGGTATCCTTATACCTATGTACCTGATCATCAAATAATCTGTACAGCTCTAAAGCTTAAGTTGTGTTAAATCATGAAAACATTTTATTGCACAAGATAAAAAAAAAAGATCGTAGTTGCCATGAAATTAGGAAGCCAGAAAAGAGTTCTACAGGCGAGAAGTGCAGGAGAAGAAACTATTAGCATAGAACTTACGGTTATATCTAAAAATTTCAAACCTGAACCAAACGGCCATCGGCCAGTCGCCAGTCTGCGCCTCAGAAGTCAGTGGTTTTACCAGTTGGTGGAGGAAATTTAGAGAAGAGGGACGGGGTAATTTCAATATCTCCGGTGTAAAGCAACCGGCAAGAAATTGCACTATTCTGCATTTGCCACTATGAAGCATAATTACAAGAGAAATAGAGGAGAGTGGTGACCATAGTGGCATAAAATGCGTTGAATAAATAAATGAATGAATGAATGATGATTTAATCATTCATCTTGGATGGTAGAGTCTCGTTTCTAGCGTTATGTCTACATTATATAAGCTGTCAGTAGTCATTATTTTTGTCTCAGCTCTAAAGCTTAAATTGTGTTAAGTCTTGAAAACATTTTATTGCACAAGATAAAAAAATATCTATAAGAAAATTTGAAATCTGTTTCGGCTTGAGGTTGGAAATTACGGCAAACCTAAGATATGTCTATTCGACTTATACAGCGAGAATTCAGTGTCCGAACAGGGTTCATTATTGGCGGCCACAATCTTAACAACATTAGATATGCAGATAACAATGTGCTGATAGCAGACACGGAAAGAAAATGATAAAAGCTCCTACAGAAGTTAATGAAAGAAAGCGAGAAGAAAGGACGAAACATTAACTGCAAATAGACAGAATAAATGTTTATTATCAAAAGGATGAGATTAAAATGCAAATTACAAATCTGAGATACCAAAATCAAACAACTACAATATTTTAAATATTTGGGAAGTGTTCTAACAGAAGACAGGAAGTGCGACACTGAAAACGTATTAGTATGTCCAAAGGTGCCTTCCAAAAGCTAAGCAGAATATTAAGAGACAGAAAAACTTCGTTAGAAACAAAGAAAAGAGTACTGAACTGTTAGGTGATATCTTTCCTCTTATAGGGCAGGGAATGCTGGACAGTCTCTTCAAAGATGGAGAAGAGACTTGAAGCAACGGAAATGTGGTTCTACAGAAGGATGTTAAGGATACCATCTACCGAACACGTGAGCAACGAAACAACGAGGTTTTAGAGAAAATTGAAACAAAGAAAACTTATACTTAACATTATGAAGAGACAGTTGAAATTTCTGAGCCACATAATGCAGAAGGAGGGCTTGGAAAATTTGATAATTACAGGACTGATTGACCACAAGGATGGCAGAGGAAAACAACGCATAACATATTTAATGTGCTTGACTAAACAGGGTTTAGAAAAAATAACGAACAGAGAAAATTTATTAAGAACTACCAAAGATAGGAGATTGAGGAGAGCCACGATCGCCTACGTGCTGAAGGGAGACGGAACATGAAGAAGGGATGTGTATTTTAGTCATTTATTATGCTTATAGCCAGGAACCTGAAAAATACAATAAAAAAATGAATAAAGACTAATTAACATTTCTCGACTGATTTTTTGTTTAGTATTTAGACAGATTGATTTTATTAAATTCGATTATTTTAGTTCTTTTAATCAAAATCAGGGAAAACTTTCGGATCGTCCTGAACAAACTACACTGTCTTTGATATCATGCTTCCTGTTGTTATTTCTACCAAAATATGCTTTTAATTAAACACGAGAAAATAAAATATTTAAAGTATTTACATTGTTCGGATTATTGTCCTCAACTTTGGTGTCATATTCACGACGTTTCGGCGGGAAATTTCAAAATTTCGAAACGAATCCTTTATTTCGCCCAACGGGGGGTAGATTGTTCTAGTTCCATCGATTGGCATACTTTTTCTGGATTTCTTAGTTATTCCCTTTTAGTAATTCAACTCTCCAAGATTTTGATCACCTCTGCTGCGGCCATGTATTGAACTCACAACAAAAAATAAAATAGACTCACAAATTAATTTAATTTTCAAGTTTTTATTTGGATTTAGTTGGCAAACATAGAATGAAAACGGCAAGAACTCTTCAAGAATATGGTCAAGGAAAGTCGGTTTTCTATGTTGTGCTAAACAGTTTATCAGTTAAAATCTATCTTAAATATTTAACCATATTTACCCGTCTACCATTCGCCAATGATTTGAAAATTAATGCCATATATGGTCTTGTCCTTCGGCTATATATTTAGAAATTCATAATAACACCCAAAGAAAAATCTGCAATGTAAATGGTCCTGATCTGACATCTCAGCATTAATCACTTTCCCACAAATATAGCTTCTCTGTGTTTTTTTCTATAAATACTCCCATGGCAAATGTCCTGGAGAATTCTCCTCTATAGTGGTTTCATTTTTAAATGTTGTTATTTTTATCCCCCTCCCTCCCGAAAAATTATATATATGGGAATAATTTAAGACTACATAGAGACTTGAGGTATTATGGTATCTGTAGTAAGAATGGTAAGTAAGAATGCGTTATTTTAGTATAAGGAATACTGAGGTATGTTTGGGTTAGTAATTGTGGCTTAGTTTAAGACAAGTCAGACTGAAGACCAGCCTTCTCTTTCGGCCTTGTACCATATTTATGTATAACTCAAAATAAATATTAATCTCCTCTGGGATTTCATTTTTTTTTTTTTTGATGTTATTTTATCCCCACCCCTGCAAGACAAATTGTACATATAGGAACTAGTTAGGACTTCATAGAGACTTTCAGGTATTATGGCTAGATGTAACCCTAAGTTCTATGATAATAGATTTTTTCTCGAACTTCTCGCTTGTGGAAGTCTTTTACGTTTTTTTTTTTTATTTTCAGTCAAGTTTGATTTTCAAAAATATAAATGCAATGTAAGTCGTTTTCTTCTGTCTTCGTAATTCCTGATCTTTTATTGTTCTTGCTTCTTAATGTTCTTCTTATTTTTTTTAAGCGTTTCACCCCAAGCAAGGCGGAAAGCCACTAGAACGCAAGGGGTTACAAAGAGTAGGAGCGAGAGCAAATAGGAGTGATAGAGGAAAGGATGAAGTGAAGGATAGGGGATAGATCAAGGCATCTGGAGATGTCAATTGACATTGCATTTCAATGGTTGGAGATTATAGCTATCAGGGAAACTGGAATAGGGAAGGGAGTCCCACAGGCGAGAGGTGCGAGACATGAAG
The DNA here is from genome assembly GCA_963932145.1 of Acanthosepion lycidas. Taxonomy (NCBI): domain Eukaryota; kingdom Metazoa; phylum Mollusca; class Cephalopoda; order Sepiida; family Sepiidae; genus Acanthosepion; species Acanthosepion lycidas. Next base: position 27,662,208 of record OZ010580.1, on the reverse strand, counting down.
CTACTGGAGTAGAAGAGACGGCTATATTTAAATTTCGACAGTGAAAGGGTGGAGAACAGGACCATACGTGGTAGCAATATTGAAGGCATGGGCGAATGATAGATTTATAAATATGTAAGATAGATTCTGGAGAGAAAAAATGTCTAGAACGACACAGTGAACCAACTTTATTAGCAGCCGAGCCAGTAATGGATTCACTATAATCTTACTATTTCATGTCAGCTGAGAATGTTAGCTTGAGAAGGCACAAAGAGTTACTCGCATGCTGGTGGGAGGTAGGAACTACAAATTACCGGCATCAGAATCAAGTAAGTACCGAAATCTAACCAGCTGCGAAATGTTATAACAGACAATGAATGTAAAACAGAAAACCGAAGGCGTGTTAAAATAGCTAAAGATGCCTTCCAAAATCTAAACAAAGTATTACGAAACGGGAAAATTTCGGAAGAGAGAAATTAAAGAATTCGGGACTGCCATGTAATATCATTCCTCTTATATGACAGTGAACACTGGACAACTCCAACACAGGTGAATAGGAAACTTCGGGGCAACAGATATGTCGTTCTACAGAAGGATGCTGAGAATATCATGGACAAAACATGTATGCAACAAGAAAGTTTTAAGAAATATGGGAATGGAAAAGGCATTTGTGAAGAAAGTGGGAATGGAAAAATTGTCACTCATGTCATATACTGAAGGAAAGGAAAACAGCATGTCACCTGCCTAACAAGTTTTGTACAGATGTATAGCAGAACAGGGACTGGGAAGGATAGTAACGA
>OZ010580.1:27596429-27653929 GCA_963932145.1 Acanthosepion lycidas | reverse complement strand
TGATATGGCAGTCCCTGCTGACTGCAATGTATCTTTGAAGATATTCAAAAAGCTGTCAAAATACAAGGACCTTGAAATAGAGGTCTCGAAAATGTGGCATATGGGAACATCAACAATCCCTGTTGTAGTTGGAGCCCTAGGACTGGTTGGAAAAGATTGCAGTAGACTAATTGCAGGGATTCCTGGAAGCCCATGCCTCAAGGAGATACAAAAAATTGTTCTGACAAGTACAGCCCACACTTTACGAAGGGCTCTATGTAATTTTTTTTTTTTTTTTTGTCAGTGAAAAGTGTCATGATGCCATTTCTAACCTTAGGTCCCTGGGTGGGACCCGGAAAGAAATGTGTAAACGCCATAAAGCAAAGAAAATAAAAATGATGATAATAATAATAATAAACCTTAAACAAAATTAGACGTGAAAAAATACAGGCAGTGAAATCCGGCAAATAAAACAAATAGATGAAGAAAATTGGCTAATAATCATCAAAGTGAAGACAGCAACGAAATTCATTCGGCATCTTTTATCGCCACAGTAATTTCAAACGTTTCTTGATTCAATCATTCAAACGCTGGAGATAGACATGTGTTTCGATCAAACATTACACTTGGTGACCTCACTGCGACCCCATGCTGAAACTTCGTACTTACCTATAAGACCCAGACGACCCAGACACGTTTCTTTAAAACAAGACTATCGGTTAAATGTAAGACTTCATTATCCGACTCATTTTTTTAATAAAAACCAATGAAATAATTTTCGCAAATTTGCCTTTCACTTCAAATACAAAAACTCATAAAACATGTAAGAAATGGCTCATTTCGACGCGGGAAACCTGAGAAATTCAATTATATTTTATTGTTATCAAGAAATAAGGTAGCAAACGATTGTTTGGTGAATGCCTCCAACTGTCAAAACTGAAAATGGATAGCTGCTATATTGCTGCAACTACAAAAGAAAGAAAACTATCCAGCATATTTTTTGTCCAATGTCAGAGCAATCTAAAAAGTATCTTTGTATTTTTTTCCATTCTGTTTTGCTCGTGAAATCAATAAATTATAGTATATTTCTAGTAATTACACACCACACACATATATATATATACATCTTCATATATATATTGTCATCCACAGACAGACTGTTTCGCTGTATCACAGCTCATCACTGTGACTAGACGTCCGGTTGCCTCTAGCTAGGATCGAAACCCGACTACACACATACACATACACACACACACACACACACACACGCACACACACACACAGACCTAAGGTTAGAAATGGCATCATGGCATTTTCCACTGGCCAACTAAAAAAATTATTATTATTATTATTATTATTATTATTTCTTGGAATTATAAACACTAGAAATACCCGTGAAAATTTCACGATATTTTACTTTTGTAATGAATCTCAATTCTATTGTTAATAATTGAATAAGCTGCTTGCAAGTTCCACGAGTATAAAATACACGTGGAAAATCCTCTATCGTATCGCTAAATATCTGAGCTTAACAAAATAATGATAATAAGAGTCATAGATATGAATGCATGCCCTTATTTGAAGAAGTAAGAGGGTACAAATGAAAAGATTAAAAATTGACAAGGTTTTCCATTTCACTGAAACAGACGCAAAATGACTGAGAGCGTTATTACCTCCTCTATTTTCTCTTTCTTTCTTTCTTTCTTTCTTTCTTTCTTTCTTTCCCCTTTTTCACCTAAAACCTTCATCCGGTTCACACCCTTCACGGTTCTTTTGAACAGGAGTAGAGGTTTATCCCTTGTTTCCTATTTAGTTTCCAGTTCCTTCTACGGTATATTTTGTACTTTGAACGTTTCCGTCTGAACTCTGAAATTTTATTTATTAATTATTTTTTAAAATCCTCAATAGAAGTAAAATAAGTCCGTCTATTGCCCGGTTCCCACTCCTTCCAGGTCTTTTCAAAAGGAGTAGAGCCTTATCCCTTGTTCTCTTTGGTTTCCTGCTCCTTGTAAAGTCTTCTCATTCTCTTTCCCTCCCTTGCCTCGCTTCTTGCGTCTTAGTGGCATTATCGCTTGCCTTGGGGTGAATTGAATAAAAAAAAAAAGAAGAAAAACAGTGTATTTGATATTTCTTCTGTCTACCCTTGCCATCAAACAGGAATGTCTTATTGTTTATCTAAGGTAATGACTCGGATTGAGGAATCAGAGAGCCGAGTTCGAATTCCAGTCGAATCCATTACATACACTTAGGTGGTAATACTCTTGGGAAAGCTATGAATCCTCTTCTTCTCCCACCAGCTATGGGTAAATAGCAGGATAGACCAGGTTCTATAGCTTTAGATTGCAACTGGTCTACTGCAGAAAGAAATTGCAACCTACTGCGGGAAAAATATCCCTCGTCAGTCATGTATCGAAATATGCATGATCGCCTAAGCGTGTATCACGTATGGCATATAACTAACTGAAGTTAATGGCAGGACGTAACGTGTGTGCTAATCAAAAAGAACAAGCACTATTATATTATTATTTAATGACTAAATTTAAGTATTTGACGGCATATAAGACGCACGAGTGTATAAGACCCACCCTAATTTCAGCAAGTCAAAAATTAATAATTAGTAAAATTAGTAACCCGACATATGGTATATAAGACGCAGGAGAATTTTAGATACTTTTATTTTTAAAAAAATTATGTGCGCCTTTTATGCTGTCAAATACGGGACATCCAAAAGTCGGAAAGAAAAAAAGAGGAGTAAGAATATATCACGCCAACTGTCTCCCAAGGAAAGCAATCAATTGAAATTATATTATGATCTATCCCAAACTATGCATCGTTCGTATACGTTTTATTTCATTAGCTTTGCCTATCACCGAAGTAATCTATGGCGGGAACAGCCGAGCGACAGTTGCAGTGTCAGACCATAGAAGCTAAAAGGCTTTAGCTTGTAGCTTTTTGCTTCATGCGCATACCACAATTATAACTTAATGTTTCAAATACTTCTGAATGTGTAGCTATAGACAAAAAGATAAACAAATGCGTATGTAAAATAACGTGACATGTCTCAATCTGGATTCACCAAACCGCTCCGTTTTAAATGATAACTACACTGAAAACCGACTGCTTCCTTGAATGATCATCGTGTCCCCATCAGTCATTGCTACCCACGTGGAGAATCATCGGCCCAAGCTGTCACATGGCTACGATAGTGAAAGGCGATAATCGAAATATTTTTTTTAAAATAAACTGATCGCTTCTCGGCCTTTTGGCTGAGATTCGATCACGGCTACGCCTAGCTTGGACCGGCTTGGGTTTGGACAAGCCAAGACCAGCTATGACTACCTTAGACCAGCTCTGACCAGCTTGGACAAGCTATGTCCAGCTAAGACCAGCTTGGAGCAGCGGCCTGAGTGAAAACACTCGGGTCCCCTTTAAAAACCGACCTTGTGTCACAACCTGACACAGTGGTGTCAAGTAAATAAATCGCTTCGTGGCCTCATGACTGCGATCAAAGTATAGTATCTGTTTTTACCAGTTTAATATCCCTTATTTAGGGACCACGGTATTAAATTGTTTTTTGGAACTAAGTGAAGTTTAGAGGTTTGCTCCGACTTTGTTACGGTTTGCTTTGTATTGCAACATTTTCAGGTAAAAAAAAAAAGTAAAATTAAATTATCTACTACGGGAAAAAAATCTGCCTCGTCAGTGATGTATCGAAAGATACATGATCGCGTAAGCGTCTATCACGCATGGCACATAACTGATTCACTCAATAGATTGTCCAATAACCACTCAATGCAGAGAGTTAGTGAATACGGTTGTTGTATGAATGTAAGACAAAGTAAGAAGTGCTGATTTCGGGGATATGTAGTCTAGAAAACTGTTAACCGAAGATTCGAAGAGGTCGTAATCCGGGAAGCAACCTCTCGGGAGTCTGTGTCTACAAAGTAGCAGTTCTTATGAAAAACCTGTCTGAGCGAAACTTCCTTCTTTCTAACTGAATACGAAGGGAATGAGGGTGATTTGATATTGTGTACTTTGCAGGCTGGGTCCTAGCTGTAAAGGTCTGAGCCGATCGCACTAAAGAATAAATCTCGCCTGAATCTCGTCTGAACATATACCATGGAAATACCGAGCGATAGGTTTGCGATGTTGCGTCTTTCAGAAGACGCTGAAGGTTTGAAAATAATTCATCGCCCACAAGGATGTGTAATTTTTCGAACCGTCTTAGCATTTATTAAGGTTGGCTTGAACACGGCACCCAAGATATGAGCCAAACACTGTTAATTACCAGGTTATAGATAAGCGTCGAATGATGATATTTCTCATGCTTCAAAAACATGTTTAATGTTATTACCATCTTATTTACTTCTGAACTTTGACTTATTAACATCGGCCGACTCGAGGGTATAGTGTTTCGTGCTTTTCTTCGAATGTTCGATCTTCTTCTTGCGAGGATGGAATTCCATTTCACCCTTCGTGTATTTGGCGTTTATATCTCTTCTTATCTGCTTGTCTCCTGCGTGTATATTTTAAATTCAGTTGGTTTCTTCTCTTTGCTTATGTTGATACACACATGTCCGATTTTGCACTTGGTAGATTTGATGGTATCTTTTATAGGTCAAACTTCGCAGGTCAATGTCTGTTGAATTGACATCGAGTACAAAACTTGCTTTGGTGTCTCTTAGGGTTAACTCTGTACACTTGCCAGTGTCAACACAGAGAAAATATTCTTAGATCAACGTTCCTGGTGGAAAATATTTTTGTACGATATGACAGCTAAACTATTAGAAACTATATATATGATTGTGTACTGCCTCGCGATAGGCGTCCATCCCGCGCGCGTGCGTATCTCAGACAGTCAGATAAACAAGTTAGGGCAATCAAAAGACAAAGTTCTGTTCATCATCATGTTTATTGAAAGCGTGAAAATAAAATGAAAACAAACAAATAAAAACTTGAGACTAGTTTAGTCAGAATAACAAAATAAATAATAAAGTAAAAAGGAAGGGAAAGACAAAATATGAAAAAGAGAGACAAAGGCAGAATATAACTGGAGACTAAAAGGGGGGAAATTATTTACATTATTCGGACTACTGTGACGGGACCCAAAGAGTATGAGTTCAATACCCGGTTAAGTCAGTGGAGAACTTTCAGAAGGAAATTAACAGGAGATATCTGATAACTGACATCCATTAAACATGGCACGTGGAACTAGAACAGTCTACCCCAGTGAGTGAAATAAAGGGTTCAGTTCGACATTCCAACCACCTAAAGATGGCCGGAGCGTACAACAGCCGAAACGTTGTAATAAATATGGCGACAAAGATGAGGACAATAGTCCGAATAATGTAAATAATGTACATAATACCTCATCTCAGAAATATAGACAGATACTAAAGGGGGGAATTTTATGTGACATGTAATGAGAAAAAAAGGCTAGGAAAACCTGATACTCAGAGGACAGATTGAGGGAAAGAGGAACAGAGGAAATCAGCATGTAACATACTTGATGAGCTTGAGTAAATGGATGGCAGAAGAGGGTTTAGGAGAAATATTAGGTTGGTGCCAAAATTTCGTTTTCTCACATAGTAACATATGTTAAAAAACGAAATTATTTTTGCACCAACCTAATAACAAAGAGAAAAACTTATGATGTGGGGGCCATGATCGCTTACATCCTGAAGGGACACGGCACATAAAAGAAAGAATAAAGTTGCGAGTAATTTACCTATAGGAATATGTTTTACAATTTACAGGGATAAGCCTACAGAAAGGAAGAAAGTTACATGAAGTTAGAGTATTACGCAATGTGAGAACAGTGAACACGTGATAAAAGGAGTTCTACATAACGAAGTACAACAGTAAAAATAAATGTTTACAAAGAAGGCTACCTTAAACAAAATTTTAAATAATAATGAACTGGAAGAGACCAATGTAGAGAGAAAAAGGTTAAGAAGTTACATACCGGATGTGGTATATTTGGAGTTAGATATATGAGGATAAAAAAGAACAAACCTGTGCTTTATTTTGCTGATTCTGGTAATTATAAATAGTTAAACAATAGTAAAAATTGTGACAATCTAAAATGTACCTAAATTAAAAAGGTGACGAACAAGGGGAAAATGAAACAACTGATGCGCTGTATCGTGGTAACAAAACAGATTTGTTTCTTCACGTGTGTCTATCCGTCGCTTTCCAAAGTATTGTTATTGCGAATTTCATTCTACAGAATTGCACTTTCCTTTTAAAAGACAAACATGCGGATAAATAACGTTTTTTTTTTCTTTTAACTTATCGGCGATTATATAGCCTACATGGTGGTCCGAAAGTCTTGTCACCCCATATGAAAAAAGTATTGAGAACAATAGTAATACAAAGTACATGTACTGGATTCAGTTTATTCCCTTTCATTGACGCTGTCAGACATCGAAAAGGTCTGTATGAGCGCCATCATTTTCGTGCCACAACATGATGCGGCACCATATCCTGTGCGATATTTTATGAATCTGTGCTTTGTTGAGTGTTACAAAGGCTCTCCGAACGGCGTCCTTCAAGTGATGGGTATTCAGGTATTATTCATGGCAAATTCTCTCCTTGATAATACGCCAAAGAGCGTTGGAATAGAAATGTATATTATATACGGGTAACAAGACTTTCGGACCACCCTCTACACTAATATTGACTGAAGTGACATGCAGTATTTGTTTGTCGTGCTAACGGAAATAAACAGTTTGTTTTATCCATAAAATAACAAAGAGCATATTAAATACATTCTTAATACAGATATTTACTAAGGATGTACTCCGGGTGTAATTGTTCTCTGGAGGCTTTTCTACCGGAGCGGCTTTCTTTCTGGATTCTTACGAGAGGATCAGCAGAGGAGGTGACGGGTTTTTTCCCCCGTCGGAGTAGATGCTGCAGATAAGGTATATGTTCTGTGCTGGAGGCCTTTTCTCCTCCCTTGCGTTACCCGCACCCACCGCTACGTTACGTAGCGGGGGTATGACCGGCTATGACTAGCTTAGACAAGCTCTGAACAGCTTAATCAAGCTGTGACCAGCTAAGACCAGCTTAGAAAACGTCCTGGGTATGACCGTAAACTACATCCGCGTCCTGGGTATGATGATAAACTACATCCTCGTCCTGGGTACGGCGATAAACTACATCCAACAGCAAGGTCTCAGATAATGTTTTCAGAAAAATAATGTTGCCAGCTCTAAGTTTTTGAAACAATGTTGCCATCTCTAAGTTTTTGAAACAGTGTTGCCAGCTATACGTTTTTTGTAAGAGATAATGTTGCCAGCTATACGTTTTTTGTAAGAAATAATGTTGCCAGCTATACGTTTTTTGTAAAGAATAATGTTGCCAGCCATACGTTTTTTGTAAAGAATAATGTTGCCAGCTATACGTTTTTTTTTAAACAATAATGTTGCCAGCTATACGTTTTTTTTTAAAAAACAACAATGTTGCCAGCTATACGTTTTTTGAAACAACAATGTTGCCAGCTATACGTTTTTTGTAAGAAATAATGTTGCCAGCTATAGGTTTTTTGTAAAGAATAATGTTGCCAGCCATATATTTTTTATTCCATACTAAATAGGCATTTAAAATTTATATAAACTGGATTTGGCATTAAATAACCCACAGTGGTTGATATGCCATAAAACCCAAACAAACAAACAAACCAGCTTAGAAAAGCTAAGACCAACTTAGATCAGCGGATCGAATGGAAACAATCGGGGCCGCACATTAAAAACCGACGTTGTGTCACAATCTTTACTCACGGAGTCGGCCTGATTCCAAAATGGTGTGATATGTTGGGATACGGCCTCTGGGAGTACGTTAAAAAAGTGTGATACACTGACATTCTCATTTATTTATATAGATAAAAGTAAAACGGGATCTGTATAGTGCTAACCTCTCACATGTCCTGAAGGGACACATCACATAAAAGAAGGTCTACCGCATTAAATAAGAATTCAAAGAACTTGCAAATCATAGTTAGTTGTAGTCTATTCTTACCAGTTAATAGATTTTTTTTTTTTTTTTACTATTTTTGTTGCTTCGGATTTCCTTTTTGTTTTGTGCTTTTAGCCACCAGAAGAGAATTACGGCGAGTTACAATTTTGTCTTTCTCGCCTCGACCAATGTCAAAGGTCGTTCGAAGAACGTCTCTTTTGAACTAGACAATCAGGAGGCATTACATCTACAATTATAAAACTATGAATTAAAAACAATATTTTATGAAAGTGTCAAAACAAGATAAATTTTTTAAAACATTTTTTTTACATTCTGACATTTGATTATTTATTCTTCACTTCCCCCCTTCTCTCTCATTATATCTTTTACCATGTCTTTCTTTCTTTCTTTCTTTCTTTTTTCACAGGTGGCCTATTAGAAGTCAAAAGTTACCTTTTAGATTTTGACCAAAATGTCTCTGATTATTCTGGTGAGTAATGATTTTTTTACCGTTTGCTTCTACCAGAAAATAAGTGGTTCTAAGCACGATCACGTGGTGAAGATTTCTCGGTTTCACCAGGAAGCTCTTAACCACCCCCCCCCCAAAAAAAAAACTCTGATATTTGGTCATTTAGTCAAACTGTTGCGAAATATCACTGACCCCACTTTCAATGATGTTAAGAATAATTGCACTTTTAGGAGGTTTATTCCTGAACAAGTGTACAAAAAGCAATGAGACATTTACATACACATAGTTGCCGTAAAATAACTGGGTTTGTTGTAGGCATAAAATTTTACCCTTGCGACTGCAAAATTTGATTGCAATAAAATGGTGATGTGTTAAGAACGGAAGAAGATAGCAGGTGAGGCGGAATGATTGAAAGACAATCAAAGATTTAAAAACAGATTCAAAAAATTCATATGCCAAAAATAAATATGATTTCAAAATTTAAAATATTATTAAGGATTACTTGTAATTGCATGCATGAGTCCCAGTATAAATAGTTATGAATAATTACTGACCGATTTTATTATTGTGGTATTTTTGTATTATATCAAGTATTAAGAAAATAGTAACTAGGGTACGCAAATTGGAGGTGAGAGTTATTAAAGATAATGTTCTGATTTGGAGTGCGTGGTTATCTCCCTTTAAATCCCTCTCCGTTTTTATTTTTAAATGTATTTTTTGTCACATAAAAAATAGTGGGGTGCGAGGAAATTTTAATTCCAAAAATGCGGCCCAAAGAAAAAAAAGTTTGGGAACCACTGTGTTAAGGTATGGATTCAGATTAACCAGTGATACGGGGGGGCGGGTGATTAAGATTGCTTGTTGTAATCGGCCTTCACCCATTCACACAAAACTGTTGAGATGAGTAGGTTCTTACATTTGCATTTGCTGAAAGAAGAAATTTACTAAAATAATTCAAGAAGCGGCCGACTAAGCTCAGCGAAATATGGATTTGTTTTCTAAATCCATGTACTGGGGATTGAACTCATTACAAACAGTAGCACATTTACACTTTTTCCCGTAGCTTACTAACCCTAGACCCTCGATTATAGGACCATATAATAATAATAATAATAATAATAATAATAATAATAATGGACTCTCCCGTCGGTTTCGACGTATGAGGATCTGACAGCTTAATTGATTCAGTTATGAAATTTCGTACGATAATCTTAAGTGGCCCTTAAGTCCCGCTAGTGATTTACAAAGGAGGTCAGATATGGAGCAAGAGTGAGGATTATGAGATGAGATCACTGTAGATTCGCTAACCTTTTTAGATCTTCTGTCGCTTTTTGAAGACGATTCAGACAAGCAGGTTTCAATCTGCTGAGTCCACTAAAACACGTTGATCTCGATTCTACCCGCTCCAAGGCTAAGCGCTCAAGAGTGTTGTGTGGTATATTGACAGTTGAAAAGTTGCTCTTCAGCTGGCTTTGTATCTTAGACATGTGCGTCCTACATTCCTGTAGCCCTGATCTAACTGGCTGTACATTAGGATCTTGGCTGTACATTAGGACCATATATATATATATATATATATATATATATATATATATATATATATAGGACATATATATATATATTGGCGATATATATATATATATATATAGGCCGCTTATATGCATATATATGTGTGTGTGTATGTATGTATATATATATATATATATATATATATATATATATATATGTCTATATTTCTGAGATGAGGTATTATGTACAGTATTTACAATAGTCGGACTATTGTCCTCATCTTTGTCGCCATATTTGTCACAACGTTTCGGCCGTTGTACGCTCCGGCCTTCTTCAGGTGCAATGTGTCCTCAAGGACACATGGCACAGTGGATAAAGGCGTTGGTTTGATCCAGTGACAGACCCAAGGAGTGTTAGTTCAATACCCGGTTAAGGCAGTGGAGAACTTTCAGAGGGAAATTAACAGGAGATAACTGATAACTGATATCCATCAAACATGGCACGTGGAACTAGAACAGTCTACCCCAGTGAGCGAAATAAAGGGTTCAGTTCGAAATTCCAACCACCTGGAGCGTACAACGGCCGAAACGTTGTGATAAATATGGTGACAAAGATGAGGACAATAGTCCGACTAATGTAAATACTATATATATATATATATATATATATATATATATATATATGTATATATATATATATATATATATTAATTACCCCATGGAAAGTAGTATAGATAGTACGACATAAGGTGTTAAAGAAAACAGAAACATTATTAAGGAACGAGTACAATAGAAAACTGATGAAGAGGACAATAGATTGCTATTGACATTGCAATTAAATGTTTGAAGATTAAAGTTGTCTGGAAAGCATGTAGCCGAAAGAGAGTTTCAAAGGAGAGAAGTGTGTTAGAAGAAACTGTTAGCATAGAACTTACGGTTACATCTAACCAATTTATATGCAAATCGATGAGACCTTGTTGCCAGTCTAGTACTGTCCTTAAATTCAGTCTAGGTACCATAGTAAAGAGCTCATCCGAATAATTACTATGAGAGTATTTATAGGAAAGGCACAGGAAAACGACTTTACGGTGCTGTGAAAATGACTGAAATGACACCAGGGCAGGACCAATAATATTGCAGATTCTTTGGATTTTATCAAGAATCTCTAAATCTATGGCAGAAGCATCGGACCACATGTGACAGCAATTTTCGAAAGCATAGACTTAAAGATATGTAAGACTTAAAGATATGTAAGATAGATTCTGAAGAGAAAAAATTGTCTAAGCAAACCTAGTGAGGCACCCATAACGAATTAGTTTGCGCGACGAAAGTTGCATGAGTTCGAACATCGCCAGGAGATTATTATTTATTTCAAAACGTTACTAAACAAAAAAAAAAAAAAAAAAAAAGGAGAAGAAGAAGATAACACCACATTTCTGCATTTACGAACAAAGTATTTTCCTAAAAGCTAAATTGGTTTTATCGTCAGACAATCAATAGTCCTTTAATTTTTTTTTATTCGTAATAGTCCATTTGGTTGCATTTCAAGCTTTTTTCTTCCTTTTATATTTAATACTTAAAGGTTGACATAAATCAAGTTAGAAACATTAAAACAGTCATAAAATAATTCCCCCTAATCTCGACATAGATCCGCTGATATTTCTTACAAGGCCTATTTTCCTTTAAACAAATTCGAGCAGCTGACCTTTCATACCTACAACTACTATTTATATGTATATGCGGTTAGAAGCCTCTCTTATTAAGTCAGTACTCAGTATCTGTCATTGCCGCAATATATATATATATATATATATATATATATATATATATATATATATATATATGGTGCGATTGATAAATTGTCTTGTAAATTACGGCAAAATGAAAATAATTCTGATATCTCATTTTAACAGATATATTTGCCAAAATGACACAAAATGTCTTGAAATAATAAAGAGTAAATTTATTCAATAAAATTGTCATTGAACGGCCTCCAGGACACTTCGGAATCTCCTGCATCACTTCTGGACGGTCTCCATTATATATATATATATATATATATATATATATATATATATATATATATATATATATATATAACAGTGATGCCTGGCATTTTCGCGCTTTAAACGATGATCACATAATATCAACACTGTTTAGATAGATAGATAGATAGATAGATAGATAGATAGATAGATAGATATGAGAAAATTTAGAGATTACATAGATGCACAGCGACTACCAAATCGTATTAATAATCGCCTCTTTGCAAGTTGCCTGTTCTCTTGCCACAAGCGTAATCATCTGTCACACGTCAATGCGTTTATTTTTAGACCAAGCTGAGTATTTACTTATACAACTGAATTCACAGCAAGAAATCTTTTCATCGACGTACGACACAAGCTGGGGATCGCCCTTATTATTTCTATGGAACGTAACCTCTTACATTCTACAAAAAGCTAACCTTTTGCTCAATGGAGGTTTCGTCTTCAGGGCGAATTTTTCATTTTGAAATTAAAAAAAGAAAGAAAGCAAATAATATGTGATAATATCGGAATTTTTAGAAAGGTTTTTACTGAACATTCAGCTTGTTTTCATGAATTCTGAATAGACGCTTATATTCACGAAGTATGATTGAAAAATAAAAACAGATTTCGTACTTTTTGCTCTCAAACACTTTTAAGATATATATATATATATATATATATATATATATATATATATATATATATATCAGCATGTGATTATATTTATATATATATATATATATATATATATATATATATATATATATATATGGCATATATATATCAGCATGTGTATATATTTATATACATATATATGGTACAATATATATATTACGGTATATACACATGCATATATATACATATATATATATATATATATATATATATATATATATATACATACATATATTTAGCATGTGTATACATATTTGGCAGATATACATGCAAACTTACTTTCTTATATATATAAAATCTATAAAATATATCTTTATATATATATATATATATATATATATATATATATATATACGCGTGTGTGTATACATTTGAATATATATATAAATATATATATATAAATATATGTGCTGATATATATATATATATATATATATATATATATATATATATATATATATGTGTGTGTGTGTGTGTGTGTGTGTGTTTGTGTGTGTGTGTGTGTGTGTGTGTATATGTATAAGGTATTACCACCGAACAATGTAAATGGCTTATAATAAAGAAACATAGATCTGCTATTGTATTGAGCCCTATTTTAAATTAATGTTTTTAACGATTGAATTGATATACGTTTCGTTCTGTTTATATATATATATATATATATATATATATATATATATATATATATATATATATATATATATATATATATATATATAAGTATAGGATTGGTGTACACGGAATAAATTCCAGTAACCAAAAAAATACTATTCTTGAAGGAGTGCTCAATACAGAGTATAGCAAGTATAATTTATTCGAAAATTGTAATATTAATATGTTATAAAATCACTACAAATATAACCATTTTTTTTTAATGTTTCTATTGTCTTATCGAGTGATGGTATTGGATGTAGAATAAAGGGTTTTAAAAGGTTCAAATCAATCAAACACTCCTCGCAAGGGGAAACACTGATTCATAAGCTGCAATGACCAATCAAATTACAGGTATATGGTAAATTCAGAAAAATTGATAAGGAACATTATTATAATTAATGCTTTAATGTTAGGATTAGACTAAAATAGAAATCATTCTAACTAATTAATATCAAATTTTACTATAAAATTAAAAATTAAAAATTTTAAATTTAATCTGTATTAAATTTTAAAAAAATATAAAATTATTTAAAGAAGAAAACTGAGGAAAGTACGTATATTTTGTTATTTATTTTGTTTTAATTGAAAGGTAAAAAATTCAGTTAGAATAAACGTTAAAATCTAATGTTGTGCTAAGATTCGTTACAGCTTAGATACATTTCCAGTGATGTTATGAGCAGGGGAGGGTGAAATCTTGTGGAAGACAATAGATACACAATCAGATTATAATACACAAAAACGTAGACATATTTAGATATATAAACACGCAAAAACACGAAAGAAACAGGAAATAGATGTCCACGACCCTTAAAAAAAACAAAAAAAAAACAACATATACATAGAGTGAAAGACATATATGAGCGCTCATACACACATACATTAAGAAAGACACACACATATAAACACCAATAAATATTCAAATTTGAAAGTGTTAGTAAACGGATTCAAACATACTAGATATATAGATAAAAATGGTTCAATAGATACAATTTAATATGTGTGATTGTCAGTCAGTCAGTTACGCATACACACACACACACACATACACACACATACACACACACACACACACCAGTTGACACAATTCTGACGAAGCCATCTTGCCTGAAACCTTAGTTGCAAGAAAGCTAGTTTTTCGGAATATTTTATATCTTAACTTGCTCTGAATTTTCGTTATAGGAAAACTCTATTGAGCACTCTTAGTTTAGCCGTTCTTATATATATATATATATATATATATATATATATATATATATATATATATATATATATATATATATATATATATATATGTATGTATATAAAAGTGAACATAGAAGTCAACACTTAGAGGCGACAGTCTGTTTTATGCTATATGCAATCGTCAGGCCACTGCATATAGCATGAAACAAACTGTCGCCTCTAAGTGTTGACCTCTATGTTCACTTTTATATTTACACACGCTCTATCTCTGATATTGAGCACTTTATCCCATAAATATAGCACACCTTAAGACTATATTTCTTCATATATATATATATATATATATATATATATATATATATATATCAGGCCTGACGATTGCGTCTAGCATGAAACAACCTGTCGCCTCTGAGTGTTGACTTCAATGTTCACTTTTATATTTATATTTACATACGTTCTATCTCTGCTAGAACGTATGTAAATATAAATATAAAACTTTATCCCATAAATATAGCACACCTTAAGAGTATATTTTTTCATCATATATATATATATTGCGTTTGAGGTAGGAAAACACATGTCTCTTGGGATATTTATCCCGCAACAAAAATGGCGGACTCAGTAAAAAACGACAAAACTATAAGTAGAAACAAAGTATGTATTAATTAAGCATACATAGTCAATAAAAGATTGTTGCGTCTGACAAAATGAATATGAAAGAAGAAATCATTTAAACTAGTCAAGGTGTTTGTGTACAAGTTGTGTATAAGGGGTACTAGAGAATGGTAATGGAAAGTGAAGAGAAAAGTTCTGGCGTGCGTGTGTGTACGCTTGTGTGTGTGTGTGTGTGTGTGTATGTGTGTGTGCGTGTGTGTGTGTGCGTACCCAGGTGTGGGCAGTATTTCTCCTCGTGGCGACCTCCTCTTACCATCCCTGGATGAAAAATGAAAGACATGACAGAATGTTAATAGCGATTAAAAAGCGACCTCTAGCGATGCTTGTCTTAGGAAAGTAAGTGGAGGTAACTCCACAATATATATATATTTACCAAGCCAACAAACATGCTCATAAGACTTTATATTTCCCTTATTTAAAATAAATGCAGAAATAATTTACCAAATAAAATTAGAATAATAAATAATATTTACATTAATATAAACAGGTAAATAAATGAATATAAACAAATAAGAAAATATAAAATCCAACACTAAGATGAGGTATTATGTACAGTATTTACATTATTCGGACTATTGTCCTCATCTTTGTCGCCATATTTATCACAACATTTCGGCAGTTGTACGCTCCGGCCTTCTTCAGGTGGTTGGAATGCCAAACCGAACCCTTTATTTCGCTCACTGGGGTAAGTTCTCCACTGCCTTAACCGGGTATTGAACTCACACTCTTTGGGTCTGTCACTGGACTAACCAACTTATCAGAGGGAAAATTAGCAGGAGATAACTGATAACTGACATCCATCAAACATGGCACGTGGAACTAGAACAGTCTACCCCAGTGATCGAAATAAATGGTTCAGTTCGAAATTCCAACCACCTGAAGAAGGCCGGAGCGTGCAACGGCCGAAACGTTGTGATAAATATGGCGACAAAGATAAGGACAATAGTCCGAATAATGTAAATACTGAACACTAACTAAATCATAAATATCCAGTTTCTTTTATTAGTCAATAAATGATATCACTTAGTATCCCCATAGTTTACCTTGACTTTTACAGTTAACTTTATGTTTTGGGGCGTTCTTAAATAAAAAAAAAAATTGAAAACCGAACGATATTTGGTTTTTATTTGTGTTTATAAATATATGTTACAAAATGAAATCATTGTATTTAATTTAACAAAGAACGAAACGCGTTGGTAAAGAAAAATCTTCCTTTTGTCTTTATTCACATACACACAAAACAAGAACAGACACGTATATATATATATATATATATATATATGTGTGTGTGTTTCGATTTTGCTCTGACGACACCAAAAATACAAACGAATTGAAAGAAGAAAAAATAAACAGGAGGTCAGTCAATGAAAAAGGAACCGTAATATGAAATTCTGAGAGAAATTATTGACATTATTCCATGATATAATCTCTGGTGGATTTTTATCTTTCTTGTTTTTATTATTAGGCTTCGCTTATTGAACATAAAATAGCTTGCGCTTGGGGGACTTTTGTCCCGCAACGCAAGGTGCTACCAAGCCAATCTATTAACCTGAAAACACGTGTCATTTTCTTCAATATAGTTGTTCTGCATGTCCTTTAAAAACGTCTAAACTATCGTCTATACACAATCGTTTTCTCGGATCAATGACTAAAAATGGCTTCAAGCGAATGAATCTTTTATGTCTTAAAGAAGAGAGTCTTTTCATCAGATTTTATAGATTAGTGTTAACAAATGACAAAAAGCTTTACCAATAAACGAAAACCCGCATCGCTTGACAACAGCAACAATTACACCAAATAAAATGAATAGCGCATTTAACTAAAATGGAAAATAATGAGACATCCAAGATGTTGACCATCTTAAATAAAAGGTTGGAAAAGTAACTTCATCAGTACTATTGGATTGGCCAAAAAGTTCAATCGGTTTCTACTTGATAAGCGAACGAACATTTTGGCCAACCCAATAACGGTTTTTGAACTTGGAAAGAGGAACAAATATCAATTTCAACCGCCAGTAACTGAAGTTTCGGACAATGAAATATTAAATATTTCCTGTATGGTAATGTTAATAATATTAACCGTTTCCTTACACGGAAATATTTGGCATTCATTGACCTCGCAGCCAGTAATGCTTTCGGTTGAAATTTCTAAAAAATTTTTCTTAAAACAATTCTTCAGGAAAATAAGTTTCTCAAGTCCAGTAGCTGTTATCACTCTTTCCACTACAGATTGGGGGCGGGTTTCCTTCCTAACTTTTTATTTAAAGTAGTGTGAAATGTCAACATCTTGATTATGTTATTATTTTCTCTTAAATATTTCTTAAAGATTGCTTCATAAATCCGACTCAGATTTTTATGAAAATATTTTAAAATCTTCACAGAAACAAAATCGAAATTATGATCAGCTTTAGTTGTGTGTACAACTAAAGCATTGTTTAAATTTCCGAGGTGAATATCTCGTTTATGTTCGAAAACACGAGTTTTTACGAACCTACATGTTTCACCCACATATTTTAGGTCACAGTTGTTGCATTTATGAAGCAGGCATAATATCTATCTCACGGACGATGAACACTAGACCTGGCTTCTTTAATATTTCTCCTTTTCTAGCAAGATTAATGCTCAACAAACGTACATATAAGTTTTAGATCAAAATAAAATTATTTTCGTTTTTCATTCAAAATACTCAAATTTTAGGAATACGTTTTCACAACATCGCCCACGTGACGACGACGTGATCATATTTAAATGGAACGCTGATCTTATAAAAGATTTCAGTTATCTGTTTGGATTGGTCTTGCTCTTATGTCCATCGTCTTTTTCATGTTGAATTGAATATGGTATAATGTTAATTATGTTTTATGAATATGTCCTGAAGATGGTCTATTAGACCGAAACGTCCGAAGTTGACATTATATTAACATTAAAACAGCATAATTGCATATTAGGATTTTTGTTTGTTTTTTCCGTATATTTGTCTTCATACTGTCGGATCTATATCCATATATTTGCTTACATACATACATACATACATACATACATACATATATATATATATATATATATATATATATATATATATAGGTAAGATGAGAACGAATAGAGTACAATTCCAACGTTCGTAACATTTAATTTAAATGAGGGCTCAATACTAAGTAAAGCAATAATATTTATTTTTGGATATTACGTCGGAAACAAGTCAAAATCGCTACACAGTTGCAGTCGTATTTCGATGCGTATCAATGCATCTCCTCGGGCGATTGTAAATTACTGGCGAGTGAACGATTTATTTAATTTAAAAGCAAAATACAGAATCTTTTACGAAAAGAAGAAAAAAGAGGGTGGTTATAAGGTTTGTGGGCTTTCAACCAATCGAATATGACCTACGTCAAATTTAAACTAAGGGGAGAAGCAAACATTAAGAAATTATTTTTTATAAATGGGTTATAACCCTTATATTTGAAATCAATGGCCGCAACAGACGTTAAACACGACCGAATGTAAATGGATACGCATTGTACATTATATTTTAACCCCAAACCCATTTTTTCATTTTTTTTTACGCATCGAAACACGACTGCAACTGTGTAGCAATTCTGACATGTTTTTCGATGTAATATCCTAATATACATACATATATATATATATATATATATATATATATATATATATATATATATATATATATATATTAGCATAGCAATTTGACTAGTAATATTAGCATTTTGTACTCATTCGCCTGTTCTTATTTTGTCTAAAATTCAAACATAATTAACTAGATGAATATGTTTCCTAGGGGATGACACACTGTGCATCTCTATTCATGAGCGGGAGTAGGCGGAGGAGTATCATGGCCGTGATGGTTGTATTTTCTTAGAAGGATAAGACAGTCAAGCCAACGTGTGTCACATCTAGATACTTGAGAACATCTTCAATTAGAAACTGTCCGAATGACTGAAAGTATTTCTAACAGCTCCACCTGCAATATGATAAGCAGCTTTTATTCAAACCTGTCGCCATATAGCGCACATTTGAACTGGTACGCCCTTGTCATGATGGTTATTTTGGGCTTCGTATATTTGAGCCCCAGCTTCACTCTGTTGGCGGGTTTCCCTCTCATTCAATAATAATAATAATAATAATAATAATAATAATAATAATAGTAACGATGATGATAAAAATTGTACTCACATGTAGAGCCCACACCTTAAGAAGGGCTTTATGTCTGTAAAATATATGTTTTTTTTTTTGTTTTTTTTTCAAAACTGCTCTCTGAAAAATGTCATGATGCCATTTCTGACCTTAGGTCACTGGTCGGGACCCGAAAAGAATGAGTGTAGATCAGAAACCAAAGGATTTTTTTGGTTTGTTTTGTTTTACGGTATATCAACCTAAATGGACTATTTAATGCCGACAAAATTTTCATTGCGGGTAATATTTTGTTTTGTCAAAAATCTATTTCTGGTAATAATTAAAAAAAAATGTGTTTCTGTAATAAGTTTTTTTCAAAAAACTATTGCTGGTAATATTTTTTTCCTCAAAAACATTTATAGCTGGAGGTAAATTATTTTTCTTCAAGAATTTATTGCTGGAAATAATTTTTTTTACAAAGTATTTCTGGTATTTAAAACCTATTTTTACACTTTCATAGTGTTTTTTACCACAGTATCGGGGTTAACTATTTGCCCATAGCTGGGACCCTAACAGGTGCTACCACCCGGGTCAGGGCGGACCTGGGAACACCAGCAATTAAGAGGTGGTTCCACGCTTCTCAAAACCTCCTGATCAGAGGCCTTGCTGTTGGACGTAGTTTATCGTCTTACCCAGGACGGGAAAACAAAGGAATAATAATAATAATAATAATAATAATAATAATAATGCGCCACATACTTACAAATCGTATGAACTTCACCTAAAACCAGTTACAGGAGTCCATAAAGTCTATATTCTTTTGGACTTTATTATTCCCACTGATAGAAATATTAAAACTAATAGAACATATATACGAGTGGTTAAAGACTAGAAAAATACCTTCTCCTCAAGACGATATTGCCATCAGACAAAAGATTAGGGTGGGCCAAAAGTAAGTAGGTTGTTTAATTATTTATATACTGACGTGACGTGGCAACATTGAGTGGTCATCACGTTCACCGGACTTAACATCAATAGACCTCTTTTTGGAGTGTGTAGGAAAGAATAAGGTTTATGAGAAAAATCCCTACACAGTAGACGAATTAAGAGTTAAGACATAAGAAGACAGATTTTTTTCCTGCAATGGAAGGTAAAAAGTCATTTAACAGTTTACTAGTTATCACAATGTACCACTTATATCTGCTACAAATCAGAAGTATTTGAGGAAACTTTTAGCGAAATGTCCGTAAAACCGTATATATATATATATATATATATATATATATATATATATATATATTGTTTACTGAGCGTAATTTTTTGAATTCTATTTCATTAATGACACTGTTTCTTTCCTTTTCAAACTTTCTCTATAGATTTGTACGTTTCTGTTTCGAAAGTAACACAATGAAGTTTAGACAAGAATTTTACCACCAAACCATTGGATACGCAATAGGAAATCCCTTGGCTGTTAATTTTGGGAATATTTTAATAATAATAATAATAATAATAATAATGATAATAATAATAATAATAATAATAATAATACACACAGACAGACCACTAAAAGCTAATTGTCCAGACATCGTGTTTAGAGACCTCAAGAACAGAATGTGCTTTCTTATTGACATAGCAGTCCCTGCAGAACATACACAAATAATAATAATAATAATAATAATAATAATAATAATAATAATAATAATACCCAGAAACAATTGACCATCTTTTATCAGGTTGCACAGTGTTAGCATCCACTGGATATAAAACTAGACATGATAGAGTGGGCCAATATCTGCACTGGAAAATCTATGACTTTTACGGGAAGGAAACTGCAAGAAACTGACATGAACATCACCCAGATCCGGTTACAGACATAGGATCTGTAATCATTTTATGGGACTTTACAATACACACAGACAGAACAATCAAAGCTAACTGACCAGACATCGTGATCAAAGAACACAAGAACAGAACGTGCTTTCTTATTGGCATGACAATTCCTGCAGACTGTAATATATCTTTGACGATTTAAAAAAAAAAAAAAAACTATAACATTACAAGAATCTTGAAGTGGAAATCTCAAAAATGTCACGTATAGGGACATCATTTATTCCAGTTGTCGGGTTGATTGGAAAATGTTTCGATAGACTCATTGAAGAGATCCCTGTTACCCCATGCCTTAAAGAAATACAAAATTTATTCACAAGTAAACCTTTCGAAGGGGTTTATCAATGTAAAATGTGTGTAATGTTACGGTTTTTTTTAAATATTTTTTTTACAGAAATGTGCAGTGAAAAATCCCATGATGCCATTTCTGATCTTAGGTCTTAGGTTGGGACCCGGAAGGAAATGAGTATACATCAGAAATCAAAGGAAATAATAATAATAATAATATTAATAATAATAATATTAGTCCTATTCCTAGAAAATAAAACACATACTATCAGACCACGTATGAGCACCTGATCAGGTGATCGTAAAGAAAAAGACGAAAACTTGCCATATAGTTGATTGTCATGTTCCGCCGGACTCTATACGCCCTCGAAGTGCCGAGGATAAATAACCAGATCAGCTGGATAAGGGTTTCGGAAGCACCCGGATGACGCCACTGGTGAAAACAGCAAGAATATTAAGAATAGTGGTGTATAGAGGAAACTTGCGGTCACTTGATTTCCAGAAATCTTCGCAACGTGAGACTAAGGGTGAACACACGACAGATAAAAATAAAGATAAAACGGTAAACGAAAGAAATGTTTTGCAACACGATTATTTCTTGGGTTTCTAGCAACCCCACAATGGTGAAGAACCGCTTTTAAATTCATTTATTTTTAAATGTATATTTTTCTTTTTTTTTTTTTTTTGATGTTTTTCTTTCATACGCAAAGAATCTATCGTGTTGCAATGTGCCGAATTTTTTTTTTTTTTCTGAATGCACAAATTTACACCTTCGTTTTTTTCGTGTATTTCTAGGTTCAACTTGCCTTACGACACAAAATACAGAGTCAACAATGCAGAGTAAGCTCTTTTTTTTTTAAATACTGAACAATTTGTATAACATTTGACGCTTTTAAAAGATTCAAATTATTAAAAACTAGTAAATGTATCCTTCTACGCCGGGTAAACTTTAAAGAGTGTTGATGAGAGCATTAAAGCGATTCCTTCAGTCCTCCACTGCCTTAACCAAGTATTGAACTCACAACTCACATCCTTAAGGACACATGGCACAGTAGATAAAGGCGTTGGTTAGATCCAGTAACAGGATCCAAAGAGTTGTGAGTTCAATACCTGGTTAAGGCAGTGGAGAACTTGGAGAGGTGAATTAACAGGAGATAACTGACATCCATTAGCCATGGCACGTGGAACTAGAATAGTCTACACCAGCGAGCGAAATAAAGGGTTCAGTTCGATATTTCAACCACCTGACGATGACCGGAGCGTACAACTGCCGAAACGTTGTGATAAATATGCCAACAAAGATGAGGAAAATAGTCCGAATAATGTAAATAGTATGAAGATGCCGTCAGCAATTTCTGATGGGCTCTGCCATTTTGACTCCGATTGGGTAATCTGAAATACAGATTAAGCTGAACGGCACCCCCACCTCCGAAATACAAAATAATTAAAATGCATCACAAAGCAGAATGAACTGTACGGTACTATTTCATATTTGAGCTGGTGGGGAAATAATACTATAAAACTAAACGATAGTTATTTTGCAGCACAAACGCTAAAGGCCGCCATCTCAAAGTACCTTGAAAGCATACATAGATCGCAACAGAATATAATCTTTGGAAAGACGTATAAATAAGTCCACCGTGATAGAAGTAATTATAAAAGTAAATACGATCAAATCCACTCCTTATATAGCTTTATATATATATATATATATATATATATATATATATATATATATATATATATATATATATATATATATATATATATATATATATATATATATATATATATATATATATATATATATATATATATATATATATATATATATATATATATATATATATATATATATATTTTACACGCTTATATATATATTAAATCACAAGAAATAAACTTGATAAGGCTGGAACGAAAATGGTTATTCTTTTTTAGATTTTAAAAAATGCCATATAAATTTTGCTTTTCCTAGCTATCGTTAAATTTTGAAACATAAAAAAACTTATATATATATATATATATATATATATATATATATATATATATATATATATATATATATATATATATAACAGGTCAAAAAATCCGTGGGTAAGTAATCCGAGTAGATCCTATTAATACAAAATATTAAAACTGATACACAAAATTGTATGGATTTCATTAATTGTATTTCACACACACACACACACACACACACACACACACACACACACATATATATATATATATATATATATATATATATATATATATATATATATATATATATATATATATATGTAAGTATATATATACAGATTTACACGTTAGACGCGAGTGCAAAAATTACACGAAAAAAATTTGGCACCATTTGATCGTCCCAATGACGAAGAGTAATGTGAAAATAATACAAACGCATTTGCCGAATTAATTCATCTTCTTGATAATCGAAGTCTGTCTCTTATTATGAGATAAGCTCCTGACGATGGCAGAAGAAGCGCTGCAAATATGAAGAGAACACTATTTAGCAAAAGGAAAACCAAAAATAATTTCCTTTTATACTGAATTAACCTCTCTGCACAAAGCAAGTGTCGAAACTATTACTAATTATATTATCAGAGCCAAGAACGCGGGTACTTTATTAAAAAAAAAAAAGTCAGGGGTGGTGATTAGCGCTAGTCTGCTAATAGCTATGTCCCTAAAAGGTCCCTCTTCCGATTTTAAACTATTTACAATTGTTACTACTCAGAAAGACAAACTACTAACGTTTAGTGAATTTAAAGTAGCATTGCGAAACTTCGAAGAAACTGAAAAGTTGATCCAGGAGAATAACAATAAAAATCCCGTAATGACTCTACGAATGACAAGACCAAAGCCACACATTAATGGTCCTAACTTATTTGGGGTAAACCTAAACATAAAAGCCCTGACTGTCGAAGTAAATTTCAGAATTACCCAGTAAATAATTCCCCCCAAAACTCTATAATTCCAGTCCATCGAACAAAAATGTTATCTGCCATCGCAAACATGGGCATAAAAGTACCGAATGCAGAAGCAAAAAGAAAGCTTATTTTGTAAATAATGTGGAACATGTTTCAGATAATGAACATTTATTTCTGTTTTCAATTGAACTAGATACCGTTTCCAACAAAAACGGTTTACTTGTTAACTGTAAAGCCACCACGCATATTATTACTGACGAAGCTAAATTTCTTTCATTAATGAAAATCATCATATTGAATGGTCAAAAGTTCATAAACTAAGAATTGTCTTTGACACATAAAATCAAGTTCGGACAAGCGAACGTAGCGCTCTGACTTCAAGACAAGACAGATCGGGACTGAGTCAGATGAAACTGTAAACCGGCCTATTTTACTGGCTACGAAAAAATAAATTCCGTATGCATTTATGTGCTTCTACCTATAAAAGTGGGAGGGAAAGTGTTTTGTAGTTATTCGTAGATTGATTGATTGATTGTTTTGTTTAACGGCATCTCAACCTTAGTGGTTATTTTATGCCGGAAATGATTTTGAGTGACTTTAAAAGTCAAAAACGCATAGTTGGCAACATCATTGTTTCAAAAACGTACAGCTGGCAACATTATTGCTTCAAAAACGTACAGCTGGCAACATTGTTTTTTTTTTGTTGTTTTTATAAAAAACGTATAGCTGGCAACATTGTTTCAAAAACGTATAGCTGCCAACATTATGGTTTTAAAACATATATCTGGCAACATTATTTTTTACAAAAAGCGTACAGCTGGCAACATTGTTTCAAAAACGTATAGCTGGCAACATTATGGTTTCAAAAAAGTATATCTGGCAACATTATGGTTTCAAAAACGGATAGCTGGCAACATTATTGTTTCAAAAACGGATAGCTGGCAACATTATTGTTTCAAAAACGGATAGCTGGCAACATTATTGTTTCAAAAACCTTTATCTGAGGCCTTACTGTTGGATGTAGTTTATCGTCATACCCCGGACGCTGATGTAGTTTATCGCCATACCCAGGACGCGGATGTAGTTTATTGTCATACCCAGGACGTAGGTGAGAGTTGGAAAAACTAAAAACGTACAGCTGGCAACATTATTTTTTCAAAAAAAAAAAAACGTATAGCTGGCAACATTGTTTCAAAAACGAGTAGCTGTCAACATTATGGTTTCAAAAACGTATGGCTAGCAACATTATGGTTTCCAAAACGTATGGCTGGCATCAGTATGGTTTCAAAAACGTATAGCTGGGAACTTTATGGTTTCAAAAACGGACAGCTGGCAACATTACTTTTCTGAAAAACTTTATCTGAAGCCTTGCTGTTGGATGTAGTTTATCGTCATACCTGGGACGCGGATGTAGTTTATCACCATACCCAGGACGCGGATGTAGTTTATTGTCATACCCAGGACGTGGGTGAGAGCTGAAAAAACTAGTTCACTATTTACCCATAGCTGGGACCCTAACAGGTGCTACCACCCCGGGTCAAGGTGGACCTGGGAACACCAGCAATTAAGAGGTGGTTCCGCGCTCCTCAAAACCTCTTGATCAGAGGCCTTGCTGTTGGATGCAGTTTAACGTCATACCCAGGACAGTTATTCGTAGAAGAGTTTGAAACTAGCAGAGGGAAAAGTGGATTCTACTCCTTGTTTTTAAGTCAGAGTTGTCCTTTTCATAGACTGATTGCAAAATCAAAGCATAATGTTCATTCTTTTCTGGTGTCTTATTCATAGATAGAAAGGGAAAAATGGATGCATAACACTCTGAGGAGTGTTATGATCCCAAATATAAACTGTCTCAGTTGAAATTTGAATTCGTCCTGCCGAGTCTATTTT
Source organism: Acanthosepion lycidas (assembly GCA_963932145.1). Lineage (NCBI taxonomy): Eukaryota > Metazoa > Mollusca > Cephalopoda > Sepiida > Sepiidae > Acanthosepion > Acanthosepion lycidas. The sequence continues at coordinate 27,627,685 of OZ010580.1, read as the reverse complement.
TCGTACTTTTAACCACTACGCCACATGCTCCATCAGCCTTTTTCTCAGAATAAAAATGACACAAATAATCACTAAATGTTACCTAGAATTTTCAGATCATTCATATATATTGATCCACTTGATATATGTAGCCAAATATTTTTCTTTTACTCCAGAAAAAAGGTCGATAATACAGCAATTTCTCACAGCCAGATCCAGAATCATTGATAACAAATACCCACTATGCCCAGAATTGATAGCAGTTGACTTCTATGTCCGCTTTTATTTTTTCCTTATTAGGAGTTTTTATTGATATCACTTAATATAAGTTGCCAGACATTTTTACTGGTCAGAATCCATCTTGCACACTTATAAATCTACTATTCGTCCGTGCACTGAATATTGCAGTCATATCTGATCTGGCGCTCCTACTATATCTTGAGATTCTCGACAAAAATCAAAGAAGCGTATGTATTGTAACGATCCTGATCTAACATCTTCCGTCACATTCCCACAGCCATGACGTGGCTTCCCTCTTTGTCTTCTATAAATATTTTCATGACAGTTGTTCTAATGAGATTTTCTCCTTGGCACCATGACTGCATGAATTTAATCGTACTACTAGATTGGCAATTAGGTCCTACTGTTTTACTGTTGAAATACGTAGATGCCACCAAAAGTTTTATACTCATAACTTGTTTTTTTTTTTCGCACTTGTCTGTGGAACTCTCTTCTGGTTTCTTGATCCCCTGCCGCCTACAATCTTGAAAAATTTAAATGCAGCACCAATCGCCATCTTATTTTTTTCAGGATGTTTGTTCTTTTATTGTCCTTTCTCTTCGCTAAAGTCTTCTCATTCTCTTTCACACACAGCAACTTGTTGCGCCTTAGTGACATTATTGCCTTACTTGGAGTGAAATGATTAAAAAGAAAACAAAGCTGTCTGTAGTTTTCGGGAACGAGAAACCAAACCACGACACTGCCAGAAGTCTTTCTCTGTAAATATATTCTGTGTCAGGTTAAATTTAGCCTGGCGCAACAAATATTTTTCTACAAGCGTGTGCGCATCTAACCTCTAGCTACTACGACAAAAGTTAGCGTGAAAAAAAAAATTCTTTCCAGAACAGTTGCTTTGTCCTGAGTTTTGCTACTGATCCATTTCCTGTTTTTATCGACCATTTATTGGAATGAATCCAACTACTTGGCCATTGTAGCTTGTTGATATCAAGAGACTGAAGACTAAGCCAAGATTTTCAAGCTAAAAAATAAAAAAAGGAATGAATATGGAACTCATAAGAAAGCTAAAGCAATAATATAATTAGATGCTATGACTCATTTGCTTTTGATTAATAAGAATAGTTCAAGACGGTTCTTCTTCTATGTGTCGTGTCTCTTCTAGACCTTGGCGATTATGACTATCCACAAATTCCTACATTTTGTAGCTCTTAATAAAGTCTATCTTATTCCATCTTCTGGCACCCATTTTCACTAGCTCAGCAGACAGGTTACTCTCTGCTTTCTTATGTCCTTAAATACAGTGCTGTTCGATAAAAGTGACTCACCTGACTATTTTTGGTAAATGTTCTCTTCTCCGATGAAACGAAAGTTGAGCTACATTCAAAGGATAAGCGATCTAAAGTCCGAAGAAGGAGCTTTGAAAGCTCTTTGAATTTAGCAGTAAGTACTGTCAAGCATCCGTTCACTATAATGTTCTGGGGATGCTTTTCTTTTCATGGAACTGGTTTCTTAAAACCTATTGAAAAGACCTTCAGGAGCGAGCAGTACAAGAGAATTTTAGAGTCTTGTCTGCTCCCTTCTGCTGAAAGGGCGCAAATCGACCCCAACAAGCTTATTTTTATGCAGGATAATGCTCACTGTCACAAATCAAAATTGATGAAGGAATACTTTGATGAGAAGCAGGTGAATGTTGACATGGCCGCCCCAATCTCCTGATATCAACCCCATAGAAAACTTATGGAGCATTATAAAGTACAGGATCTCAAGAAAGCAGTTGAGCAACAAAGAGGATTTGATTGTGAATTTCATATCCGATTGGAATTCAATGCTTTTTAGATGAGATTTGCCAGAACCTAATCAAGTCAATGCCAAAAAGGGTTGAAAAGGTTATTCAAAATAAAGGAGGACCCATAGATTATTAAATATTTTGAACTATATTATCTATTATAAATAAATTATACCTCTATTATTCGTTATTTAAAGCTGTTCGGTTATGTTTCTATTGATTACTAGTTGCAGGAAATAAGTGAGTCACTTTTCTTGCACAGAGGTTTTCCCTAAATCTCAATTATATCCAAAATTATAATTATCAATAGAATACCTTAGGGTGAGTAAACTTTTTTACTAGGTGGTCGGGAAGGGGTTTTAATATTAGTAAGATTAAAAATTAGTTTGACCCCAAAAACAATAGGCGAAAAAAATTTTAAGTAAAAAAACATCAGGTGAGTCACTTTTATCGAACAACACTGTATCTCCTGCGAGAGTCAAATTCTCCATTTAGAGAATGTTGTCCTCATCTTTATGGCTATATTCACGGCGTTTTGGCCGTTGTACGCTCCGGCCTTCTTCAAGTAATATTTCTTGGAATTTCGAACCTAACTCTTTATTTAGTCCACGGGGTTAGATTGCCGTGCCTGTGGATATCTCAGTTTCAATGAATTCTACTTGATAACTCCCCAAGTCTTTATTCTCTCTGTTGTGGTTAGGTGCTGAACTTGTAACTCTTTGTGTCAAGTCACTTTTGGGGTTAGTCAACCAATGCTTTTGTCCAGTGTACAATGTGTCTTTGGGGATAAAAAAGCATTAGTTGATTGATCCAAAAAAGTAACTTGACCGAGTTAATTCAATACCTGGTCACAACAGAACTAATAACAACTTGGAAAGTTGAGTTACCAAGGGAAATTAACTGAGACTGAGATACCCAAAGGTATGACTCTTGAAATTAGAACAATCTACCACCGTGTAATTAAAGGGTTCGCTTCGAAATTCCAAGAAATTTCACTTGAAAAAGGCCAGAGCCTACACCGCCAGAATGTCGTGATTATGGCAATAAAGATGAGGACAACAATACGAAGAATGTAAATAATGTAAATCGTTACCATACCTCATGTCAGAAATGTAGACATATACAACATCAATTTTTTTCATCCTTTTTATTTTAATCTCTACGCTTCGCCATCTGTGTCCTTCAGACTTCCTCAAGTGTTGATATTTATCGTAATATATATAAAATGATATCCTTCCTTGTTTGCCTCAAGTAAAAAGTAACTAAGAGTATCTTATATACAAAGTTGGGGTACACTGATTAATGTTAACAAACATGGACATACGTTCGATTTACACGAATGTCATAAAGGCAAACATAATTTTCCATGAGTGTCATAACGGCAGACACAGGTCCGGTTTATACATGTAGCAAAATGCAGATATATGTCCGATATGCACGAGGTTCGAGAAAACAGACATTTTTTTTTCAAATCATTTAACCCCGAGCAAGGCGATAATGCCACTAAGATGTAAGGGTTACTGAAAGTGAACGAGAATTAGAAAAAAGGTCAATAAACGAACAGAATTCAGAATTTTGTTGGTGTATTTTTAACCTCAGCCGATCTTGTATAATGTGCTTTACGGTATCACTAAACGAATTCCCACTTATTATAAACTGACCAAATGTCCTATTTTGTAAAGTCAAGTAGAAATTACCGTATTTGATAGCATTTGAGATCCCCTCGATTAATATTTAATATTAATATTTTTATGGACATTGTTTTTTAATCAGTTCCCCCCATCAATGCGGAAATGCACCTAATACACAGTTGGTTGCATCGAGTAAAATTGAAAGAGAAGACTGAGGATAGGGAGGATTGAGGAAAGGACAATAGATGAAGGTGATTCAAAATAACAGAAGTTGGTGATTGACGTTGCATCTAAATTTTTGAAGATTGTAATTGTTAGGGAAGCAAGAAAACAGAAGGGAGTTTCACGGGTTGGAAGTTCAAGAAAAGAAATTGAGTAGAAGTTGCGGTTGCTTTTAACTGTTTCAGCAGTAAATGGGTGGGACCTAAATGCCAATCTAGTAGCGCGCTTGTATCAATGTAGTTGCAGCATCAAACTGAGACTAGATGGCGGTGTTGCTAGTCTACAGCTAATCATTAATAAAAATATCACAACTTTGCAGGCAAATAAGAGATAAGGCGGTTTTAAACCTTTTGATCACGTTGCCCGCCCGGGTGAAATGCTAATAAATAACCTCAGAGTGAATGATGGGTCGAACGTTTTACGGATCTCTTATGAGCATTTATTGCTCAAATATACATAAGCATCTGACAGTATATACTAAGTTAGTCTTGTCATATGCGACATGTCATAACCTCATTTAATCATGTCAGGCTATCGAATATGAGTAATTTACTTTGATTACACCAACAATGACCCTCTTTAATCAGACCACGTTGCTGAATATATTGTAGTATTCCAAGGAAGTTTTTTCCAACAGCTTTTTTTAAAGAAAGTATCGTAATAAAAGAAGAAATTTCTTGTAATCTTTTTTGTGAATCCTTACTGCACCGATGAATTATCAACCTTCTTCTTAAGAACATTCTGGATAATTGCTCACCATAGTTGCTGCACCAAGTGTATTTTTACGCCTTCAAGTGGCCAATATTGGAATTCAGAGTTGGTCTTTTCATAGGCTGGTTTCCAAGCACGGATAGAAAGACCAGTTTTCCCTGTTATCCGTAGCTGGAGTAGAAAAGATGGATCCGTGTCTTTTTATAAGGGTATTTGTTAAAAAAAAAGGGAATATAAAGAACATCGATATTCACACACACACACATTGATATATATATATATATATATATATATATATATATATATATATATATATATATATATATATATATATATTTGTTTGAATAAAAACAGACCACTTTAAGGTTCCATGTAATAAGTTATTTCACCACAACCCTTTTACAGGGCTCTGGATCATCAGACTTTACTTCCAAATATTTGAAATGAACTTGAAAATGCAACTTTTGGAAGTAAAGTCTGATAATCCAGAGCCCTGTAAAAGGGTTGTGGTGAAATGACTTATTACTTGGAACCTTAAAGTGATCTGTTTTTATTCAATATATATATATATATATATATATATATATATAAATATATATATATATATATATATCATGTCATTCGCAGACAGTACTGTTTCGCAGTTCCTCAGTGCGGCTAGACATCCGAATGCTTCAAGCCACGATTGAAATCCAACCGATTTGGTGTCAGAGTTTCTACCACTGAGCTATCTTCATTCGACAGAGTGAATCAGCTACATCTAATGTATTGTTTTTACGAATGTAAACAAATGAAAATCAGCCGGAGGGCTCTATTCATTTTACTGAAGAGCTTTGCAGGTGGCTGTTATTTATAGAATTAGCTTGTCATACAACAGCGCTAAATCCTTCTCACTCCTGCTGAAGAAAGTCTTTCCTGGTTGGCCATGTCTTCAGAGATGTAGGCATACGCACCACACTTGGCCAATTTCGAGTTGGTGGGGCTATTTAACCCATACTTTGGATGGATAACCGTTGAAAGAGGTGTTCTACCACTCTTTAGTATATCTTTTTTTATGTGCTGCTGAGGTTCCACTAACCCTCCTCACAAGACCAAGAATACCTTAATAGTATCAGTTGTTACTTTGCGCAAGAAATTCCTGTTGCTATTACATGATACTTTTGGGACATTTATTTTGTCCCCTGACAATTTCCAGTTTTAAGAATATTTGATCTAAAGGGTCGTGGTTATTATATACCGTGTGTAACAGTAAATCTTTTAAATCGTGTAACAGCATAATTATTCAGCCCACAAAATATTTAATATCTAAAAAAATCACTAAACTAATTGATTTTTCCAGGTTTAGCCATCTTCACGCCATTTCTGGTAAGAATAACTGAAAAATCCTTGAGTTATTCAGCTAGAACGAGAAGAGGTTAAAATCGTTTTGTGTTAGCCCCATTGTCTTCCCAAATGAGCAATGGTGAGCGGAAAAAGATCATACAGGCCTTCAGTAATGCTACCAAAATTCATAATCTGGTTGCCATCTTCAAAATTCATTCAACAGAATGGTGAATAAGATTAAAAAAGAGGGAGCAGTAGAGAGGAAAACTGGATCAGGACGTTACAAAGCGAAGATCGATCATCATTTCAACTAAAGAGTAGAGATCAATTAGAAAAGATCCAACTCAATTCATAAGACGTTTGGCATGTGAGAGATGGGTTTCTACTATGACAGTCCAAAGAGCAAAAAAGAAAAAAAAGATTTGAAAATGCAATCGTTCTTGAAACGTATGAAGCACCTTGTTACTCCAAGACAGAATGTAACAAGTTTAGAGTGATAGATGATCATCTTCAGTTAGTTGGAAAATGACCCTGGAATAATATATATATATATATATATATATATATATATATATATATATATATATATATGAACTTTATTTTAATACTTCATGAGCTTCCGATCCTTAGCTATGAATAATTAATAATGAACATGTCATTTTCGTTTATGATCACTTTCATCACGATTCTTCTGTTAAGCTTGGAGACAAATTATACATTCTTATTAATCAAAGTAGTGTCCAATAGTTTTATAAAAACCTCGGAGAATTCCAGTAAGATATCTTTAATCATTTCTAAGATACACCACTTCCGAGCTTAATCGAACAATTGGGCAATTTTGATGTTATAGACGGTATATATAGTCGTTAGCAGAACTCTAACTACACGTGCCATGCCTTTGGCGACGAGAATGAGATCCAAGTTGTTGTAGCCTGTTAGGGGCCAGAAAGAAAGACACGGAAAGAAGAAGCTAGGTTGAACAAGTGTATTGAAATAACAGAACATATATACAACATACGAGTGTTATTAGTCAGCAGATAGAATTGTCCGTCACGACCGCCTCTCCTTAAGAAGTCTCGCAGGTCAGTATTAGGTTGGTGCAAATGTCCTTTTCTCACATATGTTACCATGTGAGAAAACGACATTATTTTTGCACCAACCTAATATTTATGAAGAACGAAGAGTTCATTCTCGTTTAGATGTGTCACCATAACAATTTTCTACACGAATCTTTTGTTCCGGCGTTTTCCTTAGTATTATTATTAACCAGAACTACGAGCTTATACGGGCATTATAACACAAGGCGATAATGCCACTAAGACGTCATGGGCTACTATGATTGAAAGAGAATGACAAGATTTTAGAAGGAACCGGAAACCCGATCTTAACCAGGAAACAAAGGTTAAACCTATAGTCCTTTTCAAAATACCGTCGGAATCGGACGATGTAAGAACCAAACTACTCCTTTTGAGTAGAAAAAATCATTATTAAATAAAATTTCCGAGTTTAGAAGGAGACGTTAGAAGTGTAGATTTGAAGTAGACTTTAGAACGAACCGTAAACTCATTCCTATACCAGAAACGAGGGAAAAACCGCTACTGTTCAAAATGCCGGGGAGGTGTTTGAATCCGGCGAGAGGCAAATCTAACAACTCCTGTTGAAGAAAAAATAGTAAATAAAATTGCAAAGTTTAGGCAGAGATGTTGCAAATAAGAAAATAGGGATAAAAATAGAATGAAAGATAAAAATTAAGAACAAGATTGTACAGCCTCTCTCCCGTTGTTGATATGTCTCAGAAAGGGATATATTTGTTCGAAGTAGCCAAGTGGTTTTGGCTACTGTAACCGGTTAGGACAATCTAGCAGGTAACCGTAATGGACTGGTACTCGTTGTAGTGGTAGGCAATAGGCGTAGGCAATGGCGTAGGCAATAGGCGTAGCAATAGGCGTAGACCATATACCTCCACATCAGTCTGTATTTATGGCTGACACCAAGTAATCATATTACTGTGACGGGGAACCCAGGTGTATGCATATTCATTACATCAGTTATAATTTATTAAAAAAAAACTATGCCATTAAAACTATACCGCAATCTCTGTTGGAGAGGGAGAAAGAAATTTGCGGCTTATTCAGTTCAAAGGATATTAGTTACTAGCTTTAAGCTAGCTCCTGCGGGGGTTCTCTTCATTGGGACTTCATCACAATATGTAGGAAAGAGTAGACACGGCAGGCTACAATAAAATGAAGAACTACTCAAAATTGATCCCTGCATTTAAGTATTGTATTAATATTTAAGCTTGCCTTTTAAAACAATTTTAAACGATAATTTTTCCGCCGCCACTTAAATTAATGACAGTTTCATGTACGTAGATCCTTACTTCCCGTGCAAACAATTATTTTTATTTCATGGGTAACTCTCGCTGGATTTCACGATCAATTTCAATTATTCCCAAATTTATTTCCAAGATATAAAAATTGTCATCGTAGAAAAAAAATTATCGCAAACAATCACATAAAACCTCGCCGAAAACAGTCGCAGTAATGAAAACTCGGGTATCTAGAATTTCAGAATTGCGGGTCCAGGTCCTGATTTTTAATTTGCTCATGGTATCGGCCTGATTCCAAAATGATATGATATATTGGGATACGGCCTCTAGGCGTAAAGTTCAAAAAAGCGTGAAACCGTGACATTCTCATTTACTGTATAAAAGATTAAAGCAACAGACGGCAGTCAGAGTTCGAAACCGTTTCGATGGCTCTGCTTTTCAGATTCAGCGCATTTAAAATATTAAAATTACTGTAGCTTATTTGATCACGCGATAATGATATTAAAAACATAATCATTCGTAATTATGGCTAGTTCGAGACTTAAGTTGCACGTCACTTTTTATAATCAGTGTGGCACTTGTAGAGAAACAGAAAATCCGCAAATGATTTCCAGTCTAATTGTTCAGCCACTTAAAAAACAATTCAAGAAAAAATAAATGATACGACATAAGGTAAGCAGACGTATGCCTTATTAAACAAACCACTTTGTCATCTCGTTTCCACCTGTCCGCTTGTATGGTGAATTGCTAACCTATTCTTATCAGGTAAATAAAGACTCGATGGTACATAGATCTTTAATAAATAGAATGGAGTCTTGGCTGGAGCAGTTTTAATAACTTAATATATTCCTTTTGTATATTGGTTGGATTGATAATGCTAAAAACTTATTTCTCCAGGTACACCCGATTTCACTGTCCACGCAGATGAAAAGACAACAGTGGAAGAAGGTAAGACTTTTTTTTATTTAATTTCCAGTTCATGTACTTAACATTTCTTGAACACATATATGTGGTTATAATACAATTAAATAAACGTTTTCCATCCTTATTCGCGGTTTCAGTTATCCGTAGTCGACCCCAGAGTTTTATTTAATAATGTCCTCAATACGCAAGACTAGAAATTATAGGATTTCAATTATATGTGTATACTCATCTCTTTCCGGGTCCCGACCAGAGACCTAAGGTCAGAAATAGCCTCATGGCATTTTCCAATGAGCAGTTTTGACAATGCCTCCAAGGAAAATCGAAATAAAACACTCTAGTGCTTATCTTCCGAGAGAGAAACATTTTACTTTTAACAGGACAACTGAACACACCCATATTAACAGCAATGATATATTTGCAAACAGTTCGTGTTGATTTTATTGTATATCTGAAGTAAAACAAACCCGCTTCTTCGAATGCCTTGAATGGGGGTGGTCCTTCGGAGAGAAAAAAAAAAACGAGTAGAGACAGATTGTAAATGATAATAAAGTGACAGGCTATTAACAGAAGACCTTTGAAGAGTCGGGCGGGAGAAGCTGACGTATGTTGATAAGGATAAACATTGAAAGTAAGAAACTAATACAGTGTTTTAAAAAAAAAAGGAAAAGATAGGTGGCAAGTGTTGTATTTGGGGTATTATGACATAACCGTTTAATACATGCAGATCCAATAAAATTGCGTACGCACAGAGACATATATACACATAGAGGAGGTGACAAGTAGTATCGTGGGTACCGGCGAAACGGGTTCGATTTCAGCTTCTGGTAATTTAGTTTGTTTTTTTTTTTCGCTTGAGAAAGACATGAATGGACTTCTCCTGCAGCATCACCAAATAAATTGACAAAACTTCTTATCCCTACATGTTACAATATTTAGTGGGGCCACTTAAACAACTTTCCCAAAAATACATTTCAGGGCCAGATTGCAGCAGAACTCAATCATACTACCCGATCGAGTCGTCAGCCACCTGACGATTGCGTCTAGCTTGAAATAGACTGTCGCCTCTAAATGTTGACTTATATATATATATATATATATATATATATATATATATATATATATATATATATATATATATATATATATATATATATATACCCAAGTATAAGGTATTATAATCTGAGTGTGTTTGTATTGTTTTACGCGAGAGGTTAGCACCCGACTCACACACTCGAGATTAAAATGTATACATTTTGTCGGGAAGACCAGCTAGTATTAGCGTCTATTCTAACGTAATTTCAATAAAGAAATAAATTGAATAACATATGTATTTTTTCTTTTCTCCTCCGTAATTTTTTAATTTTAAACTTAATAGAGAATAAATTTAGATTTTAAAATTGGTAATTTTTTACTTTTAATTTTAATATCAAATTTTATCATATAATTTAATACTTATTGGTTAGAATAAATTCTATTTTAGTATAACTCCAAATTTAAAGCTTTTAATATCTATTATAACCTTACTTCGTTGTCAAGTTTTTTTTAATTCTCCTATACTTGTGTTTTGATTGGTCATTCTAGCTTTTGTAAAAGCGTTTTCCCATTGCGAAGGATCGTTAATTAATTTGAAACTTTTAAAACCATTTATTTTACATTCAACATCATCACTTGATAAGACACCGGAGGTGTTGAAACAAAATGGCTATTTTTGTAGTGATTTTATAACATATTTATGTTATAATTTTTAAATAAATAATTATATATACTACTACTCGTACTCGACTCTCCCGTCGAATTTGACGTATGAGGGTCGAGTAGATCAGTTTCCAGGAAACCGACAACAGCACATGAGATTTGATTATAGTCGTGAAGGTTTCGTGCAGGACCATCCACACTTTTTGAAGGGCCGAATACAGAGACCTGGTGCACTACGTGCCACAAGGTCTCCAAACGACCCTCCGCAGGTTTTGAATTCAGAGTTGTCCGTCTACACCAGTTGCTATCCAAGGCTATAGAACCTAGTCTGTCTTGCTATTTACCCATAGCTGGAGGGAGAAGAAGAGGATTCATAACTTTCCCAAGGGTATTAGCACGTAAGTGAATGTAATGGATTCGACTGGAACTCGAAATCAGCTTGGACTGAGGAATTATATATATATATATATATATATATATATATATATATATATATATATATATATATATACGTGAGTGAACATGGATCTCCATAATGTCAAGTCTTTTGACTCTTTACTTTTCCTTGTTGTCTCTCTTTTATCATCCATTTATACAATCCTGTTGAATAGGTTACTCGTTATTTCCCCTGTTTTTCTTGCTTCAGAGGACCTATTCATTTCCAGTCTCCCTTTCCTCATTACGTTTCCCAGGAAATTCAACTGTCTCTTTCTGATTGTAAGTATAAGTTTCCTTGTAAGCGGCTATTCTCTTTAACGCATTTTAAACTCGTGGTTGACAGGGGTTTTTTTTTATTATTATTATGAGATCGACTACGAGTTATCTCGTTCTTGGCATTTTCTGATACATTTTCGTCTGCGAGAACAAAAAATGAGTTTCTTCGCAATGATACTTTTAGTGTGAAAAATATGTTAAGACTTCATTTGAAGCTACAAATGAACTCATAAAAATTTCTTATTGCCTAAGTTGGTTATTATAAACTTGGCGTTTGAAGTCAGATTTGGTAATTAACCTGTGACAATCATGTTAAAAAATCTATGTAACAAAAATATCTGCCGAAACATTACCATATAAAATAAATATGTTACAATTATATGTAATTCATGGCAAAAATGAATTTGTAGAGGAAGTCCCCCCCACCTACAATAAATAAATAAAAACACCACTGTACGAGGCTGGGTCAATATAAGTTCGTAGTCTGACATGTAGATATTTCTGATTTAAAATAGCTGTGCTAGCATGAAGTAACAAGTCACCGTGGCCGATAGTTTAAGTATATTGACCTTGTTCAAAAACTTGATCACGCTATATTTACGCTCTCTTCCAGAAAGTGTAAGTAAGTTTTGCTCATCATAGTTGCATTATAAATCCCAGAGGACTCTGTGGGTCGAGTAGGCGTCTGCTAGCTTTGCTAGCCGTCTTAGCAGACGATTGTGATCGTTAATTGTCTATAATATGTCCGTAAAATCAAATCATATAATAATTATCAATGTGTTTTTATTTATATATTTTGTGTCCTATCTTTAGTGATAAGGGAGGGTAAATCAACTTAAGTTAGAATATTTTTGAGTGATTACTTCCTTTGATCGTTTTAACAATCTATACATTTAATGTATTTATCTGCATTTAAACATAATTTCCGAGCAAAATGAACCGTTTAATTAATCAGTTTCTTTACTCCTACGTTTTCTTAGATTGCAGTCTTATTTGTTCAAGTCTTTCATGTGAGGCACTCGGATACCTTTGTCTATTAAGTGATCGTCTTGCTATAAATTGGTCTTGAAATAGGCTTGTCGTCATTGTATTTGTTGTTCTGTTGCTAATCTTTTTTTCTTCCGAGAGATATTTCCATTTCACTGTTATATTAAACAGAACATTTTTAACATGAAAAGACAATGAGCAAAAAGTGATTTATATAGTACCAGAAGTAATCAATGAATCATAGATGCCATTGAACAACTACAAAATATAAAGGGAATGGATTAATTAAACGGTTCATTGGCCGCTATTTTACTTGTGATTTCTTTATCTTCACTTTATTGAATCTCAGTATATAGTTTCAATACTTTTGTTTCATTGCATTTCGCTATTAACCTTTTCTAACAATGGCTACCATTTTTTTACACTAGTATATGATAGTATATGAAAAGTATTTATATCAAGGATTGGCAGTTTTTATCATAACGCCAGCTACAAGTTATTTCGTGCCAACAAAGAGTTATCTCGTGCTTGGCATTTTCTGATACATTTTCATCTGCGGGCACGAACAAAAACAAGTTTATTCACAGGGATACTTTTAGTGTTGAAACAATGTTAAGACTTCATCTGAAGCTATAAATCAACTCATAAAATTGTTTTCTTGCCTACGTTAGCTATTATAAAGTTGGCTTTTGAAGTCAGATTTCGTAATCGACATCTGGCAGTCAACGTGTTAAAGACTCTATGTAGCAAAAATATCTTCCGAAACATTACCGCATAAAATAAATACGTTATAAATATATATATATATATATATATATATATATATATATATAAAAGAATTTGTAGAAAAACGAAAATAAATAAATAATTAAATAATACCACTGTACGAGGCTGGGTCAGTATATCAAGTTCGTAGTCTGACACGTAGATATTTCTGATTTTAAAATAGCTCTGCTAGCACGAAATAACAAGTCATCGTGACCGATAGTTTGAGCTATGTTTACGCTCTCTTCTAGAAAGTGTAAGTTTTGCTCATCATAGTTGCATTATAAATTATAGAGGACTCTGTGGGTCGAGTGGGCGTCTGCTAGCTTTGCTAGCCGTCTTGGCAGACGATTGTGACCATTAACTGTCTATAATATGTCCGGAAAATCAAATCATATAATAATTATCAATGTATTTTTATTTATATATTTCCTGTCCCATCTGTAGTGGGAAAGGGAAGTAAATCAACTTAAGTTAGAACATTTATGATTGATTACTTCCCTTAATCGTTTCAACTATCTATATATTTAATATATTTATCTGCATTGAGACAAAGTGAATTTACAGTACTTATGTCACATCTGGAACGAGAAGGCGTTTTGTTCCACGATTTTTCGTGTCGCTGGCAGTTTTTTTTTTATTTTGAGGTTGATTACGAGTTATCTCGTGTCAACAACAAGTTCATTCGCAGTGACACTTTTAGTGTGAAAAGAATGTTAAGACTTCAGTTGAACCTATAAATCAATTCATAACAAAATTTATCGTCTAACTTGGCTATTATAAAGTTGGCGTTTGAAGTCAAATTTCATAATTGACCACTGGCATTCAACGTCTTAAACCGTTCTCTTTGCTCAGGTGGTCTGACCATGGTATTTCTAATATTCGTCGCTTGAACCACATCTTTGTCACTTTCATTTGTGACATTTTCCCAGTATTCACTGCAACATAAGAGATTAGATTTAGCGCTGCTTACGAGGCATTTTTTCTATATCTTAATACTTTGCTTAGTTTCTGGAAAGCATCTTTGAATATTTTAATATACCTTCTACTTTCTGTGTCACATTTTCTCTCGTCGGCTACTATATAACTCAGATGGTTAAATTTCTATGCCTTCTTGTTTTTGACGCCCCATTCCACATTTATATGCAATACGGTGTTAGAATTGAGAGTTGGCTACATGAGTGAGTCAGATGTTGTACCGTCATCTCCTATTTATGTTAAATTTGGACGGGATGTGACGATCATGTTCGTCCAGGAAAATTATCGAACATCATACAATGATGAGTAGCATAGTATCTTAAACAACAGATCAGCTTATTTTTTTTTAACCGAATTCACCCCAAGCAAAGCAATAAAGCCACTAATACACAACAGGTTAATAGGTGTGCAAGAATTAGAAAACAGAAACATTCCTAAGGAGCGAAAACAATAGACGAGATATCAGGACAGTAGATAGCGATTGACATTGCATTTACATTTTTCAAGATCAAAGTTGACTGGAAAGTCTGGAACCGGAAGAGAGTTCTACAAGCCAGAGGTGCGAGAAAAGAAACTTTTAGCATTGGAGTTACGGCTACCTCTAGCCAATTCAACTGTAAATTCATGAGACTTTTTTGCTAGTCTAGCACTGCGCTTACATTAAGTCCATAGCGAAGAGCGACTTTTATTTCCGCTTATTTACAGAAAATGTGCCACAAGGTCAAAATGCGGAAAATGACGGTCTTCATCTGTCTTAACATTAAACTTAGCTAGCCACAAACACTGACCCAAATATGCAACAATATTCCGTACACCACAACAACGCATGCTTACTTACCGTTCCTACTACATCCACCATAATACCTCATTGTCTCTATGAAACTCCTAACTAGTACCCATATGTAAAATTCATTTACCATAGCGAAGAGATGGTCCGAACAATTACCATGAAAGTATTTATTGAAAAGGCACGGGAAGAAAGTAACTGAAACCGTGACGCCAGGTCAGGACCAATAATATTGCATATACTTCTTTGGATGTTATGAATAATCTCCAAATATAGAGCAGGAGCACAAGACCATATATGACAGCAATGTTCTAAGCGTGGACGAATGGTAAACTTATAGACATGTAAGATAGATTCTGGACAGAAAGTTTTCTAGCACAACTCAGTATACAAACTTTCTTAGCAGCTGACCCAGCAATGGATTAAATATAACCTTTTCACTTCACGTCGAGAAGGTGCAAACAGCCACTCTCCTGGAGGTTAGCATCAGCCATGCTGATGGAAGACAAAAAAGAGTCTATCAGATGATTAAAAGAGAACAGTTTTGTTTTGGAGGTGTTAAAAATTAAGAAGCAATTCTTTATCCTAATTAACAACAGACTGAAGGTTGTTTTTGACATCAGCCGCCAATTTGACCTTATCGAACTGATCAGACTTACTATCAAGACAGTGGTAAATGCTTGTGTCATCGATACAGATATCATTTTGAGAGCTGATGCCATCGGGAAGGTCGTTAATGAAAACTAAAAACAAAGTACGACCAAGGATAGGGCCCTGGGGGACACCTATTTCAGCAGGATTGATTGAACAATATTTTAAATTGACATTGAGCTATTCAATGTTCATTCTACAAACAATAAAGGTGAGTTACAATTGTAACTTATGACATTCTACATGATGCCCAGTCTTGGATCTGTACATTGGGAGCGAATACACTCGGGATTGATTGATTTGTTCTTACGGCTCACCATCCATTTTTTACGGCTTATTTTTTTCTAAACATCCACCTTGGCTATTGGAACGACCAAAAGTCATTTTAAGACTGTCTGCCCACACTAAATCTGACACACACCCCTTATACTATATAGAAAAACTAAATGATATTCTGGAAGAATGCCCAAATTGAGCCCACATATATACCGATGGCTCCAAAGTCAAAAACAAAGTAGGATGTGCGGCTATCTTTAAAAGTACTGTTCTACAGAAAAGATTACCTAACAACTCCTCAATTTTTAGTGCTGAAATTACAGCCATTGATTTAGCTCTAAACCTCATCACTAAACTTAACTCAAATAAATTCATTATTTTTGCAGACTCATTATCAGTACTTGAATCATTAAAATACCAAAAATTAAACAATCCTTTGCTCATCCAACTCCTACATAGAATACATGCGATCTCACAAAATAAAACGATCATTTTCTTTTTGATTCCCAGCCAATCTAGTTTTCATGGAAATGAAAAAGCTGATGTGGCTGCAAAAAACTCCCTGAAACTTAACACAAGTAACATAAAGGTTCCATACACTGACTATAAAACCCTAATAAATAACTTTATTTTGAAGAAATGCCAAGACGCTTGAAACAACTGTCAAAACAACAAATTAATTAAAATCAAACCCTCTCTAAAGAAACAACTAACTGAACACAGAAAATCACGTAAAGAAGAAGTGGTTTTATCCCGTATTCGCATAGGACACATGCACATAACTCACTCCTTCCTCCTAAAAGACGAAGATCCTCCTGAATGCGTAGCATGCCAGGAGGCTTATACTGTGAAGCACTTCCTGCTTGATTGCGGTGACATGGCACATATTCGAAAATTATTTTACAACGTGAACAACTTGAAAGAACTTTTCGAAAAATCAAACCCTAATTTGACCTTGACCTTTCTTAGGAAAGTTGGCCTATATAATAAAATATAATTCCAATTTGGTGTCTGATGAAAGGGGGGACTTTGATACTTGCCAGGTGAGAAATTTTCAAAGAACAACGCACCTCTGAAGACAGTGAATTTTTTTAAAAAAAGCAAGACAACATCGAAAAAGAAGGAAAGGAAAGGGAAAGTCTTTTTGAAAGTATTTCAACCTTATTTAAAGAAAAAGAAAAAAACAAAAAAGAAACTGTTTGACCTTAAATGATCTTTTGCTGATCGATGGGTCGTTAAGTTTTTCCTTTTTTTTTTTTTTTTTTTTTTTGAGATAATAATGATTTTCCAAATACAATCCTACTAATGGAGCTGTAGTTGGGGGAGAAGAGGTGGATTCACACCTTTCCTAGGAGTATTCGCGCATAAGTAAATAAAGAGAATTGGAACTCGGCTCTCTGATTTTCAATTCCGAGGCGTTATCTATTACACCACCCGCACATGAACGCTTACAGCACCTGGTATTCCCAAGCAGTCACTCATCTCAGTACTGACCAGGATTTTATCATCTACAAACTATATATCTAAAAATAAAATATACATTTACCCTGAAAGTATAAAAGTATGTACAAAATATCTGGGATTGAAAGCATAAAATTGCGTTCAGAATATTTAGATTTCGGCATTAAATAACCCATAGCGATGTTGAGATGCCACTAAACAAAATCAACCAACGAACCATACCACCTATTTATGAATGAATTGATTGGTCCGTTTTCTACGGTTTATCGACTCTTTTCAGGTTATTTAAAGCCAGAAAATATTTTTAGATTGTAAGAATTATTTTTGGAGGGTATAATGATGATTTAGTGATACAAATCTTACTAATAGTTGGGGGAAAGAGTTGGATTCATACCTCTCTTAAAAGTGTTTGCGCGTAAGTGAATATAACGAACCCAGCTGGAATTCGAACTCGACTCTCCGATTAACAATTCTGAGCCATTATCAATTACACCTCCCGAACAACCAAGCACTTGGTATTCCTAAGCGGTCACCCATCTCGGTACTGACCTGGATCGACGTTAGTTAATTGTCATGGGTCCTTACTTATAACTACAGAATAAACTCTTCCTAACACTATGTATACTACGCCTCTCAAGAGAGAGGGTCGAATCAAGCCGAGAAGCTCGGCTTGACGGTCGAACTCTCTGCCTTTGAGCAGAGAGGAACCGGGACGAGGCTCCACCAAAGGTCAGAGTCTCGTTCGGGGAGGTTGACCTACCCGATCCCGTTTATACGGGTTCTACGTGCATTTTTTGACCGAGCCTATGTTAAACTCGGCCTTGTGTCACATGCAACCCTCGTGGAAGGGTGGCTAGATACCGAATCAAGCCGAGCTTCTCGGCTTGACGATCGAACTATCTGCCTCTAAGCAGAGAGGAACCCGGATGAGGCCCCGCGAAAGGGCAGAGCCTCGTTCGGGGAGGTTGACCAACCCGATTCTGTTTTTACAGTTTCTACGGGCATTTTTTGGCCGAGCCTACGGGCTCGGAAAACCCACGTAAAACTCGGCCTTGTGTCACATCTTTCACTGGTGGGTGGGGGTGGCAAGTAAATATCGAATCGAGTCGATCCGATAGTAGTTCACTCCAAACCAGACTGACAGTCATACTAACGCCTTCGACATCTTGTATTATTATTTCGTGTAATATACCTTCGTTATTTCTACTCTTGTATTCGTGTTGTTCTTCCTTGGTCCTAACCTGGACCATAACATTAACTTCGGTTATCTTACAAGAACCGGTGTTTTAACGTGATATGGCCGTAAGCCAATACACTGTGGAAGATGTCGCATCCCAGATCACCCAGACATACCAGCAAAACCCGGTTTCAGTAATGTACAGCAACAGTGTGCTGTATCAAAGTTATCACGGGAGGTGTATACGACAATGTTTTGAAGGATTCGTTATAGACACTTACACCTGCAGTCCTTCTGTAAGTAAACGATTGCCCACATTTCGTTTTAACTTTCTCTGATGAGTATGGAAGTTAAGAATATGCTTCGTCTGTGCTAACATTTTTTTTTTTTTGGGTGTGCTAAAAGGGGCTCTTGATAAAGGCACTAAAATTTAATAGAAAGTGAACGTCAGTTCAATCTGATAAAAATTACAAGTCACATATTTTTAGACGCGGACGTAGTAGGGAACAGATCACGTGATTTCAAAAAATAGATTTTAACTAATCAGAGGCGAGATGAACAAATATATTCGCTAAGTCTTTTACATCTCCCAAAAGGCTATGATAAATGGCGAATTTTACTCACTGGGGTCAAACATTCAACTTGCTACCCACCAATCGTGACCAAAATGACAACAAACATTTTTCTGGTTTTTTTTTCAAATGTACTGAGATCTATACTTACCTTCAACACACATACATATACACATATTAATTAATCTTTTTCGTCTTATTTTCAACACACAATCGACAAAACGTTATTTTAAAAGATGTAAATAAATTAGTTTAATGTTTATTTCACATCGATAATTCTTCTCTTTCATTCCAATTTTATTGTTTTCTTGCCTGCTGATGAATCAAAACATGACTTTTTCTTTTGGGTCTATCCAAGTACTTTAAAATGGTATATAATTTAGCTTTGTATATGAAAAAAAAACAACTGAGATACTAATATTTAAATTTTGTAACTATTTTCGAAAATTCACCTTTCTTTTCTTCACTTTATTTCAATAAGAGAAATTACTTGAAAAGTACAATGTGAAAGTCTTTTCTTTATATTTTTAACTATCCAATAATCTTAATGTTATGTAGTTGTTTCACAGTGGAGGCTTGTATTTGTCGGTCCTAAAATAGGTTCGACGTACAAAACGTTAGGCACTTGATATAATAGGTAATGACGCTATAATCTAGTTGGGGTGGCAGATACTTCAATATCCGACTAACGGTCGTCCGACATCGACTGACTGACCAACTCACTGCCGACTCAGCGACTGTTACTACTACTCCTACTTATTATAGGTGGGAGAGTCCATTAACAATAGAATAGGTGTGTTCCAGTATAACACTTAAAAAATTAAGAAATATTTTAAGCACCTTAACCTTTTGTTTGAATGTTAGCCATTTGGGTTTATAGATTTACGATGATGCTTGTTGAGAAAATGTTAGAAAATTACCAATAATTTTTTAATTGATTATATGTACCGCTTTTATTTTCTCATAATGTCGTGTATGGGCGTCCATATTTACAAAAATCGACACATTAATATAAACACACACGCAAAATTAAAAATTCTTTTTAAAATACTGGGGCTCTTTAAATTGTAGTGAGCTTTTTCCATTCATGTACAGTAAATACAATTTTAATTTAATAAAATTATCATTTGGCTGCTACAAATTTATACAGAATTTTAGGAGGTTTAAAAATTTATAAATAATTCTAATTAAAATTTTGAAAATGTCTAAACACTTATTTAAACAATTATCTAAAAAAAATTTATTCGGTGAATATTTTAGGTTAATAGTGTCCATTTATATATAAAAGCAATTTAAAACCTTTCTATTAAAATAAAATGATCATTTATAGCATTTTTATTTTAGATTCAGGGTAGCTTTTTTGAAACTGAAGGTCCTGGTGTTAGTTGCGTCATTTCTTGGGGGAAGAGATGATCAGAGAACGGATATCAACAGGCTGGCTAACTACCCATCACCATAGCAGTCTCGCTAAGAAATCTCGCAAGATATCGTATTCTTGTAACCGTCTTCTCCATTCTAACCTGGCAACCATACTGTCTTCGCACATTTTATTGTCTTACATTAAAATTTAAACGAGGACAATCATCATTGCCAGGATACCACGCCCACTGTGTCCCAACCACTTAGTTCGGTTCGACTGTAGGATTTTCTATTTTAGGCTAGCTTATGTATTATTCAGTATGCGCAAGAGTTCCCCGAAATGATCGCTCAAGCCCTAAAAGGCATAGAGTCCGATTGCGCTTAAACGGCTCCTTTGCGTGACACTTGCATGCACTGGGCCCTTCACCCTACTGAATTGAAAGCCTAGCCACGGACGATGCAGAGGTATCAATGTTACAAGATGGCCGAACACTTATAATATTATCTGCCACTAATATGAATACAATACAGAGTGTTTATATGAACATTTCAGCAAAGGCATTGACCATCAAAGGCGATATCCTGTTATGTTTACATAAAAGTTTGCTATGCGACGATACCACTAATAAAACCCTATATATGTAAGATACATAGATGACATTTTCATTTTAGCTAAAAAGATTGATCAAATTATACAACTTATAAACTAATTTGAAAATCACTCTGTCTCCATATTTATATTAGAACTCAATATTAATAATAAAATTCCATTTCTTGATGCACTTACTGATACCAGCACGGATAAATTTACTACTTCTCTATATCGGAAACCCACAAGCATTAACTCGTGTCTTCTTAATTATAATAGTTAATGCTTCCAACAATATATGTTAACTGTTATAAAAAACTTAATCCAACACACACAAATGATATCTTCTTCCAAAACTATATTCTATAAAGAATTACATAACATTAAACAAAGGCTCATTAATAATGGATTCCTTAATTTCGTCATTGATCAACGAATTAGAATGCATCTCAATAAATTTAATAATACCACTAACAAAATTGTTAATATTAATAATAATTGTTACCATAATAGTGTACGTCTAAATGAACATAACTTATATTATTGTAACAAATGCAAAATAATTAGAAAAAAGATGAAACAGCACCCAAAAACATAATAGGTAGAAATGTTAAACCAATTATTAATAATAAACAAGTTAAGCTCATCATGTATTATACAAAATTTAAAACAACTGCCCTCATAGTCTCCAATAACCCTAAAACCACACAAATAAATCCTCCTAAAAAAAAAACAATGTAATGTATCAATTTACATGATCGTTCAGAAATTCGATCTCTGATACTAATAAGAAACCCACTACATATATTGGTTTTACTACAACTACTCTCTCCCGTAGACTTTCTGCCATCTTTCTGATCTTCCATTAAACAACATTTCTTAGAAAAACATAACCATATAAATAATATTAGACAGATATTACTTGATAACACAACAATACTCACACTTACACACAGTAAAAAGAACCTTAAGATACTGGAGACCATCTACATTAAAACAAAGCAACCAACACTCAACAAAATTACATTTCAAACTAGTCACAACATATTACAATGCATTTAAATATATGGTTCTGTTGATAACATTTCTTTCTCTCACGTGGTCATGTACGACGTCATAGAACCGCGTTACAAATTTACGACCTGCGTCTGTTATTCTGCAAACGTTATCGTCGCATAGCAAACTTCTATGTAAACATAGCAGGATGTCATTTTTAATGGTGATCTCTGCTGTAATGCCCATATAACAACTCTGATGATGGCTCATGTGAGTCGAAAGCTTAGATCGAGGAACAGCATAATAAAAAATATCTAAATCTTGGACAGATTTTGTCTTTATTTTCTCACGAAAGTAAAGCTACTATACGATGCTTAGAACGGGTCATGATCAAACATAATAGACATTCGTTGCCTGTTATATTTAACAATATATGTTTGAATATATATATATATATATATATATATATATATATATATACATATATACACACACACACACACAAACATATATATATATATATATATATATATATATATATATATATATATATATATATACAAACATGAATATATGTTTACAGGAATATATATTTATATATATTTGAACGCAATCACACACAAGCATATATATATATATATATATATATGAAGTGAATATGAAGTTATTTTCTGATGATGTACACGCATCTTTAAGACTGCGAAATAAAAACTAGAATGTCTAGAATTACGTAGATTGAATCATAAATGTTTTTCTCTTTTTTTCCTGTACAGGTGGTGATGCAATAACCATTAAAAATTATCAAGACAAGATTTTCTGCTCCAGCAATATATATATATATATATATATATATATATATATATATATATATGCAGGTATGATGAAAACAAACAGCACACGTGCAATGTTCGTAACATTTAATTTAAAAGAGGGCGCAATACACAATAATGCAATATTATTTATTTTAGGATATTACAACGAAAATATGTAAGAATCGCTACACAATTGCAGTCGTGTTTCAACGCATAGCAACGAGTCTCCTCAGGTGATTGTAAATTTACTATCGATTGAGGAGATGCTTTTGTTATGCGTTGAAACAAATATCCAAGAGGATAGAATCCAGGTAGAACTCAATGTTCAGGACAGAGTAAAAATATAATATAAAAGGCTCAAACACTAGTATTCCATGGTTATAATTTATTATACTGGAATTGTATTCACGATCCAAATCATCGGACCTACAAATTCAAAGTATTTTTGAATTCGTAGGTTTGATGATTTGGATAGTGATTGCGATTCCAATGTAATAAATTATAACCATGGAATATTAGTGTTTGAGCCTGTGACACTATTTAGCTATGATAATTGTCTAACTACTTAACCATACAAATTAAAAACGAGAAAGCTATATCGAAAGATAGACTGAGCCACATTAGAAAGAAGAATTTATTTTTATTTACAAAAAAATGTACTTTTCGCAAAAGACAGAAAATCCGCAAGATAAAGCGAGACTGTGATTCTGTCAAAATTAATTAATGACACGTTTAGTGATTGACACGCCAGACAAAACACAATTCTGAAAGAAAAACAAAGCCGAACAACGCATGCGACCATAAAAAAATTCGGCTTTGGGGCCACCCTGGAGAATAGATATTAATTATCTTTCAGAGATATTATTTAACTTTAATTCCTGGTTCCAGCGAAGGAAGCCATCTGGTATATGCACGAATCTTGACATGAAAAGGAAAATCGAAAAGGGGGCCATCATTATTGCTTATTCAAACTGTTGACGTCAGACATAGCGTCTCGAAAATGAGCATCTGGTGATAAGAGAATTTTAAGGCATGAGAAAAATAAAGAATTTAATTATCAGGTAGACACGACCACCCAGTTAAAAACTGACTAACGGAGAACTTAGTTGT
Source organism: Acanthosepion lycidas (assembly GCA_963932145.1). NCBI lineage: Eukaryota > Metazoa > Mollusca > Cephalopoda > Sepiida > Sepiidae > Acanthosepion > Acanthosepion lycidas. The sequence continues at coordinate 27,603,614 of OZ010580.1, read as the reverse complement.
CGGGTTTTTTGACAATAATTAATGAGTCAGTAGAGGTCCGAGCTAAGTGGATTTGGGATGTGATAAAGAATTAATTGGCAATCTGGGATTTGTAAATGTTTTGGCCGAAGGGAAAGGAAAAAAAATGGATTTTTTAAACAAAATTCTGGAACAATTCTACGAGGGCCGGTCTAGCCACACCCACGCTGCCGAGAGATCATTGTCTAAGTGGTAGCATGGGGTGATAGTCGGTGAATGTATGAGAAGGACGGAGAAGTTGTTAACGCCCACCGAGGAGATTGGTATGAGATACCAATGTGAGAGAGGAAGAGTCTAAGAGGATAACTCTCCTTCGACCTTCCCTCACGAACGAGGGAGGAACCCCGACGTGGAAAGTGATAAATCTGCCAAAAATGGGAAATAATTAATTTTCCTGGCCTAAGAACAAAAAGAATTCTTGTTGGGAATTGAGAATTCGGGTAGAGTGAACAAAAATGGCCGCCTTTATACACGACGGATTGAATGTTCTACGTCTTCTGATTGGTTAACCTTCTATTGGTGGACTATAAAGTGAGGTATGGCATTTTGCCTATCTCACTAGTACATATATATATATACACAAAAAAACTGCAACATTTGCTCCTTTGGCAAAGGGAAAAATATCTACACCGTACAAATTCTATTTTGTAATGATATCTACATAGTAAAATATTTTATAACATATATATATATATATATATATATATATATATATATATATATATATATATATATATATATATATAACATAAAGATCATATATAACATAGAGGAGAATGTAATTAAAATATCAATAATTGTTCCTTTATTTATATTCTAGCGATCGCCTAAAATGTCTCCACCGTACAAAGTTTGATTTGGAATGATATCTACATATAGTAAAACATAATAACATATATATAGCATAGAGAAAATGTAATTAAATTTTTTTTATTAATGACATTCTCTCGAAACCAAGGCAAGTGTTTCCTTATTCTTGATGTAGATTCATGACACGTCGACCACAATATAAAGTGTAGATTGCATACCAAAGTAGATGCATGACACGTAGATAACAACCAAAGTAGAACCCAAAATTATTTAATTTATTAGATTGTTTATTTACAAGAATAAATTTTATTTATAAGATTATAAAAATATGTGAACCATTTAAAATGCAATTTTTAATTTCCATTATAAAGAAATAAATATGGATGTACGTTGGAGTAATGGATTGTTGCTCAGGTTGAAGAAGCCGAGTTCGAATTCCAGTCGAGTTCATTATATTTGTTTATTTACTTAGGAAAGGTAGGAATCCATCTTTCCAAAGCAATGGAGAAATAGCTGGAAAGGCCTGGATTTATAGCCTTGGATGGCAACCCGTCTAGGAGATGAAAAACTCTGAATTCAAACAAGCCTACAGCCGGTACACGCCACTTCTACTTCGGCTGCAGTACAATTGATACCCCTACGTCTCTAATAAATTAACGGATTGGTGATCGTGGTCGTGAAAGATATATGAAAAGTCTTTTATCCATAAATTTATAAATCTATCTAAGAACCAAAAATAAACAAAAAAAAAAAGTATGTATATACCTATGAGTAACTGTGATTATAACTTTTGAAAGAACGCATTTTACGAGCACTTTTCATTTTTACTCTCACCACATAAATTTGCTAAAATAAATCCTTGTTTTTCTAGAGAAGTGACAACAAACACGTTAAACACTTTAATATCTGTCTATATTTCTGAGATCAGGTGTTGTAATCATTTACACTATTTACATTGTTCGTAATGTTGTCCTCATCTTTATTTCGGCCGTTGTAAGCTCCAGACTCATTCAGGAGATTGGAATTTCGAACTAAACTATTTATTTCGTCAAACCGGGATAGATTGTTCTAGTTCTACGTGCCATGCCTCTTCCGGGCGTCTCCCTTTAACTCAACTCACCAAGTTTTTGTTCACCTCAGCTGTTTTTGAGTCAGGTCACTGGATTCAACGAACGCTTTTATCCACTCGGCCTTGAGAACCGAGCGTACGACAGCCGAAACGTAAATATGGCAACAAAGATGAGAACAATAGTCCGGACAATGTTAATAGTTTAAATATTTATACACTTTATTCATTAGAGTTTTTTGTTTATTTGCAATGATAGTAACTTCATTAATTCACTTTCATATATTTGGGTTTTATTCAAATGCTAAAAATACTAAAAACAACTTCGTCCATCAGGAATCCAGTCCCGACATTGCATTTTTTCGTGTTTTTAATTTGTTTTTGTTTAATCGTTTTATAGGATCGAAGAAAGGTTCAAAATGTGACTTCGAAGATGCCATTGCCTGCGGCTATCGGACGAATGCCATGGAATGGATAATCGATCATGGCTCGAATAGTTCGACCCCGAAATACGATCACACATTTGAAACAAGTTTGGGTAAGTTTTCTATTTCAATTGGTGATTTGTATCCTTGATACAGAGAATAGATAGATAGATAGATAATGAAAAAAATTAGATAGATAGATAGATAGATAGATAATGAACAGAATTATATAGATAGATAAATAGATAGATAGATAGATAGATAATGAACAGAATTAGATAGATAGATAGATAGATAGATAGATAGATAGATAGATAGATAGTGTTGTAGCGTCTTCCCTCTAGACTATTGTGGACTCTTCCATTTACTATAAAGTAGTAGGAAAGTAAGCCTCGGGTGAACAGTGATATAGACTGTTCTACCGAGGATGTGACTGTCCGCAGCTCCTGTCGAACTCTCCGCCTTGGGCGGAGAGGAACCAAGACGAGGCAGTGCCGAAGGGCAAAGTTTTGCCCAGGGAGGTAGACACACCCGAACCCGTTTATGCGGGTTCTACGGGATTTTTGACCGAGCCTACGGGCTCGGATGACCCACGTTAAATTCAGCCTTGTGCCATATGTACCCTCGTGGAATGGGCTACTAAATATGATAGTGATATAGACTGATCGCTGGTCAACCGATGCACACTCCCAAGTCGTGTAACACCCTTCTGTTGTATTTACTGTTTAATACACTATTTATCTGCAACCTTTTGTTTTGTTATTTCTTAACCAATTACAACAGATAGATAGATAGATAGATAGATAGATAGATAGATAGATAGATAGATAGATAGACAGATAGATAGATAGATAGATGTTCAAATGTTTTACGGGGTGGAGTTCCTAACCCCGCACACAACCGATTTTGGATTCAGAGTAGCTCTTCTTTCTTAATCGGCTGACTTCCAAAAGTCAGATTCTAGTCTGTGCTGCTATTATCCCCTAACTGGAGGGAGAAGAGAAAGATTTATACTTTCCCAATGATATTAGTGCGAAAGTAAACGCATTGGTCGTGGCTGGGATTTGAACTCGACACGCTGATTCCTAATTTCTGCACAGATAGCCATTACGCTCCTGCATGCACATTCATTTGACGAGGTGTGAAGTAAATTGCTAAATGCATTGCAGCAGACAGTCAGCACTTTTGGACATAGGTCGTAAATATGGCGTTTTTCTGATTTTATTTTTGATTATTTCCTTTATTTATTTTTAATAATAAACACACACTTCTTATTGCTCCGTTATCGACTGCAATCTTACTTCCGGTCCGCTCTCTCTCTTTATATAACAGTTATTTTCTGAAAGCTGGGTTATATTTGCTTAGCAGAGAAAAAAAAACAAAACAGTTCGTGCCTCTCTTACTAATCTGCCATTTTTGAAGTGGTCTTCTTATATACGCATACGTGTGTGTCTACAGACGATGTAGATATTCATTTGTTGATTATTCAAACCATTATAAGTTTCCTGCAATATCCCGAACGCATATATATATATATACTAAATGACGAAACGCGAATCTTGAAACAAAACCATCAAAAGAAGAAAAGTCAAATTCCTAAGACATAAAAAAAAATTCAATTCTTCAGACAATGCAATAAAAAATAATCGTCCAGAAATTTAATGCTCAAAGACAATTAAAGCTAACCTTGAAAAGATAAGTATTCGACTAGAGTTTACAAATCTAATATCGCTCCAACAAGAAAACTTAGCCTCAGACAAGTACAGATGGACTCAACATAAGAGAATTCCCAAACAATAGTTTATGTTGCGTAAAACGTAAATTATACATATTAAGTTGGTGCAAAAATAATGTCGTTTTCTCACATAGTAACATATGTGAGAAAACGACATTATTTTTGCACCAACCTAATACATGCATATATATATATATATATATATATATATATATATATATATAATTTACGTTCATCAGCCTACAACAACCAATCCAAAATTTGCAAACTTTGCTTGTAGTAAAAAATAGCTATCATTACCTTCCTAGGCACAAAATAAATTATTAAATAAACGATCCGAGCTCATCTCAAAATGCAGACATGGAAACAATTTTTTACTACGTTACTTAAAAATCGAAAACTGAAAAAATAAGATAAATAAATAAATAGACAAATAACAATAACATAAGTAAAATAAATGAACCCAAACAAATTCCCAAATCACACACGTTAGAATAGATAAAATAGAATAAATAAATAATAAGAAAAAAACAAAATCAATGAACCCAAATAAATATAGTAAATAATAAACAAATTAACAAACCATTAAGACCAAAATGTTAGTTGGACTATAAAAATCAAACCAAAAATCGGACGAAAAATATAGCTATAACGATAAAATTACTACATTACTTAAAAATCGAAAACCAAAAAGAGTAAATAAAAATATACAGTATAATAAATAAATAATAATAAACAAGTTAAATAAATTAATCTAAATTAATCCAAATAAATAAACTAATAAACCGATCCCGATAAATTAACCGTTAGGAAAAACAAATAAAGATAATCAATCCAAATGAATAAATGAATAATAAACAAATTAAAAACTGTTCCCGCCAAAATAATAGTTAGAATAAACTACAGTAATCAACCCCAAAGCTTTAATTATCTTCCCAAACCAAAACAAAATTATTAAATAAGCGATATAAACAAATTTTTACTACGTTAATAAAACACCGATTAATATATAAAAATAAATAAATATATAAGATAAGAAATAAAAATAAAAAATAAAAATAAATAAAAACAAGCAAAATAATTTTACCCAAATAAATAAACGACTTCCGGCAAAATAACCGCCAAAATAGACTACCCACAATGCATCACTGACCCGTATATATAAATAGCCGAGAGAAAAAACAACAATCGTGGCCTGACGATTGCGTTTAGTCCATTTTTTTTTGTCCATTTTAGCGTTACAAACAATTTCTTTATTTTCATTCTATTCTATTTCCATCCTTTTTTTTCTCCCTTATTTCCATTTTACTGATCGAGACGTTTAGAGGAGAAACGGTGGATCCATTAGGCTTGGATTGAGGATTCGGAGAGCCGAGGTCGAATTCCAGTCGAATCCATTACATTCACGTGTTAATACCCTTGGGAAAGGTGTAAATCCTCTTCTCCCTCCAGCTATGGGTAAATAGCAGGACAGACTGGGTTCTATAGTGTTGGATGGCAACTAGTCTAGGAGAAGGACAACTCTGAATTCAAAACCTGCGGAGGGTCGTTTGGGGATCTTGTGGCACGTAGTGCACCAGGTCTTTGTAATCGGCCCTTCAAAATGTGTGGATGGTCCTGCACGAAACCTTCACCACTATAATCAAATCTCATGTGCTATACATGCGGGTTGGGGACCGCTTGTGAATGCCAAATTCCCATGAAACTTCAATATTGGAGCCGGCTCAACCCACCTCGCGTGAATGCCGTTACAAGAGAACAAGAAGAGTTAAGCGCCTGATGTTCTTCGTCTTTTATATGTCGTGTCCCTTCAGGACGTTGGCGATCATGGCTCTCCAAAATTCCCTTTTCTTTGTAGCGCTTTTGTTTTTTTGTTCTGTCATTCATTTAGTCAAGCCTCCTAAGTATTTTATGCCTTGTTTTCCTCGGGGCCTCTTGTCTTCGATCTGTACTGTGAGTATCGATTTTTTTCAAGCCCACTTTCATCATGTGCCCAAGTAAGTTCAACAGTTTTGCGAAATCAATCTTCGATTTCTTTCTTTCTTTCTTTCTTTCTTTCTTTCTTTCTTTCTTTCTTTCTTTCTCGTTATTATGTTTGCTTTCTTTTTCTCACAAAAACCGACCGATATATCTTTTTCTTCCGTATCTTTCACGCAATCAAAATAGAATGGTTGACTATTTATCTGAGGTAAAACAGGAGCGAACTTACTTACAGAGGAACAAGTTAACTTATAATATGATATCAATACCAATCACCACGCCTACGTCGCAACCAGACTTGACAGAAGGTCGAGGCTTAAAGTTGGTTGAACGGCAATACCGTGGAAAAAATACTCTCCTCGGCACTTCAAATGATTTTCTAACGGTAGCTTAGATATGGCACAAGGCCGAAAGTGTGGAGAACTCAGTGAGTATCGAACTCACTTTTTAGTCATAACTGATCTAGCAAGATATCCTTGTTAACTATTACATCACATCGAAGTGTCCCTTACAGTATGGTATAATATTCGTTCTCCTGAGAGACTGTAATAAATACACACGTTTGATGGCCTTATCTCTTATTCCTCTGCTAATGAGCTAGAAAGCCGTATTTTAGCTTTTTGTAAGTAATGAGATCTTCCTCTATTATTTAAATTCTGTTTCAGTTAGGGTTTGTTGTGTGAGCAGAGAATTATTGTCTCACTAAACCGATTTTTCTTTCACGATTTCTCTTCTCCGCAGGTCGTTTTGTTCGCATGAACAGCCAATGTTCGCATTGTCGGCGCAGATTGCTCATGTCTCCCTGGGAAGAATTCAAGAAAAGAAGTTGTCTCCGCTTTTATTATTTCCTTGCCGGAAGGAAGCAGGTGTCACTTTCTGTTAGGATCAGATGGGATGGTGTCAGGAAGTGGACAGCGCTCAGTATTCCAGGAACTTACCGCCGATTCGCCTGGTCCGTTGCCCAGGTCCCACTCAATATTCGTGGCAGGGCTATTTTCGAATTTGTTGCCGCCCTTTCAGGAGCTGCCGATGACATCTTTTTGGCGATCGATGACGTGGAAATTCTGCACAGTTCTTGCCCGCTTCTTGGTAACTCGTATTGACTTCACCTATTCTTTAATTTGTAAAAGAACTCAGTCTTTTCAATAATA
>OZ010580.1:27586429-27591429 GCA_963932145.1 Acanthosepion lycidas | reverse complement strand
TCCAATTGTCATTTTATACCATATATATATATATATATATATATATATATATATATATATATATATATATATATATATACTAGCTTAAAGCCTCCCTATCAGGTGGCATATAAGCAAGCTCATGCTGAAGGCTCTTGATTGGGCCTTTGGCGTGTTCAGCAGTTTGAGAGTTACAAAGTCTTTGCATATTCTCAGCATTGGAAGCTCTCCTGACTGTCGTTTGATCTGGGTTTTCATTTGCACAGGTCTTTCTTTTCCTTGCTGCAGCCTTGGATCTTTTGATTGCAATCTGGTCCTCTGTTGGCGGAGATTTCTTTTTGCGAGGCATACTGCTGCCGTATGCGATAGACAACAATAAACTACAGAAGAACTTTAAATTGATCGCTGCACTAATATTTAAGCTTACCTTTTAAAGGTTTAACGATGATTCTTCTGCCGCTACTTAATTTAAACATAATTTTATATGCGTAGGTTTTATTTTCCGTACAAAAAAATAGTTTTATTTCACGCGTGACTTTCGATGGATTTCGCATTAATTTTGATTTTTCACAAATTTATTTCCAAGTTATAAAAATTTTTTATCGTGCAAAAGAATTCGTCACTAAAAAAACACGTAAAAATTCGCCGAAAACAATCGCTGTAATGAAAACTTTCTGTGACATGAGCTATTGAAGGTTAGGGACCAGTGTCCATTTAATTGAAAAAGTGTTACAGAGTGTCACACTGAAATGGTATTTATTATATCGATACATGAGGACAAAAGGAAACCATTTCTTTACGAAATCGTTTCATCCAATGATAAACTTTATGAAGGTAACAATTTGCAAGATAGATTTATAAATATTTATAAATGCAAAAAAATGTCAAAAAATGAAAACTTGACAATTATTTGATAAAATAATTCAGAAAATTTTTTTTTGTCTTTATTCATATTTTATTTATTTATACCTGAAATGTTATATATATACATACATATATATATGTATGTATGTAAGTATATATACTTATATGTGTGTGTGTATGGATATATATATATCTTGATAAATATACACCATAAAACATAAGGCATTATAATCATTATATATTGTATATATATATCTTGATAATATATATATATATATATATATATATATATATATATATATATATATATATATATATATATATATATATATCATTATAATCATCATATATTGTATGTTTATCAAGATATATTCGACTCAGAAACTGAGCTGCTTGACCCTCGTACGATATATATTCAATGCTATTGAACCCGGTCTGTCCTGCTATTTACTCATAGCTGGGAGAAAAGATTCATACCTTTCCCAAGGGTTTTAGCACGTAAGTGAATGTAATGGATTCAACTGGAATTCGAAATTCGAACTCGGTCGCCATATCCATTACTCCAACGTGCCTCCGGATATATATATATATATATATATATATATATATATATATATATATATATATATATATATATATATATATATATATATACATATGTGTATATATATGTGTGTGTGTGTGTGTGTGTCATTATAATTATTATATATTGTATGTTTATCACAACATACATATATGTGTCTGCGTGTCTGTGTTTGTGAAAATGTGTGTCATTATAATCATTATATATTTGATGTTTATCAAGATATATATATATATATATATATATATATATATATATATATATATATATATATATATATATGTTTGTGTGTGGGTCATTATAATCATTATATATTGTATGTTTGTCAGTACATATATATATATATATATATATATATATATATATATATATATGTATGTATATATATATAACTGTTACTCGAGAAAGATGGACTTGTTCGGAAGGCAGCCAAGCTAAAAACCTGATAGAGGTATTGGCAGTTATTCAGATAAACAGAGTAAGCTGATCGACAGAAAATCTTGTTTATTGGCGACTCCGATGTGATGCATCTGTATCAAAATTTCAACAATAAAAAAAACACATAAAACTTGTACAGAAAAAAATACCATTTACCTCATGCAATTTTAACAAAACAAATACACAATTAATAAAATGAAATTCGCCCACTCTTTATATGTATTAGGTTGGTGCAAAAATAATGACGTAATAATGTCGTTTTTGACGTTAAAAATACGTCAAAAAACGACATTATTACGTCATTATTTTTGCACCAACCTAATACTAAGTCCTGCTAGCTGCAGACGCTTCTCCGAAGTTCGCATTTCAGAGCCGTTTTTCCCAGTTTCAAGCGTCAAATTGTCGTTGAGAAGCAATTGGATAAGGAAGATTATCTTCATCTAGATCTTTGATATCAGCACTATAAGTTTTTGCCAGTACTCAGAATCGAAACCGAACCTTTGGCACCAGTGAGGAATACAACAATCTCGATAATGAGGTAGATCAGCTGACATTGTCTAAGCTTAGGCTAAAAGATTTGTTTTAACCGTAGATTTTAGAAACGTTAGCATATGATATTATTGCTACCTTATTAAATATTCATAATTTTCTTTAAAAAAAAAAAAAAAAAGTGCTCAGTAGAAATTGTCTCAGGTGAATCAGTAAAATCTATAGAATCTTTTACGTACTTAGGAAGCGAAATAAATTCTACTGAAAAAGATGTGAAAATTCGCGTAGCTAAAGCGTAAACCGCCTTGAATAAAATTGATGTAATCTGAAAATCTGATCTGCCAGACAATCTCAAAAGGAGATTCTTTGGCGCCACTGTAGAGACGGTGTTAATGTATGGTGCCACTGTTTTTTGGTCCCCAAGAGTCTGAGCTTGATGGAACTTACACACGGATGCTGAGAGCTATACTTAACATCTCTTGGAGACAACATCCCACTAAATCACAGTTCTATGTACACATCCCTGATATTTCTACACTCTTACGCGAACACAGAAGGCGCTTTGCAGGACACTGACTGGCGAGCAAAACAAGAACTTGCGAGTGATCTACTGCTCTGGACACCTAGCCATGGCGCGCAAGACGGGCTGGTCGACCAGCAATCAACTACATTGCTATGGCATTGAATGTCACCTTAATGACCTAACGACCTTGATGTGAGACCGTGATGATTGGCCCGATAGTCTCATGAATGACCGAGCTGGCACCACCGAATAAATAAACAAGTAAGAAAAATTATTCCGAGAGATTGGCCCGCGGATAGCTGAAACCGGATAATAAAAAATACAGATAAGAAGGTGGGTACATATATATATGTATATATATAACGTTTGCTCTCTCTCTCTCTCTCTCTCTCTCTCACACACACACATACACACATACACACACTTTCAATAGCTTACAGCCATATCACGTTGAATTACCGATTCCTATATGATCACCGAAGTTAAGCAACATCGAGCCTGGTCAGTATCTAAATAAGTAACCTCTTCGGGATACCACGTGCTGTAATCTTGGGCGTGCGGGTGACGTAATGGATAACGACTCAGAATTGTTAATCGGAGTGCCGAGTTCCAATTACAGCTGGATTCATTATATTCACTTTACGCGTAAATGCCATTGGGAAAAGAAATGAATCCACCTTTCTTCTCCCAACTATGGGTTAATTAGTAAGACTTGTATCGTTAAACCATTATTATTTCCAAAAATCTTCCTATCATGTAAAAATTTAAATAACCTGCAAAGGTTCGATAAACCGTAGAAAACGTATCAATCAATCAATTATCGAGCAAAGTCAAATAGTACCTCATAAGCGCAACTTTCTTCAAAGCTTTATATAAATATTTCTATCTGCTCAGTTTTATATCCTAACTTAAACAATGTAGTTTCTAAAGACATCATAGATTTTCTATTCATTAATCCGACATATTTTGTAACTTTAAACGTTATTTTTAGTGGATACTCGTATTTGAGTAAACGCTCTGTTTACATATATATATACATACATATATATATATATATATATATATATATATATATATGTAAAGACATTTTTTTATGTTTATACGTTCTTTTTATAGATACAAATATTTAAGCAAATGCTCTGTTTATAATAAACAGTATTAACGACATTGACCGGCCTGAATGTCCGAGAAATTTTCATAGAAAATATGGTTCCTCCGACAGGAATCGAACCTGTATCCTATACGGAACCGTCATAATAATTGTCGGACTTTGTCCATTTCATAATGTGTGACGTCATTTGTTCACATTTCGATATGCATCGAGCAGATATGAATGTACGAGAGAAAATTACGGAGAATTGTAGTTTAAAAAAGGTAAAATCGACCTCGCTAACCGAAACGCTTCTCTGTGGCTAAATCGGTAAATCACGTCAGGCTATATGACGGTTTCGCATAGGATACAGGTTTGATTCTTGTCGGAGGACGCATATTTTCTATGAAAATGTCTCGGACATTCAGCCTAGTAAATACTGTTTGTTATAAACAGAGCATTAACTTACATATTTGTATCATAAAAAAGAACGTATAAACATAAAAAAATGTCTCAAAATAATTGTCGGACTTTGTCCATTTCACTATATATATATATATATATATATATATATATATATATATATATATGTGTGTGTGTGTGTGTGTGTGTGTGTGTGTGTATATATACACTGTTTTTCTCCACTTATTAGAAACAGAAATGAATCTAATTAATCGCAGAATGCTCGTATCTTCAGACTCAGTTAAAAAGAAAAAATGCCTTCGGTTAAGTTGGAATTTTAATTTTTGAGTTGACGCCTGTGTTTCTACGAGCCGGCATAGACAAAGCGAATGGACGAGGAAATCAATACAACCAAACATTAGACGCACTTGTAATGTTACGCTTGGTGCAAACACATAATTGGGTTGCCTGCTTCCGGGTGCATCGGGATTTCCTGCGGTTGTAACAGCTTGCAAATGGACCAGGTCCAAAACTCACACCTCATGAATGGAGATAATGAACAAAACGCCAGACGTACGTTCCTTCTTAAAACAACATGAAATCGACACCACAGAGGTTAACGCAATGTTGTT
>OZ010580.1:27556429-27581429 GCA_963932145.1 Acanthosepion lycidas | reverse complement strand
TTTTTTCATATTGACCATTTTGGTTCTCACCAGTCGAAGTGCAATTGAAATGTACTGAAACGAATTTGCATCTTTGTCGTGAGTAAATTGTTTTTGTCTATATGAAAAAAATTATAATAAATTATATATATATATATATATATATATATATATATATGAAAAATCTCTCAGAGTTAACCTTATTGAAAAACATAATATGTATAAAGATAAAAGACAATAGGAAAACTATTATTAGACGACGCGTTTCGTCTAATGTGGACATTTTCAAGGCAAAAACGAAATGAATTTATTGAAAACAAAGTAAGTATTAACAACAAACAAAATGTCCTTAGCAACGAGAATTATTTAGAAAACGCTATTGTAATTTCCAGTTGACAATATGAATACAATAGCGTTTTCTAAATTCTTCCATTTGCTAAAGACATTTTGTTTTTGTTTGTTTTCAATAAATTCATTTCGTTTTTGCCTTGAAAATGTCCACATTGGACGAAACGCGTCGGCTAATAATAAAGTTCTCCTACCGTCTTTTCCCTATATATATATATATATATATATATATATATATAGTCTAATTTGTTATTATTTCGAAGCGTTATCATAGCATTATTATATTCTTTTTTTCTGCAGATAAGCATCTAGTGTTAAAAAAGCAAAAAAAAAAAAAATGGTTACAAAATAGTATTTTTCTCTTTTATGTTGTGGAAGCTTCGGCCATTGGATTATTATAAAATATAAAACAATTCCTTGAAATGAAAATTTACAGATAATCTCTCCTTTCTAGAAAATGTTACATAAAAAAAACCTTCCTTATTATTATTTTTTTAATTTTCGCCTTATGCAGACAAGATAAGGATTTATGAACTTCGATAAAATGAACATTTCAATTTTAATTAAAAGTGATTAAAAAAAAAAAAAGAAAGGAAAAATTCTATTTGTGAACTTTTTTTTTTTTTTTTTCGTTTAAATCTCAACGCGAAAATGATTTTTACTATAAATTTAATTGCGAAAATCTATTGATGTTTCTTCTTCAAGCGAAGATAAACAAGATTGAAGGGTCTAATTTTGAAGCTAATTTTAAGGGGGTCGCATCATACACTAGATATGAAATTTGCATCTATCGGGGTAGATTGTTCTGGTTCCATGTGCCATGCCTCTTCTGGATGTCTTAGTTATTTTGGTTTACCACTGCTGTGGCCTGGTATTGAACTCACAACTCTTTGGGTCTAGTCACTAGATCTAACCAACGCCCTTATTTAAACAGGATCTATAAACTCTCTATATCCGATAATGTACTATCTTCCCTTATGAATATAGTAAATTTTAAACACACACACACACACACACACACACATATATATATATATATATATATATATATATATATATATATATATATATATATATATATATATATATATATATATATAAAGAATTAATGGATTTATTTTTAATCCGACATTTTCATTACTTCAAACATTAATATAAGTAGACAATCTTATCTGAAATAGATGCTACATTTTACTTTAAACAGATCAACGGAATAAAAACTGTTTAAAATAAAAATAGGGTGGGGGGGTCAAATATGTGTGTCCACTATAATAACATATATATATATATATATATATATATATATATATATATATATATACGTTATTAAATTATATATATATATTATATAGATATAATTTATATATTTAATATTAAATATATATATATATATATATATATATATATATATATATATATTATCTATATATAATTTACATGTTATATATATGCATAAGAATAAAAGAAGCAGCTCCTAAATGAGTCTGCTATAAATCATATGTGTGTGTGTGTGTGTGGAGAGAGAGAGAGAGAATGAGGGAGAATTTGTACGTATAAAGATTGCATTGAAGTGTGAAAACTGATAGGCACCATGCAGTGGTGATTCCTATGTTCACAATGTCAATATATATATATAAACGCTCTCTGTCCAATAATGATCCATCTTCTTATATAAATATTGCAAATTTTAAACAATGCCGTGTGTGGGTATATATATACATATATATATATATATATATATATAGAGAGAGAGAGAGAGAGAGAGCAAGAGTGAGTGAAAGATGAAGACAGCCAATTTGAAAGCCAGGCCATCAAGCACTGATATTCACGATAGGTAGATGAACATTATTTTTTAATTGGCGCTACATTATCTTATTATAATCTTACATTATTCCTTACATTATTCTTATTATATAATAATAAAGTTAATAAATATAATTATGAAAACTTTCCCACGCATTTAGGCGGTCAAATCTAATTGAATGACTTGTGAACGGCATCTACTTAGGTTAGTTGGCTACACAAACTCCATCCGAGCAATCGGAAACATCAGAGAACAGGATATTGGCAAGACAACTACCGCTATTATTCGTAAATATAGCAATTGTTGTTTCCAAATCTATCGGTTTATAGTACATTTTCTTGCATATTCACATGGTATTGTGCCAAAACAACATTAAATGCGATGTTTAACAGATACTTTAGACTGAACTCCTTTTTATTCTTGTCCAGGGCATTTTGTTTCATATTTTTCATTTTGATGGTCTGATTTTATGATAATCCCTTCTAGTCCTTGGATGGTTGGGTATCTGTAGTTAACATGTTTATTTATTGATTGATTGATTGTTTTTTTATGGATTATCTACCTTTTGTAGGTTATTTAAACATTTTCAGAATATATATATATATATATATATATATATATATATATATATATATATATAGAGAGAGAGAGAGAGAGATAGATATAGATATAGATATAGATATTGCGAATGAATATTGCATTAACATTTTGGGGATATAACAATGATTTTTCCAGATACATGTCCTACTATTTAACCCATAGCTGGGAAAGAAAGAGATGGATTCATAACTTCCCCAAAAGTATTTGCGCGTAATTAGATGTAGAGAACCCGACAGGCATTCGAACTCGGCTCTTCTATTTTTCTTTCCGAGTTGCTATCCATAGCATCACACACACACACACTCTATAGAAATAAGAGAAGTCGAATATATATATATATATATATATATATATATATATATATATATATATATATATATATATATATATATATATATATATATATATATATATATATATCAGTTGTTATTTTAAGAAGTAAGTGGGTACGAATGAAAACATTTGAAATTGACAATTTTTCCATTTCCCTGAAACAACTGTTAAATACTTCTTTCTTCCCTTCTTTCTTCCCTTCTTTCTTTCTTTCTTTCTTTCTTTCTTTCACTCATTTTCTCACTGAAACCAGGTAGTGTCTTCCCCACTCTTTGCATGCGATCAAAACAGAATAGTGCAATAATTATGAGGTATTGGCAAGGCGTAACTGTCGTGCTTACTAAGGAACTAACGAACGAAAGGGAGAGACCAGCACAAGTATTATATAAATTCTAAGACCAACACTAGTTACTTAAACGAATTGGCATTTGTTTCTCTCACTAAAATAACCTTATTTTAATAACACTTTAAAAAACAAAACGCATCGATTTTGTTGAAAAATTCACTCATTAAAAAAACAAAGTTATTTCAGGTGCCCCTCTGGGTCTCGGGGGCTTGAAGCTTCGGCTTCGTTGGTTTCATAGTAGATCCGCCATTGACCATGCTATTTGTTTAATAGCTTTGAAATTTCCCCCATCAATACAATCTTAACCTAAGTTTTGGTTTAATCCGCATCAAATGTGCTTCTTACTCTGTAACTTTCTACCTCAATTTCCCGCGGTACTTTGTACAAGGCGAACCTCATTAACAAAAAAAAAAAAAAAAAAAAGTTTAATTATTTACACTATTTACGTTGTTCGGACTGTTGTCCTCATCTTTGTTGTTATATTCAATATCTGGCCACAGCAGAAATGAACAAAATGCTGGAGAGTTGAGTTACTAAATAGACATGACTGAAGCTAAAACTGACATATCCGGAAGAGGCATGGCACGTGGAACTAGAACAATCTACTCCGGTGGATGAAATGAAGAGTTCAGTTATAAATTTGAATCACCTGAAGAAGGCTGGAGCGTGCAAGAACTTAAAAATCGAGAATATAAAAACAAAGACCAGGTCAACAGTCCGAACAATGTAAATAATGTAAATAGTTACAATACCTCATCTCAGAAATCTAGACAGAAATCTAGGTGTTATAACGAAAGCAGCAGAAGGAAGATGAAAGTAAAAACTGGTCATAAAAAATGTATAATGACACCATAAATCATCTTATTTCTGTTGTTTTTTATCAGCTTAACACCCAGGTTGTTGTTTTTTACGTTTAATCTACGCATCAAAAGGAAATTAAAAAAAAAAAAGAAGCTTGTTCTTCTCTCTGAGCTATGCTGCTTACTGAATAATCAAGCACAAAAAGAATATTTCTTTATGACTAATTTCGAATAATGCTTACAGCTTGAATATTCCTGCTCTGATCGCTAAGGCACGGCCGTAGTTCCAACAAGGAGATATTCTGGGTAAATGAATGAAGTTTATTCTTTCTACAACTGTGATGTCACCTTGTGCCACTTTTATTCGACTGGGGATATGGGGGGAAAAGTCGGCTGTTGGATGACATCAGTAGTAAACGATTTGATGAGTCACCTCGAAATCATTGCGATGCATACTGAGAGTCAGTTAGAGTAGGAAGCAGTATTTTTTCAATATAAATCGAATACAAGTTTGCTGAAGGAGCAGTGGCAAGTCCACGACGAGAGAACGGTTCATTGCAAACTACTCCACGTTTGGCGACTGAAAAGATCTAAACGTCGCATATAGAATAGAATGCGCACTCACAGCAACAATTTGTTCTTTATTTCTCATCTTCTAACTCCATGGTCGGAGAATGTTAAAAACGACCTAGTAGCAGCGATAAGAAGGAACAAAAGTAAAGATGGAAGAGAAATTAAATAAATTCTACTGTAATTTCCGTCTGATTCTCTGGAATCAGGAGTCAACATCATTTACACTATCTGCGTTTGGAGTCTTGTTCTTATTTTTTGTTATTATCACAGCGTTCTGGCCGTGTCTTCCGGAAGAAGACCGGAAGGCTTATCGACTGAAACGTTCATACGTTCAAGAAAGATGCTGATCATGGTGTCAGACATGGTTTTGGAAAGGAAAATTAATAATAATGATAATTTAAATTACAACCTCTTACATAAAAGTATTACACGTAATATTCTTCTCCTATGGGCTGTGACCCTTTAGGACGTGGGAAATCACGACTCTCCACAATTTCCAATCCTTTACAGTCCTTCATGATTTGATTATAGTGGTGAAGTCTTTGTGTAGAACCATTGGACACACTTTTGGACGGCCGAATACAGACCCCTGTTGCACTACGCGCCACAAGGTCCCCAAACGAACCTCCGCAGGTTTTGAATTTGTGTGTGTGTATATATATATATATATATATATATATATATATATATATATATATATATATATTTGCACATTTGCATATATATGCACACTTGCATATATATATATATATATATATATATATATATATATGTGTGTGTGTGTGTGTGTGCGTGTGTGAAAATATATAGAAAATAGGAAAGAACTCGTTAGGTAAATAATCCAAAGTTCTTTAGTATTTTTGTTATTATTTTTTAAAAAATAGTGCTCGATACAAAAGTAGAGCATAAATATAATTATTTATTTAAAAATATGATTCCAACAAGCTACATAAGAGTTCTCATGTTTCAAAACAAGAGCCTAAAGATTCAATATAATTATTTGAAGTACTAAGCTCTGTTTCATCTTCAAGCGAAATTTTTTGGAAATAACTTATTTCTGAAATTTACGTGTTTTATAAGCATATTCATTATTCAACTCAAAATTTCTATGGTAACGGCTAGAGCAATTGTTTAAAGAAAAAGGGGCGTAAGGTGTTAATAATTTGTATCAATATCTCAGTTACATTCACAAATGTCATGTTAGGGTAAGGTTGGGGTGTCTAAATTTAAAGTGGAAGATGACAATGCCTAGTCTGGTTAAGTGGCTATGGAGATTTATTAATTTATAGGGTGTTTTTATTAAATATAGTAGACTTAGTAAAATATTTAATAAAAACACCCTAAAATTAAGTTACAGCTGCACTGAAAATCTAGAAAGCATTATAAAAAACACAATAATAAAATCCTGAACAAACCCCGATGCCTGAATAGTATTAATAAAAACCCTACACTTAAATTAGACAAAAATAGTGAAAAATTACGTGATTGTAGAAACCCGGAAGACTGCCCATTGGAAAATAAATGCTGCGTTAAATCTGTGGTATACCAGTGTACTATCTCATCCATTGAGAGTCCTAATACTAATATGATATACACTGGGTCTACGAAGAATGAATTTAAAGCCAGATGGAGGCAGCATAAGTGCTCTTTCAGCAATATAAATAAAAGAAATCAGACAGCTCTATCTAAATATTTTTGGCATTTGAAGGAAATGAATAAAACACCAAAAGTTAAATGGAAAATTATAAACAAAACTAGAACTTGTAAAACTTGGGATCACCCATGCCCTTTATGCCTACATGAAAAACTACACATTATTAAGTTTCTAAATAATAAAAATCTATTAAACAATAGACATCAACTTTGAATTTTTATAATTAAATTTACAAATTTAGTTTCAGTTTTGAAACACACAAATCTCTGTGTCCCGATGGAATTATATTTTTAAAAAAGAAAATAATTATAATATTTTGCTCCACTGTTTGTATCGAGCATTGTTTTTTTTTAAATAAAAATAATTGATAAGAACCCCGGATTATTAATCTTACTGATCATTCTTATAATTTTAATATATATACATTGACCCCCGATTAAAGTAAAGCACTCTCAATCTTTATTTTTAAATAAAAATCATAAATATATGGAAAAAATAAATTTCACAATCTCTCTGAAGAATATTTCAAATACAAACAAAAGGAATTATTTCGTAACATTAATACAAAAAACACCGGCAAAACAGAGGAACTTATACAAAAGAATGGATGGAGAGCTTACTTTTTCCTTAGACAGAATATCTTATCAAACAAACCTGAAATATATGCTTTTAACAGTAAGAACTTTTCAGTAATGTTCATTCAAAAATTGTCTGGATTTGAAAATGATTTACTGCAAATAATAACATAACATTCCATGAAAAGCTATTTCCAAAAACGTCTGGACAAGATAGTGAAAGATATTAATGCAAAAGATAAGATTTTAATGAAATCGAATAAAACAGGAATTTTTATAAATTTTTATAAATTAACGGCAACTATAAAAAGGCTAGTAATGATTGCGTAAATATGGTGGAAAACATTAATATTAATAGTAAAAACATCACAGATAAATTGGATATTAATGATAGGGTTGGTAAACTTACCAAAAAAAGAGTGCTATATATCCATAAAGTATCACAAACCTGATTTTGAAGCTAATCCAACTACAAGAATTATCAACCCAATCCGAACTGAAATCAGCAGAATTAGTAAGAAAATGCTAGAAAGTGTGAACAAATAAAGGGCTACCCCGGATCAAAATTGTGCATTAATACCAAAGAATTTACTAATTGATTTTGTAATATCAAATTGTACGCTAATACAGTTTGATATTGAGAATTACTACCAATCAACACGAAACAAATTTTTCACAAATGCTATCGATTTTGCTACCCAATACTAAGACATAAGAAGTAAAGAAAAACATAATTATGAATGTGAAAAAATCGCTACTCATTCATAATGGCAAGCAATGGATTAAAAACTCTAATGACCACTTCGACATCACATGAAATCATTGGACTTTGCAGGGTCCTTTTTATATTATATAATCTTACTGCATATCATGAAATTAGTACAAATGATATTGGATTGTACAGAGATGATGACCTTATGGTTGAAAAGAATTCTACGAACTTTAAAACTGATAAAATTAGAAAACTATTACATAGAGAATTTAGTTGCCTAAACTTGAAAATTACTGTAAATACTAAAATGAACAAAGTTAACTTCCTTGATATCACACTAGTTTTAATGAATAATATATACCTATCATACAAAAAGCCTTTACACTAATCCTTCGTATATGCACCCTAAGTTTAATCATCATCAATCTATAATTAAGCATATACCTTCATCTATCATAAAAGAATAAGTACAAATTCAGCAATGTAATGTAAGCTTAAATCATAGTAATAGTGTGGACCAGCCACACTATTCAAAAGACCTTTTCTGTGCGTATTAAAGTGCTCAATAGAATTCCAATCGAATATAGAGCAAGTAAAAATTAAAGAATAGTGGATTAAAAAATAGAGGCAATGATATTTTCACGCAATTTCTCGAAGAACCGATCAAAGCGAAATTTGAATCATATTTTTTTTATATCACTTATCCTTTAAACTGAATTGGTGCGTTGGGGTGAAATGTTCTGGCTCAACTATGAAGCCCCTTAAAAAAAAAAAATTAAACTTTAGTCACTTTTTTTTTCTTTTTTTTTTTTTGTATTCCTTCAAAAATTCAGCGCTGCTTTTGTACGTTAATGTCTAACTTATTTAGTGTGGGGATCTCTGCTTTTTCATGCGTCTAATTATCCTTTCTGATCTGTTTAAACCTATCCAATACCTCTTGCCGTCTCAGGCCGATGGAGAGCGTTTGTCTATAACTACGTATAAAAGTGTGTTGGTTCCCACGTTAACAAAATGCCTATAGGCCGCATCTCGTCCGCGTGGGGAGACGATTAAAAAGTCACTATCACCAGCCAAATTAATAGCTGCTTATTCATTTTACTTTTTTTTTCTCTTCTACTAATTTTCTATATAGTCTTTTAGTATTTACATTTTTTAACATATTCTAATCATTAAAGTTATTAGATATCTTCCCGCCATTCAATTCGCCTTACCCGTTTTCGCATTGCAGACTTATTAATAAATTAAATTATTTAATCGTTTTTAAGGCTTTCAGCATCTAGTCGATCAGGGCTCTCCACAGTTTCCTTATTCTTTATTATCTGGGACTTGCAATTTATTCTTGGATATGGTTATTTTTCTCAGCGTAGCTTAAATGTGTGCACAAGCCCGAAAGTATGGATCGCCCAGTGAGGATCAAACTCAGTTGTAATAAATATAACGAGATAAACTTGTTAACCATTACACCACGTGTCGATTTCCTAAGTCTAGCTTAGATGTTACTAAAAATAAGGCCAAATCTATAGAGCAACTAGTGAGGATTTTCTAAGTGTAATTTAGATGTGGCACAAGGCCGAAAATATAGGGCGCCCAGTCGTAATTGAACTAGCGGAGAAAAGTTTGCTAACCATTACATCACATCGAACTGCCCATTTCTTGTTGACTATGTTAGCGGAATAATTTCCCTTTGCCTTGATGGTTTTGAAATTATTACCGAACAGTTATGTAATATCGGTCCTATAGACGTGAATGTTGGACAATGACCTCACAGATGAAGAAGAGACTTGAGGCAACAGAAAAGTGGCTCAACAGAAGGATGCTGAGAATATCATGGATTAAACATATCATATGAGCAACGACAAAGTTTTAGTGAAAATGGAAACAAAAAGGACATTTAATGAGGAAAGGCAGCTTGGAAAATTTGGTACTCACAGGCTATATTGAAGACAAGAAGGACAGAGGAAAACAGTGCATAACCTAACTAACGACCTAAATGGATGGTATAACAGGGATTAGGAAATTGTGGAGAACCATGATCGCCAACGTCCTGAATGAAAACAGGACATGGAATAAAAAGAACATCAGTCAGTTATGTGCTATGCGTGATACATGTTTAGGCGATCATATATCTTTTGATACATGACTGACTAGGCAGATTTTTCCCGCAGTAGGTTGCCATTTCTTTCCGCGGTAGAGTAGTTGCCATCCCCGTCTGTCCTGCTATTTACTCATAGATTTTATATATGTTTCCTTAAAAACGACTGAGAAGCTACGGCACTTAAATTGTTTATTTAATTTTTGTTTTTTTCCTATAGTTTTTTTTTTTTTTTTTGTAGAAATTGTCCAAATGTTCTGTATATCTGTGCGCTTTCGGTTATTTTTTAGTCATTTTCAAGGCTTATTTTATTATTACTTTAAACTAAATGTATGGATTTTTTTTTTATGTATGTATCTAGAGATACAGGAATCTTTTATTTTCCAAACACGGTCAGCACATTGTGGCCGTGTTCATAGTTGTTGTTATTGAGTGTTGACTAACGATGCAGATTTTTCCAGCAGTAGGTTGCCATTTCTTTCTGCGGTAGACCAGTTGCCACCCAAGGCTATAGAACCCAGTCTGTTCTACTATTTACCGATAGCTGGGGGAAGAAGAAGAGGATTCATACTGTTTCCAAGAGTATTAGCCCGCAAGTGAATTTCAGTCATTTATGTGCCATGCGTGACACACACTTGGGCGATCATGTATCTTTCGATACATGACTGACGAGGCAGATTTTTCTCGCAGTTGGTTGCCATTTCTTTCTGCGATAGAACAGTTTCCATCCAAGGCTTTAGAACCTGGTCTGTCCTGCTATTTACCCATAGCGGGAGGGAGAAGAAGAGGATTCATACCTTTCCCAAGAGTATTAGCACGTAAGTGAATGTAATGGATTCGAGTGGAATTCGAACTCGGCTCTCCAATTCCTCAATCCAAGCCACTATCCATTGTGGAATCGGAGAGCTTAACATATTTTCTCCTATACAGGCTGTCACACAAGGTTAAATTGATTGGATTGTTCTTTGAGGTTTATTAATCCTTTGTAGGATATTTAAAGCCAAAAAATATTTTTAGATTGTAAGCATTTGATTTTTTTTTTTTTTGAAGATAATAATTTACTGATAAAAGTTCTACTCATTTACCTAGAGGGGATGATGTGATCTATATCGCTCCCAAGGATATTTCCGTATAAGTGAATTGGACTGGAATTCGAACTCAGCTCTCCTATTTCCATTTCCTCGCCGTTATCCGTTACACCCTCCGCACATCGCTTACGTTCATTTACGCACACAAAGCTTTGGGAAAGGCGTGGATCCATTTCTTTTAACCCCACCTAGGGTGAAGTGGAATCTTTATCCTTGTTGCCATATCACGTTGAAACACTGAATCTCGTATGCTCGTTAAAGTTAAGCAACGTCGAACCTGGTCAGTACCTAGATGTGTGACCGCTTGTTAAATACCAGTTGCTCTAAGATTAAATGTGCGGCTGGATGATCAGCGACTCAAAATGAGAAATCAGAAAGCCGTACTCGAATTCTAGCCGAGTTTGTTACATTCTCTCACTTTTGGGAAAACTCGTCAGAATCCACCTTACACATCTACAAATCTACAATTCGTCCATGAATTGAATATTTTCGCCATATCTGGTCTGATATCTCTTCTGTTCATCTCGAAAAATCCAAAGAAAGATCTGCAATATAATCGATCCTGACCTGGCATCTCGACTTCAGTCACTTTCTCACAGACGTCATGTGGCTTCCCTCTGTCTTTTCTACAAATATTTTACTGGCAACTGTTAGGCTATCATCCCTGATGCCCCGACTGCATGAATTTAAGAGTGCTACTAGATTGGCATCTAGGTCCCACACGTTTACTGTTGAAATAATTAAATGCAATCGCCACTTCTACTCCAGTATCTTTTCTCGCACTTCCCGAATGTGAAACTCCCTTCCCCTTACTTGCTTCCCTGATAATTACAATCTTCAAAACTTTAAATGTAACATCAATCGCCATCTTCTGTTGTCTTGATCCCCGTACTTCTTTTATCCTTTCCTGAATCGATTCCATATACAGTTTTTTCTCTTAGTCTCAGTCTCTGTAATCGCCTGCGTGCTAATGGTACCCCCGTCTTGTTTGGGGTGAAAAGCTGAAAATATATTTTTTTTAATGCCATGAATCCATCTCTTGTATACCCCGCCAACTATTAGGTCGGTGCAAAAAATAATGACGTAATAATGTCGTTTTTTGACGCATTTTTAACGTCAAAAAACGACATTACTACGTCATTATTTTTACACCAACCTAATAGTTATCTCTTTTCGTAACTAATTCTCTATTTTTGGTAATCGATTCTATATCAGACTCAAAATAATGATATTTTAGTTAATTATTCTCTTTTTTGATAATTGATTCCCTCTCTTTGGTAATCTCTTGGTTAACAAACTCTCTCTTGTTTTTATTTTATTTTGGTAACCGATTCTTTATCAAATTCAAAGTAATCATTTTTCGTAACTGATACTCTCTTTTTACTATAGATTGTGAAATTGGAGAGATGGCCTGTCCAAATGGCGGCATTTGTCTTGCGAATTTTCTGTTCTGTGATGGCGTTTCCGATTGCCCTGATGGTGCTGATGAAACAAACTGTCGTAAGTAGCTATTGTTCCCAAGCTCTGCGATTTTTTGGCAAGTTATATAAATAATACACCCCTGGTCAAAATCTTAAGACCAGATACAAAAAGGGTAAAAAAAAAAAAAAAAAATACTATTACTTTAATCAAAATATATTTGCGAAACATTTACATTTAATTAGAAAATGTATTAGGTCGGTACAAAAATAATGTCGTTTTCTCACATATGTTACTATGTGAGAAAACGACATTATTTTTGCACCAAACTAATTGTTTATCAAATAATTCTAATTGTTTATATAAATAATACACCCCTGGTCAAAATCTTAAGACCAGATACAAAAAGGGTAAAAAAAAAAATACTATTACTTTAATCAAAATATATTTGCGAAACATTTACATTTAATTAGAAAATGTATTAGGTCGGTACAAAAATAATGTCGTTTTCTCACATATGTTACTATGTGAGAAAACGACATTATTTTTGCACCAAACTAATTGTTTATCAACAAACAATTGAACATTTTTAGCTTTTAATTGATTCATTTAAACAAACATTGAAAAAAAGATTTTTTGGTTGGTCATAAAGATAAGACCATGCAAATAAAAATAGAAAATACAGAACAAATACGTCACAACAATTTAATTCTCAGTATATACAATATTTTTTCGAATTACTTCGAAAATTCGCTTTGGCATACTCATTATTAATTTCTGCATGAGAGTGCTTGGGATGCTCGCCCAGGATGCATAAACTGCAGCATGAAGAGCATCCACAGTTTCAAATTGCGATCCATATTTATAAACATTCTTTACTATCCATCACCAAACATTCTCGATCTGGAGAGCGTTGTGGATTGCAGCATTGTCCTGTTGGAAAATCCAGTTTTCTTCACATAGATGAAGGCCTTCATTAATTAGGGATACCTTTCTTAACATATCAGTGTAACTAGCAGCTATTTGACGCCCATTTATTTCCTTTAACTCAAGAGTTCCATTGTACGAAAATGATCCACCTCCACTCTGTCGTGTTGAGGAAATTTCTTTTGGGACATCTTTTGCATGCCAATAACGCCGAAAACCGTCTAGTCCAAGATTGAATTTTTTTCTCGTCTGAAAACAACACTTTCTTCCATTTATCCACATCCCAAGTTTGATAATTGGAAGCAAATTGTAAACGGGGGGTTTTATAGTGAAGCAGAAGGCGAGGCCTCTGCAGCCTTTTCATGTTCTTAAACCCCTTCTTATTTAAATGCCGTCGAATTGTTCGAGAGCTTCATTCAGCATCTGTATTCGCTTTTATCTGATTTGCTGTTAGGCTTGAATCACTCTTAACTTCTCGCCTAATGCGTCTGTCTAGAGATGGTAAGATTTTATTGGGGTGACCACTTGATTTTTTAAAAGTATACGCATCCGGATTTTTAATGAAGTTAGCAATGACAGTTATGCTACGGCCAATTTCATTTGCAATGGCTAGTTGAGAAAGACCACATCTTTGAAGTTCAACAATACTGTCCTGTTCGAAAGTTTTACCCTTAGCCATTTTAAAATCTGAAATCAAATACTGGAAATGGGGTACGTAGATGTCTACACGTCTGAAGCTATGAACACACTGACTAGTTTTAAAATTTTTGTCCAGTAATTTGTTTTTTTCGCATATGGTCTTATCTTTATCCCAAGTGGCTTAAAAACTCTATAACTGACCTTGCTGGCATACGAACTCTTAAATTTTCAATTACTCAATCCTTCACACAAGTGGTTGACTTACCCACCATTTCCCCAATAACCATGGCGGTAAGGCTTCCTTTCTCGATCGCTGTTTCACTTCCATTCCTGAGTTTTGTCGTGCCACGCAGCTCTGCCTTCTTGGCAACTCTGATCATGCTGTAGTGTCTGTCAACATCTCCTACGTCACCCCCATCAAAGAAGCTCCTCCCAACAGAACATCTTTCTGTTATCAACGAGCTGACTGGGACTCGTTCCGTGTTTTTGTTTTTTTTTTTTGCTATGCTCCTTGGAATGTGGTCTTTAATCAACCCCGTTCAAGTATCCGCTTCCGAAGTTTCTTCCTGAATAAAAGCTGGAATCGAGGCTTTCATCCACGCAAAGAAATATAAAGTTAAATCATGCTCAACTCCTTGGTTCTCTGCTGCTTGATCAGCTTCTTTTGGCCAGAGAAATCACTTCTTCCGCCTGTACCATAGTGACGTGTCAGATTGCAACAGATGTCACTTTGTCTTAGCCCGTAAGGAGTGCAAGCGTGTCCTTAATGAAGCAAAGTCCCTATTTGCTGATAGAATGAAACAACCTCGAAACTTCGGCTCCAAAGATTATTGGCGCTTCTTACCAGAGCGTACTCAACAACAGCAAACCGACAATACCTTCTTTGTTCAACCAATTTGAGGTCCTGACTTCCTCAAATGATAAGGCCGTGTGATTTGGTCGTAAATCCTCATCCAATTCAATGCTCGACTCGTTCGGTGTACCTGCGCACGATTTCCCCCACCCCCAGAACTGAGGCTCTGTTGAGAGAATTGCATATAATCCCATCGTTGGTATTGGGCATCATCTCTAAATTAGACACCCATAAGGCTAGCGGTGGGGACGGGATACCTGCCATTGTCCTGAAAAAAATGTGCTCCTGAACTGGCTCCTGTCCTCTCCAAACTATACAACTACTGACTCAATGACTCCTGATTACCATCATGTTGGAAGTCTTCAACTTTTGACCTTGTGTTTAAGAACTCTGGTGACCCTTCTGACCCATCTAACTGCTGTCCTATCAGTCTCCTACCACTCTTCGGCAAGGTCTTTGAAGCTTTAATCAACGGCGAAGTAGTTAAGCACCTTACATCCCATGATCTGCTCTCTGACAAGCGATATGGTTTCCGCTTTACCCGCTAATGTGCTCACAGCCATAACTGAATATGCTAACCAAGCACTTCACAATAACGGAGAAGCTCGTGACGTGGCTCTAGATATCTCTAAAGCGTTTGATAAGGTTTGGTGTGCCGGCCTCTTTTGTAAGTTACAGGGATAAGGTATTTCAGGACGATCATTTGATTTATACAATCATTTATTTCCGAATACTTTTCTCCAGCTCAATAAATAAAATAGCATTGCAATCAAACAATTAGAGAATATTTATTTATTTACTAAGTTTATCCCAGTCGGACAGAAGGACACGTGAATAGAGCTCTCTACTTTATTAGCGAATGGTATGCAAAATAATTTACGAACGAGCGGATGTGTTTTCCATATTAACTTATGTAAAATACAAGTGGATGTGAATCTTATGTGTGCGCAGAAGTTTTCCATAGAAAAACCGGTTTTGATTTGTAAGGAGAAAATGAACTCCCAAGAAACGGTTGCTTATATTGAGAAAGTGATAGCTTATAAACTATGCACCTACCTATATAGCTACATATACGTGTACAGACTTATGTACATACTCTATATTCGTACATATATAAATTACCATATATATATATATATATATATATATATATTACTCATATAAATTTAATGACATGAAAAGACTGGGATAGATAGATGTGAAAAGATCGCTATAGATAGATATGAAAATAGTGGTGTTGTTGTGAAAGAAAGAAAGAAAGAAAGAAAAAAAAGAATCAAAAGAAATAAAGCTGTGATAGATAGATAGATAGATAGATAGATAGATAGATAGATAGATATATGAGATATGAATATGATGATATAGATATTAATAAGCTAAGATAGATATATCGACAGAAGCAGGCTGTAGTAGAAAGAAAGAAAGAAAGAAAGAAAGAATGAATCAAAAGAAATAATGTTGTGATAGATAGATAGATAGATAGATAGATAGATAGATAGATAGATAGATAGATAGATAGATAGATGGAGATATGAGATATGAATATGATGATATAGATATTAATAAGCTAAGATAGATATATCGACAGAAGCAGGCTGTAGTAGAAAGAAAGAAAGAAAGAAAGAAAGAAAGAAAGAAAGAATGAATGAATCAAAAGAAATAATGTTGTGATAGATAGATAGATAGATAGATAGATAGATAGATAGATAGATAGATGGATGGAGATATGAGATGATACAGATATTAATAAGCTAAGATAGATATATCGACAGAATCAGGCTGTAATAGAAAGAAAGAAAGAATCAATCAGAAGAAAGAAAGAAAGAAAGTTGTTGTGAGAGATCGATTCCACCGATTTCTAGGAAAAGTCAGTTAAAGAAACAAATCATGCACTTTTTTATAAGAAGAGCAGTTAATATATTCAAAGTGAATACCTTTATTTTGATTTCGATATTTATGGAAAACATTCTTTCAAATTACTTCGCTAAGTTACATAAATTCATAGCAAAAGCTCGACTTGTTTAACCAGCCTCGGTTTCGCTTTCCAGAATGACTTCATCATATTGTTGTTGTTTTTGTTTGTTGTTTTTTTTTTTGTTTTTGTTTGTTTTGTCACTTTGTCTTAGCTAACAGTAATGGCCCACTGGCATATGATTTAAAGTCTTCACCTGACTTACGATCGTACCCGACTACTATCACGCTTCATAATTCTTATGATTTTACCAAAGAGGAGATAGAAACGATATTTTAGCGGTGTCCTTTACTTTTATCGATTAGTTTGTCCTTGTTCCCGTTTCACAAGCCACTGCTCTGTTCAGCTGGCTAACACAGCGAAATAACGAAAAGCTCTGATCAACAATTCAACCAGATTCTGTGTTCATCTATTTTATGTCCTGCTCCTTGTACGTCACATGTTTAAGGAATCGTTCAACACTTTCGCTTCAGACACAAACACCAGCCTTGTTCGCTTGAGTGACTTGCTTCAGCTGCCGGGACAGGGACGACTAGAAATGCGCACGGATAATGTGTGGCGACCTCTATGCGGAGCCAAGTGGACTCTTACCGAAGCCGGCGTAGCGTGTCGAATGCTGGGTTACACGTAAGTAAAAGGAGTTTAGGGCGCGTGCGGCTGGGTGTGTGTATGTGTGTGAAAACACATGACGGAAGCAGTCAGCTGGTTGATCCGTGTTAGGACGAGTGGGTCCAAATGACACGAAAGGGTTCTCCTGAGACAACGGCAGTAAACGAAAGAATAATAGTCTCAGAAAAGAGTTCAAGTGGATGAAAAGAAACTATTTTATAGCCAGAATAGAGTACAAGAATAGAATAATACGAGCAAGACTACCTGGTGCAGCCCAGGATTTCATTTTAAGTAATTAAAACAGCAAAAATACAGTTAAAGATCTTAAGACACATAAGTAAGGATTGCGTCAAAACTTAGAGAAAATTATTGATTGGTTCGTTTTTTACGGTTTATCAACCTTTTTCAGGCCATTTAAAGGAAGAAAATATATTTAGATTGCAAGAAATTTATTTTAGATAATAATTATTTAGTGATTCAATTTTTACTAATTAACCCATAGCTGCGAGGAGAAGAGTTGCATTCATACCTTTCTCAAGATTATTTCCGAGTAAGTGAATATAACGAACTCAAGAAGTCACCCATCTAGGTACGGACCAGGCTCGACGTTGCTTAACTTCGATGACAGTACGGGAACAGGTGTCTCAACGTGATGTGTCCGTAAGCCTCGGGATTAGCAGACACGATTTTAAATCTCTCTGTATATTGTAACGGGAGAGGCACCGTGCCTTGAGAGACTATTCGGTTTTAAAACACTCACAGACACGGATAGTCCTGGGAATGACGATAAACTACATCCAGCAGCAAGGTTTCTGATCAGGAGAATGGAGGTTCTGAGTAGCGTGGAACAACCTCTTAATTACTGTTGTTCCCAGGTCCGGGGTGGTAGCACCGGATAACGTCCAAAATATGGGCAAATAATTAACCCCCAATCAAAAACAGAACACTATGAAATTATGAAAATAGATTTTTATAGTAAAATGACCAACAATACTTATTTATATCAAAATGACCAACAATATACTCTCGGGTTGTTGTAATCTGTAACTCTTCTGGCAAAAAAGATAAAATGAATACTGATTCGTTCCATAGGTCCAAAATATACAAGGAGAAAAAGAAAGACAACAAAGTGAGAAAAGTTTTCGTATGACGCGTTTCGAGATTTTTACGTTGATGCAACTACACACACACACATACATACATATATATATATATATATATATATATATATATATATATATATATATATATATATATATATATACACACACCTGGTGTAACAGCTAAATTGACCAAATTGTGTGAAAGCAAAATTGTCCAATTGTTAGGTTAAGCTCTGAACCGTTGTAACTTAAAAATGATGAAAGATATCTTACTGGAATTTTCCGAGGTTTTTATAGAACTATTGGATTCTACTTTGAATAATAAGAATGTACAATAACTCTCCAAGCTTAACAGAAGAATCATAATGAATAAGCTTCAAAATTTCTGCCCTGGAGTAACAAGGTGCCTCACACGTTTCACGTATGATTTCATTGTCAAGTCATTTTTCATTGTTTTTTGTTCTCTCACAGTTGAAACTCCTCCCACGTTTCAAACGTATTATGGAATGGGTTGGATCTTTTCTAATTGATCTCTTTAGCTTTAAGTTGAAATGATGATCCCTCTTCCTGTTGTGACCTCATGATCCAGTTTTCCCTTCTACAGTTCCTTGTATTTTTTTTTAATTTATTCACCTTTCTCTTGATGGTTCTGGAATGGACTTTGAAGATGGAAGCCAGAGTATATGAATGTTGGTACCATTACTGAAGACCTGAATGATCTTTTTCCTCTCACCATTGCTCATATGGGAAGAAAGTGTGGTTGACACAAAACGATATTAAACTTTTCTCTTTCTAGCTGAATAACTCAAAGAAATTTTTCTGTGATTCTTACAGCAGATGGTATCAACATGGCTAAACGGTTCATTTGCAAAATTCGAAAAAAGAAACTCAATTAATTAAGTAGTTTTTTTTAGATATTAAACATTTTGTGGGATTGACAATTATGCTGTTACACCCGGCATAAATATATATATATATATATATATATATATATATATATATATATATATATATATATATATATATATATATGTGTGTGTGTGTGTGTGTGTGTGTGTGTATATGAGCAATGATGCTGTTACACCTGGTACACACACACACATATATACATATATATATATATACATATGTATGGGCAATTATGCTGTTACACCACACACACACACGCACGCACACACACACACACACACATACATATATATATATACATATATTTACATATATATATATATATATATATTAGGTTGGTGCAAAAATAATTTCGTTTTCTCACATAGTAGCATATGTTAGAAAACGAAATTATTTTTGCACCAACCTAATATATAGTAATAATACAATATGGTAATCCGTATGGAATTTCCAGGAGGATATAGATCCAGGGAAGGCTCTATGTCAAAAGACACCAAAATTATTATTAATTAAAGAATATTAAGCACTTAAAATCATATAGGTAATAATTTTAATTTAAAGAGCTTTAAAAAAATAGCCCGCAATCATCAAGACCTATAAACAAATAGAAAAAGCTTTTTCTTTTTACTTGTATGTCTTGAAGATTGAGAAATTTTTAAAGCTTACATGAAATAAACATTTCCTATGGGATTTTAAGTGTTTGATATGTTTAATAAATAATAATAATAATAATAATAATATATATATATATATATATATATATATATATATATATATATATATATATATATATATATATATATATATATATATATAATGTATCGTATTTTCATTGTTTCTGTTGCTTTTTAGTTCAATTACAAGAAAGCGTATCTTTGGGCCCCAGAATATAAACCATCTTTATGTTCCTTTTCAAATACAAATATTTTTTAGACGTATTTCGTCTTCACACATTCAAATACTTTTAAATTCAGCGTTGATTATATACCAGTGGTTCCCAGCCGGGGTCCATATGGACACTTGAGGGTGCATGTAACATTACTGGGGTCCACACAAAACAATAGCAAATTGGGGGTCCACGGTAATTTTTTTTATTGGTCTATTTCGCTTCGGAACAATTGTTATATAGGGTGACCACCAAAAAACGGGAAGTTTTAACAATCCAATAAAACCAAGAGTGATGGAAGAAAAATATTTTATTCATAGTATTAGGTTGGTGCAGAAATAATGACGGTTTTTGACGTTAAAAAATACGTCAAAAACCGTCATTATTTTTGCACCAACCTAATAATTGAAACCTTAAAACATGCCATTTAAGAAACAATGATGGAATTTTCATTTTTTTTTTAAATTACTTCCTGTAGATGGCGTCCTCCTGTACGAATGCATTCTTGAAATCTGCTGTTGAGATTCCTCATTGACTGCTGCAACATCTCAGCTGGGATACTGTGAATTTCATCTTGAATTCTAAATGGCGAAATGTTTACTTGCTCAAGGTCACTGTCTCGCAGTGTTGTCACTTGCTCATGTTTGGCAATACGCACTTCAAAAATTCCCGTTTTTTGGGGTCACCCTGTATTTGAAAATTGGAATTTCTACAGTTATCTCCGCCATATTAAAATGCTAAAAGTAGGAAAATAACTCGGAAACAAGTAGAAGCCGAGATCAAGTTAGCATCCCTTTTACTGGACCGGATGTTTTGATTGCAAAATTTCAATAAAAACTGAGAAGGATATATAAAGGAAAATGATATAAATTATTGTAAGTTACTATATAAATTAATTTAATATATTTAATAATAATAAATAATAATAATAATAATAATGTAAATATTAATAAATTAAGATAAAATATCAATATGTTAATACAAATTATTTAATATAGTAATCGACTCAACATTGTGTAAAAGGGCTATTTTCGATTATTACTGACATCGATAGACCCGAATGAAATAATTGCAGAGCACCATCAACCACAAGGATCTCATTAAATTAAACTGTACTTTTTAAAAATTTACATGGTGTTGCAGCAACATCCGACACTTGACAAAAAGAAAACTGTTATGGGGTCCACTCCTTTTTCATACAAGTAGACTCGACCAGTGTGTACTTGTACTGCTGCCGGTGAATACCCGGGGGAGATACACTGATACAGTGAACAGTGATAGAGTGAGGTAACCGCTTTGTAGGAGTCACAGTTGCGAGCACGTAGACTCAGAAGGAAGTCATACTTCGATACTGAATTTCCCAGACTCTATATATACTATTATTGCTACTAACCGCATTTCTGGATCTCCTAACCGTATTACCAATTGTATTATTACGTCAATACATTTATTTCATTCCTGCGTTTGTCATTCATTTGAGACCGGATTTCATCCCGGAATCTACAACAAAAAAAAAAAAAAATGGGCAATAAAAACAAAAGTTGTATGTGCATATACCGGACAGTTTAGAGTTGCATACTACATTATTTTTCAATGTAACCGGCACTGGCGGCGACGACCATCTCAAAGCGGGGGCGAAATAATTCACATACTTTGGAGATCATGTCCTTGTCCATAGCGGCGAACAACTCCACGATGACAGAGAGCCGACCGTGTTGTGGGCGTGCTTGTTAGTCTTGGCTTCGATCCCGCCCCAGAAGAAATAGTCAAGGTGGTTGCAGTAAGGTGAGGAGGGCGGCCACAAGTCCGGCGACCAGTGGTGAGGAACATTGTTGAGCAGTCACACCTGGGTCGTCTTGGCCTTGTGTGCAGGAGCATAGTCCTGCTGGAAGATGTAGGAGCGTCCGGCGGCGATCTTGTGCATCCAGGACTTCACCCTCAGCACCTCCTGATAAATCTCAGCGGTGACTCTCAGCCTCTTTTGAAAGAAGAACGGAGGCATAAGGTCCCCCTCTCTGCACACAAGGCCAAGACGACCCAGGCGTGACTGCTCAATAATGTTCCTCACCACTGGTCGCCGGACTTGTAGTCGTTCTCCTCACCTAAGTGCAAC
Organism: Acanthosepion lycidas; assembly: GCA_963932145.1. Taxonomy (NCBI): domain Eukaryota; kingdom Metazoa; phylum Mollusca; class Cephalopoda; order Sepiida; family Sepiidae; genus Acanthosepion; species Acanthosepion lycidas. The sequence continues at coordinate 27,559,095 of OZ010580.1, read as the reverse complement.
CCCTTTGACTATTTCTTCTGGGGCGTGATCGAGGCCAAGGCCAACAAGCACGTCCACAACATGCTGCTATGGACATGGTCGCCAAAGAGTGTGACTCATTTCGCGCCCGCCTTGAGATGGTCGTCATCGCCGGCGGCGGTTACATTGAAAAATAATGTAGTATTTACCTCTAACTGTTGCTAAATAAACCGTCAGGTCTCTGCATATACAATTTTTGTTTTTATTGCCTATTTCGTTTTCTTTCTGTCAAGTGTCGGATTTTGCTGCAACAACCTGTATTAATTATTCACATAATTTAAAATAGTTTGTTATATGTTATTTTACTGATGGACATAAATATCCCATAGAATTTAGTTGTCAAAATACAAGTTTATTTTCATTCAATTAGTTTTACTTCAAATTATAACATACATTTACTATATCGATAATACACTTGCCAAACTTATCTATTATTAAAAATAAAATAAGCTTTATTTATCGAATGCTTATGGCGGTACATCGAAAAGAATTAAAAGTAAAAGTGGTCCGTGTGTAAAAAGAAAAGGTTGAGAACCACTGGTCTACATTAATCTCATGGGCTTCAGTGGACGAGTTATTCAAAACACCCTCCCTGGACCTACCTGACAGAAAGGAATTAATAATTGCGTAGACTCTTCAAGACATGGCATAGCTGGAAAATTTTCATGATGGATATTTTAAAAAGGTGAGTATTTTAGATCCTTTTTAGACCAGTAAAAGAAAATGGAATTTATTCATTTTTGGGGGTGGGACTTTCGTATTTCACAATTATGGATATTGTCTTTTGTGGGGAGTGGGGACGAACAACAAAATGCTGACGACTTAGTTGTCCTTATTTTCTAATGTTTCTTTCAAGTAAAAAAAAAATAAAATAAGCTCTTTTTTTATCGAATGCTTATGGCGGTACACCGAAAAGAATTAAGAGTACAAATAGTCCATGGGTAAAAAAAAAAACTTGTGTACCACTGCGATAAAGAACAAGGTCAAAATGTTGTGCCTGTGCGAAGAAGGCTGTAGAATGAAAACTGTCTTGTAACACAATACAGCGTAAATGATTTTAAATCTATCAAAGCTGGAAAGTGATGATTAAGCAGTTCCAGCTCAGATTTTTTTCTATAATGTAATCCATCCTGACTTGGCATCTCGACTTCAGTCAATTTCTCACCGACGTTGTGTGGCTTCCCTCTGTCTTTTCTACAAATATTTTCATTGCAATTACGATGACGAACTTTTTTACCTGGTGCCCCAAATACATAAATTTAAGCGTGCTACTAGATTGGCATCTAAGTCCCACACGTTGACTGATGAAATAGCGAAATGTGAATACCACTTCTACTCCAACAGTTTCTTTTCTCGCACTTCCCGTCTGTGGAACACCTTTCCATTTATTTGCTTGCCTGATAACTAAAATCTTCAAAATTTAAATGCAACGTCAATCGCTATTTTCTATCTTCTTGAATCCCGTTCAACTGTTGTCCTTTCCTCACCCTCCCTATATTCAGTCTTTTCTCTCACTCTCGCTCTCTTTATCTACCTGCGTTTTAGTGGGATTTCGGCCTTGCTTGGGGGGAAATGATTTTTAAAATGTACTCCATTGTTGGAGACGCTGAATAGATTAAAGATTTCAGCGTTCAAGGTCTTTTTTTATTATTTTTAAATGCCGACATGTGGTTGGGGTATAAATATATAGTTATCTGAGCCGCGAATTGCCATTGCGAATAAGTCGTTTTTTTCCCACTATTTTCATCCTTTAATTACATTATTTTTATTTATTTTTTTTTTTTTTTTAGCAATATATCTGATGAATTTTGATTGTATTCTCTACGTTTCCACTTTATATAAACTGGAATTCTTTGATAACTTTTAATGGAAACATTTGCAGGCAAGCTGTGGACACTTGGGTGTGGACTGCTCAGAAACGAAGCGCCTTCTATCGTGTGCAGTGTAACGGAAATGAAGCTTCCTTGCTACAATGTCACAGGTGTTTGGCCACTGAAACAAATAAGGATTGCACGTGCGAGAACTTAAGCGGCCAGGTAGGGATCAGCTGCTCTGGTACAGGTTAGTATAAAGAAATGCATCCCACTTCTAAAATGATGCATTACTTTGGAAATATATAAAGGAAATGACAAAAAAGTAGAGACAACTACCTAATGAGGTTTAATCCATGCCTTTGACTAAATAACGACAGATACTCGACGTGATATATATATATATATATATATATATATATATATATATACAGAGAGAGAGAGAGAGAGAGAGAGAGAGGGGGCACGTTAAAGTTTTTCTGTTATGACTGCGGTTGCAGGTAATTTACTGGCTAGGTTTATTTTTGGTTATGGCTACCATACATATATACATACATACATACACACACATCAATCTATCTATCCATCTATCTATCTATCTACATATATATATATATATATTGAACAATAAAAAAAATTAAAAAATTAAAATCCTCAGACACACTGGGTTGTAGATTAATATTCTTTCGTTATTTTTATTATTATTCCATTTAGATTCCTCGACTAGTTTCGGCCGAAATGGCCATCATCGGGAGGAGAAATATTTCTGCTTGCTGCTATATATATATATATATATATATATATATATATATGTGTGTGTGCAAGTATACAGAAAAA
>OZ010580.1:27543929-27553929 GCA_963932145.1 Acanthosepion lycidas | reverse complement strand
TATATATATATAAATAAATAAATAAAAAAAATGACCACTAATATTATGTATATATATATATATATATATGTGTGTGTGTGTTAAATATTTATTTTATACAATTCATCCATTTCCTATTCATTTTAAATATATATTATAGGAAATGAGCTAAATCCTACACATCTTTAATATATTTTCTGTTTATTCGTTATTTTTTATGGATACACTTGAGTAAATATTCTGTTCTTTATTTAAACACTATTAATTATTTTTACCGGCCGAATGTTCGAGAAATTTCGTAGAAAATATGCGTTCCCCAACAGGAATCGAACCTGCATCCTATACGGAACCACGGTTAAGACTGGCGTGCTATGATTGTTCAGCCACAGAGAAATTCCAGTTAAGCAAACGTCGAATTACTGCTTTTAAACACATACCTTCACCGGTCTTTCCTGATCTATCATATCCTGCTCTTAATTCGTAATCTAACGTAAACAACTTATCAAAGGAAATGGGTTATATTATCATAGGATACTCGGCACTATTCTAATTTTCTAAATTTAATGATATTTTATTGATTTTCTGTTGTTTGTTTTTCTTTTTTATATTAAGACTTCAAGTATTTGGAGTCGTTTTTTTTATAGACTTGACACACTCGAACACGTGACAACACGACAATTGAAAACCACCAAGAAGCAAAAATGCATACACACAGACACAACTCAGACACAACTCAGACACAACTCAGGCAACACAAAGCTAAACTTTCTGATAATAGTTTATGAAAACGCTCAGAAAACATTGGAAAATTTATGTTCAAATTCATACCGGAAATCTAAAAATTGATCCGAACCGTAGAAAAATTAAATGTAAAAAAACCCCAAAAAAACACAACTTAAAGAACTTTTCGTCGTTCTTCACCCAAATTTAAAAAAAAAAAAGAAAAGTAAAACAATTGCCCAGATACACTCACTATATACTTTGTAGATGATAATAGGTTTAGGCTTTTTCGCTGGACGCGCATTTAAAACGGAAATTATAATGAATATTTTTTGTTCTTTTCAGCATGAAAATTTCTGCTTTGATCACAGACCAAACGAAGCCATCTGATATCCTTAATTACAAATAGAGACATTCTCATAAATTCGCATCCGTCGTGCTTGTATCTTGTTTATAGATACGTGGATTTAAAATAAAAATAGTTTCATTCATTATTAATGGGACTGTCACGGACTATGATGTTTGTAATAACGATAATAAAGACGTTCTGTGAAACGCAGGAAGTAAAAGTAAATAAAAACGGGAAATGTGTAAACATCATACTCAGCAATCCCAATGAATACAAAGGAAACATTTATTTCATAAACATTTTAGCGACATCAGACAACATGAAAAAGACATGAATGAATTATATATATATATATATATATATATATATATAATACATTTAAATAGATGAAGTTTGAAGCAACAGGTGATCTTCGATATGTCTCGACAACTTTCCATATTTTTGTTACAATAATAATAATAATAATTATATATATATATGTGTGTGTGAAGAGATGGCCTTCTCTGCAAAGAAGTGACAATCGTCATTATCATCATTTTACACACACACACACACACACACACACACACACATATATATATATATATATATATATATATATATATATATATATATATATATATATATATATATATATCAAAACACTTCAAAACATGTCATCAAATGACAAAATACCAGATGCTTTTAATCCATTTTTCGTCGGGATGATGACTTTTCAGTTCTCCTGCATACACACACAGACACACAGACACACACACACACACACACACATGCAAACACACACACACACGTATACATGTGTTTATATTTTTATATTTACGGGGAAAGTATGCTCAATATCGAGGTAGACCGTTTGTCGATGTGGACATAGAAATCAACACTGTATGCAGACTGGCAGTTTCACGTCTTCGGAACTCATTAAACATAAGGCGTGAAACTGCCAGTTAACATGCATTGCTTATATCTATGTCCACACTGTTGATATACTGGGTGGAACATCAAAATTGGCCATTTGTTAGATTAAGTTTTGAGTCGTTATATCTTAGAAATGATTAAAGATATCTTACTGGAATTATCAGCGGTTTGTTTTTTATAAAACTATTGGGCTCTACTTTGATTGATAAGAATATATAATTACCCTCCAAACTTAACAGTAAATAGTGTTGAAATAGATCACAAACGAAAATGACATGTTTATCATTAATTATTCATAGCTAAGGATCGGAAGCTCATGAAGTATTAAAATAAAGTTCAAATATATATATACTATTCCAGGATCATTTTCCAACTTATTCAAGATGATCTTTGTCCTCTTTAATGTTATAACTTTCTGTCCTGCAGTAACAGGGTGCCTTCACAAATTTCACATTGGATTACATTTTCAAGTCTTTTTTCAATGCTCTTTGGACCGCCACAGCTGAAATTTCTCTCTCACATGCCAAACGTCTTATGAATTGAGTTGGATCTTTTCTAATTGATTTCTCTAGCTCTAAGTTGAAATGATGATCCCTCTTCCTGTTGTGACCACCTGATCCAGTTTTCCTCTTTACTGCTCCCGCTTTTTTTAATAATCTTTCTCTTTGTGGCTCTTGAATGGACTTCAATGGACTTTGAAGATGGAAGCCAGAGTATGTATGTTGGTACCATTGCTGAAGGCCTGAGTGATCTTTTTCCTCTCACCATTCTTGAGTTTGGAAAAGAGTGGATCTGACACAAAACAATTTTAATCTGCCCTCCTTTTAGCTGAATAATTCAAAGGGATTTCCAGTGATTTTTATGGCAGTGATTTTTTTACGCTTATATTTATTTATTCCAAAAGTAAAACGGTTAGACCTCGTTACCAATCTAGTAGTGTGCTTAAATTCAAACGGTCGAGGTACCAAGGAGAGAAGCTCATGAAAATATATGTAGAAGAAATACAGGGAAGACATTATATAATGATGCAATATCCAAGTATGATGAGAACGAATAGAGTACAATTCCAATGTTCGTAATATTTAATTTAAAAGAGGGCTCAATACAGAGTAGAGCAATATTATTACTATCAATGTATATATATATATATATATATATATATATATATATATATATATATATATATATATATACCCAAGTATAGGATTGGTGTATACGGAATAAATTCCAATAACCAACAATTACTTTTCTTAAAAGAGTGCTCAATACAGAGTAGAGCAAATAAATATAATTATTTATTCGAAAATTATAACATAAATATGTTATAAAATCACTACAAAAATAGCAATTTTGTTTCAACACCTCTGATGATGTTGAATGTAGAATAAAGCCTTCAACGTCATCACTTGATAAGACACCAGAGATGTTGAAACAAAATTGCTATTTTTGTAGTGATTTTAGTAACATATTTATGTAATATATATATATATATATATATATATATATATATATATATATATATATATATGTATATTATAATCGGATTCATCCCCATGCAAGGCATCGAAGTGACTAAGACACAAGGGGTTACTCGGTGTGTAAGAATTAGTCACAGAAACATTAATAATGAGTAGAACAATATATATATATATATATATATATATATATATATATATATATATATATATATATATATAGTCTGTGTGTGTTTGTAAAAAATATTTCTGTAAAAAGACAGTATAATAAAGTATTTATTGTACACAACAAAATATTTATCAACTCCTATGTCAATGCACTTGATTCAGTGGTGAGTATGCATCATAATGGATGATATAAAGATAATTTCAATTCAAGCTCCAGTTAATAACTACATCAGAGTTTACAGACTTATTAGTATACACAAGTGCACACACACACACACACACATATTGCTCTACTCTTGTATTGAGCCCTAGTTTAAATTAATGTTTTGGACATTGTAATTTTATTGTTTGTTCTTTTACACACACACACACACACACACACATATATATATATATATATATATATATATATATATATATATATATATATATATATATACAAACATATACAAACATATACACAGGTATGATGAGAACGAATAGAGTACAATTCCAACATTCGTAACATTCAATTTAAAAGAGGGTTCAATATAGAGTAGAGCAATATTATTTATTTTAGGATATTATATCGAAAACCCAAATGTGGTCGTGTTTGAATGGATATCAATGTATCCCATCAGCTGATTCTAAATTACTGGCGAGTGAACGATTTATATGGATTAAAAAGCAAAATGCAACCACTTTTTTTTTCGAAAAAGAGGTAGGGGCGATAAGGTTTGATCGCTTTGCTCTGATCAACCAGTCAAATATGCCCTACGTTAAATTTAAACTAAGCTTAGTCCAAATTCAACGTAGGGCATATTTGATTGGTTGAACAGAGTAAAGCCCTCAAACCTTATAGGCCCCCAACTTATTTTTCTCAAAAAGAGCTAGTTTAAGTCTATCACTCGCCAGTAATTTACAATAGCTTGATAAGATGCATTGTAACACGACGGCAATTATATAGCAATTTTATATGTTTTCGATGTAAAATCGTAAAATAAATTACATATATATATATATATATATATATATATAAATATACTTTTTTAACGTATGCTATATGGGTAAATTGCTCAATAGAACTGATAGAGATTGTGTAAATCCATATGTTGTCACTGACGTCAAAAGAGAGCGGCGACGGTGTGATTCACGCTTGAACAAAATCTTAAGGTTATCACCGATTAAAGATTATCCTCATGCATAAAACACACTGTCGCCAAAGCTTTTGGACCTCAGCGTCCACACTGATATATATATATATATATATATATCTGTGTATATATATATATATATATATATATATATATATATATATATATATATATATATATATATGAATATGAATTTCATTAAAGACGACTGACAAAAATTTACGCATTCGGTTAGAATTAAATTTTTATTCTAATTTTTAATTCTAATAGAATGTGAACATTAATATCTACACATTCAGTTAGAATTAAATAAAAAAAAACTTAAACACAGTATCTTGTCAGTCATCTTTAATTAAACTTGAATAAAAGATGGGTTGCTGCCAAAATACAAAATCTCATATATATATATATATATATATATATATATATATGTGTGTGTGTGTGTGTGTGTGTGTGTGTGTGTGTGTGTGTGTGTGTAAATTAGTCTTACATCGTGTATATGTATGTGTGTATTCATATAAGTTTGTAAAATTTTATGCAGTTTAATTCTAGACATATATGAATCGTGTAGGTGTTTATATATATATATATATATATATATATATATATATATATATGTGTGTGTGTGTGTGTGTGCGTGTGTGCTCGCGCCTCTGTGTGTGTGTGTGTAAGTAAATTCTTTAGAAATAGCTTTGCTTACGTTTCAGATACGAAACTGAGTAGATATCGGCTTTTCGAGATTAATATCTGACTGAGGAAGTGTGCTTAAAATGGAATATAAAGCCTGGCGGAGATAATCTCTTTATTAAGATATCTCGAATTGGCTGGCTGATAGACGTAATACTGACTGTTTAAAATTATATATATATATATATATATATATATATATATATATATATATATATATATATATATATATATATAATTGTGTATTTAGGCAGCAATCCTTCATTCATACATGACGACAGACAAGGTACTGCAATTAAGCTTTTTACTTAATTTTTCTTGTGTTCGAAGAAATTGTTTTCTTTTCTGTGCACAGAGTTTGTAAAAACTGTCCAAATGTTCTGTAATTCCGAGCACTTTCGGCTGTATTTTTAGCCATTAACAAGAGTGAATTTATTTTTACTTTTTAACTGAGTGTATGGGTTCTGTGTATGTTTCTAGAGTGATAAGGGTGTTTTACTTACCGAAAACAGCTCATTGTGACCGTGTTCGTAATTAATATTATTGAGTGTTGTTTTTTTTTCTTTTTTATTATTAATGCTTTCATTATTTTTAATCCTTTTTACAGGTGGATAAGGTTATTATGTTTGTATTTTATATTAGTCTGTTTCGGATGGAGTCTGGTAAGTTTTTATGTGTGTTTAAATGAGTTCTAATGGAGCTTTGGTCGGATAGGTGTAACGTAAAGTGTCTGAATAGGTATGTAGTCATGTGACCAATGTAATTATGAATTCGATTTGATCAGGAACACATTTTCTTAAGGGGCATCTGAACTCATAAATAAAATTCGTTCGTTTTAATTTTGATTTTGCTGGTGTTTTTTTTTTTTGTTTTTTTTTAAATTAAAATGTTTTTTTTTATGCAGTAGATAATTTGATTGGGATAGTATATTTCTTTATGATAATTCTAAGATTCATCTTCTTTGTAGCTGACGACGTATATTTGGCTTTTGTAGAAAATATTTATGTTATTTTTGGCTGTGCGTTTAATATCATTATTATAACAGGCAAATTTGCTGGTCTATAAGGTATTTAGGAAAGCCATTGTTAACTAGTGTTTCTTTTCTATTGTTAAGTTCTTTAGGGAAGAATAGACGAGAGGATTCATTCTGATGTACTCTTTTTAGGAAGTTTTATTATCACTGCTATTTTGTATGAGTGGGCATTCAATCTTAAAATGAAGGTAGCAAAAGTTCCCGCTAGTGTTATTTTTTTTTTTGTTTTTTTTTTTTTGTTTTTTTTATAGAACGAGGTGGTAAAAGTCTTGTTATTGTATTCTTTTAGAACGTCTAAGAATGGGATTTTACTTTTTTAACTAAATTTGTAGCTATAGTTAAGGACTGAGATTTTTTTTTCAAATGTGGTCTTAAGAATATCTATTTCTTTTGTGTTATCCACTAAAATAAAAAATATCGGCTACGTAGCGGACTTATATTTTAGGTTTACAGGCCTGTTTAAATATTATGTTTTCTACATGGGATGTGTAATAATTGGAGAAACAAGGGCCAAGGAATTTCCTATACTAACACCATTAGTTTGGGTCTAGATGTTGCCATTTTGGTCATAGAATGGGACTTTGGTTGTGCATGCATGAAGTAATTTTTTGAGAATAAATGATTTGATTGATGGCGGTAGGATAGAATTATTAGTATACACGGAATTTAGGATATTGTCAATGGTTTGATCGACGGGAATGTTTGTTTTCGACGTCAGTTTACGCTATGATACCTTGTGTTGGTTTTGTACTTTTTAGGAGGAATTGTAATTGGGATATATATATATATATATATATATATATATATATATATATATATATATACATATATATATATAAAAGTGAACATAGAAGTAAACACTTAGAGGCGACAGAGGATTAATACAAATATTAAGTTTGTTACTTAGCTGATTGGTTTTATGTTCAGCATCCGACTCCACAGTTTCATAGACTGGCTCCCCTGCAATCACTCCGTTCATTCGTCATTGGGGATCAGTATATATATATATATATATATATATATATATATATATATATATATATATATATATATGTATGAAATCGAATATTTAGGTTTTAAGTGAATATAATGTTGTCACACGATTAACAGCTGTCTGTATAGAAAATTTAGTTATTCTTATACGTATCGTGTCCCTTCAGAATGTGGGTGAACATAGTTTTCCACATCGTTCTATTCTTTGTAGCTCTTAGTAAAGCTTATCTGTTTACATCCCTCCCCCTCCCTGGCCTGCCATCTATTTAAGGAAGCTCGTTAGGCCGGTTACTTGCTTTTACACTTTCTCCCTCTTGCCTTCAACATGTCTTGTGAGTGTCAAATTCTCCAAGCCTTCTTTCCTCGTATTGTTTACCATAAATTACAACCGCCTCTTTTTTCTTTTAAGTATAAGCGTCTTTTTGTTACTAGTATCCTTAAAACTTTCTCGTGTGTAATATGTTCAGTCCACATTATACTCGGCATCCTTCTGTGGAACCACATCTGCTAAATAGAATTCTTCTTATCTGACCCTGAGGCCCGTTACCATCTCAGAACATTTAGTTTGTTATAGAGAAGTATCACAAACTTATGATTTATTGATAATATATATATATATATATATATATATATATATATATATATATATATATATATATATATATGTATGTATGTATGTATTTGGTGTAATAACTGCAAAAATTGTTGCACCTGTTGTTGGTTTAGACATACCCAATAAAGGCCACAACGTAAGGTTGCATTTTATGGTGAGTCATCTAGAAATTGCCTGGATCTTATGATTATTGCCACCAATGCCTGTCTGTCCTGTTGGCTCTGACACTCTTGTTGCAATCGAAGTATGGTCTTTTTAATAGAAAACAAATCTCAAGCCACCTGGATTCATTTAAACATTGACTAAGTATTGCACATGACCTCCATACTAGAGATGGCCCTCACATAAAAGGTCATTTAAACAGACACATTTTTTTTCTGTTTTCCTATTGATATTTCAACGTCGTTATAATATGTATTCTTGAAAATGAATAATTTTATGCTCATGTCTACACCTGGTATTAACAAACTAAGCGTTCATACTTTTTTGAACAGCCTCGTATACGCAAAAACACACACACATACATCCGAACACACACACACATAAACACAAATTAATAGACATACACACACACACGCATACACATGACAATTTTGGAAACTCTTATATTGACATGTTTCGCTGATGAAACAGCTTCACGAGAAAAAATCTACATTGACGAGACAGAGCATGATTCGAATAGGCATGTGAATGCTGGTTTGTTTTTTAATTATCGATTTGTCTTTTGTTTTTTGTTTTTCCTTTAATTAGATTTTACACATTTTTTTAATTTATATTCAACTATTATTGTCTTTTATTATCAATGTTAATAATAATTATAATAATGATAATAATTATAAATTCAATAAAAATAGATTATACTTGTGTACTTGCACGCAATGGAAATAGGGCGAGGAATATCTGAACAGTGTTAAAAAAAATAGAAACTAGACGTTAACCCTAGACAAGGACAGTGGAACGAGAACAGTCTACCCCCGTAGATTAAATAAAGGGTTCAGTTCAGAATTCTTTGTAGTTTACCCAGATTGATATACACCTGAGGAAGGCCGGGGGACACAACGACCGAAATGTTGTGATAAAATCAACAAAGATGAGGACAATAGTCCGAATATAAATAGTTTTAAATAATGATAACTCCTCATCCTCAAAGTTCAGACATATATATATATATATATATATATATATATATATATATATATATATATATATTATATAGATTTTTTTTCTGTAGTTTAGTGCTAGCAGCAAGCAGAAATATTTCTCCTCCCGATGATGGCCATTTCGGCCGAAAATAGTCGAGGAATCTAAATGGAATAATAATAAAAAAAACGAAAGAATATTAATCTACATCCCAGTGTGTCTGAAGATTTTAATTTTTCAATTTTTTTTATTGTTCTATATATATATATATATATATGTGTGTGTGTGTGTGTGTGTGCCTGTGTGTGTGTGTGTGTGTTGATGTAATAGGAAAGAACAGTCAGATTAATAATCCAAAGTCCTTTAGTATTTATGATTTTTATTAAAAAGTAAAAAAACAGTGCTCAGTACAGAAGTAGTGCTTAAAATTATAATTATTTTTTTTAATATGTTTCCATCGCGACACAGAAATTACTATATTTTGAAACTGAAACTCAAGTCCTACAGTTTAATTTCAAAATAAAATTTAAATTTTAGAGCACAGTTTTATTCTCAACCTATGTTTAGAATAAAAGAATAAAATAATAGAATTCGTAGTATACCAATGCACAAGCTCATCCATTGAGACACCAAATATTGAAAAGATTTATATAGGATCCACAAGAAATGAATTTAAAAAGAGGTAGAAACAACACTAAAGTTCTTTCAATAATATTAAAAACCGAAACCAAACGTCCCTATCGAAATATTTTGGCATTTAAAAGAAACAGATAAAATACCAACAGTAAAATAGAA
>OZ010580.1:27461429-27538929 GCA_963932145.1 Acanthosepion lycidas | reverse complement strand
TAAGAAACGTTAATTCAATATTCACTCGAAAAAAATAAAAAAATGTTTCTTACAATTCAAGATATATTTCGGCTTTAAATAACATACAAAGGGTTGGTAAGTCGTAAAAGAAAAACAAATCAATTAACCAATCAATTCACACCTTCGCACTTCGTTTCAATCCCAAACTTGCTAACTAAATAAATTATACGAGAAGGAAATTGATTTTATAGGCGGGGTAGGGAAGATGATTAATTTCGTCTTATCTAAATCTTCGCCCGGGTCAGAGCGTTAAAGTTCTCGAGAAAATAAAGAAACATGAAATTGATTCTTACAGCTTGACTTATGACAAGCAACTAGTGACACGCAATATCAACGGAAAGAGAATAATATATGTCAACACAGAAGTCCTCGTTAAGTTCCCAGAGCTAACAGTCTACCGAGCAACAAAATGGCATTTGTAACCAATCTGATGGACCCAAACTGTTCACCGAGGAAACATTATATCGGTCTCCTTAAAATATTAAAAGGTTGATGCCAGGTAACCAGAAGTGTGGAAATTATGGTCGTTTTATTTTGTTTTGTTTTGTTTTATACGACAATTAATCACACTGTGCTTTTCACCACAGTGTTTTAGGCTAAACTACTCCCTGACCCTTGAAAGAATCATTAAAACTTAAGAATATCGAAGTCGTGAGCATTTTTTGTTCGGCTCCCAACAAAAATCAACATCCATAATTGTAAAAAACGGAAGTTACATCCATCCCCAAAATGTATAAATCCCATTTACTTTTACTCGTTTCAAAAGGATCTAAAACACTCGCCTTTTTAAAATATCCATCATGAAAACTCTACAGCTACGTCATGTCTTGAAGAGTCTACATAATTATCAATTCCTTTCTTTCAGGTAGGTCCATAGAGGGTGTTGTGAGTGACTCGTCTTCTGAGGCTAATGAGATCAATGCTGACCAATGATTCTCAACCTTTTTTCACCCACGGACCACCTTTACTCTTAATTTTTTTTCTGGACCCCCATAACCATTCGATAAAAAAAAACAAAAAACAACTTACTTTTAGAAAGAGTAAATGTATATGCTTTATTTTGAAGTAAAACTAATTGAATGAAAATAAACTTGTATTTAACAATTAAATTCTATGAGACTTTTATGTACTCTAGTTATTAGGTTGGTGCAAAAATAATGACGTAATAATGTCGTTTTTTGACGTTAAAAACGACATTAGTACGTCATTATTTTTGCACCAACCTAATAAATAACTCATAATAAACCCTTTTAATATATGTGAGTAATTAATTAATAAAACGTAGATTTATTCCCTGAGGTCCCTGTCGTTGATGCTGCTTTGCAGGTTTTTTTTGGGGTTTTTTTTTTTTTTTAATTTTTCTTTGGGTCTGTCGATGACAATTGCAGTCGAAGATCAAACCATTTTCACAATGTCGAATCTATTTCTTTATTTTATTATACTTTATTAACATCTAAAATTAATATTATTATTTATTATTAATATATTAAATTAATGTAATAATTTTTTTTAAGCGTTTCACCCCGAGCAAGGCGGGAAGCCAAGGGGATACAGAGAGTTGGAGCGAGAGCAAATAGGAGTGATAAAGGAAAGGATGAAGAGAAGGATAGGGGATAGATGAAGGCATCTGGAGATGTCGATTGACATTACATTTGAATAGTTGGAGATTATAGCTATCAGGGAAACAGGAAAAGGGGGAGGGAATTCCACAGGTGAGAGGTGTGAGACATGAAGCTATTGGAGTAGAAGAGACGGCTACATTTAACAATTTCGACAGTGAAAGAGTGAGAACAAGATGACAGCCTAGTAGAACGCTTTAGATAGAACGGGAACCAGCGAAAGCAGGTCATCGGAGCAGTTACCATGAAAGTATTTGTAATTGCTCCGATGAGCTGCTTTCATAGGTTCTCAGACTGTTATCGTTATATTTCCTTATAGACATAATCCTCCCTTTATATATCCTTCTTAGTTTTTATTCAGCTTTTGCATCTGGTAGTGTAAAAGGGACGCTAACTTACATCGCTTGATCTCATTTCTTGCTAGTACTGAAAATAGTAAAACAACTCTAAAAGAGTTGTTTTACTAATTTCAATAAGTTAATTTTTATGGAATTAACTTGCGATGGGTTAATTGTCGCCATTTCTTTCAATTTCGCGCATGCGCGTTGTTTGTTTTTGATTTTGTCGACTGCACAGTATATGTTGCCTGGGTCAAGAGGATGACTGCTGGGAGACCCTATGTCTGACAGCAGGACTCTCCAAACAAGAAGGTGAACTCAATTATGACTGTCAGGCAATTTCTGCGACCACATCACACTGGCCACATAACTCCCCAGACTGCAACCCCCTTGATTATTATGTGAGGGGAGCTGTTGAGCGAGAGACCAACAAAACCCCTGGTAACTTCCAAAGATGACCTGAAGGCAAGTATTCTGGCAGCATTCACTAACTTGAACAAGGAGACCGTCCAGAACAGTTGCAGGAGATTCCGAAGTCACCTGTAGGCCGTGATTGAAGCCAGTGGCGATTTTATTGAATAAATTTACTCTTTAATATTTCAAGGCATTTTTACGTAATTTTGGTAAATATATCTGTTAAAATGAGATGTCAGTGTTATTTTAATTTTTGCATAATTTAGATGACAATTTATTCATTGCACCCCCCTCTCTCTCTCTCTCTCTCTATATATATATATATATATATATATATATATATATATATATATATAATGTAAAAATTCACATTCTTAGAACACTTTTTGTGTTCATGAAATTACCTTGATGCACAAAAACTATTAAAAAAGAAATAACATACTTATATCGACCTTACTTGTTTTATTTGATAGTTTCTTCTTTTCCTCCTCCAACTTTTCTTCGCCTCCTCCACATCCTCCTCCCCTTCCACTACTACTACTACTACTATTCCCACATTATACTCAACCCCACATTATACTCGTTCTCCTCCATCTTTTTTCTCCCTACACTCTCCATTCATTCTTTTTCTTCTTCTTCCATCTTTTCCTTCTCATTGTTCTCCACTCCTCCCATTTCCTACTACTTCTCGTCCTCTTCTTCTTCTTCTTCTACTTCTTCTTCTTCTTCTTCTTTCCACAATTACTACTTCTCCTTCTCTGCCTACTTTACATCCTCATCCTTCTTCGTCTTTCCTTCCCTAGTCTTCTCCACTTCCTCCTCTTTACTCTTCTTGCTTCACATCCTCCTCCTCCTCCTACTACTACTACTTCTTCTCTGCCTCCACCTACTCCACATCCTCATCCTTCTTCTTCGTCTATTCCCACTCTTTCTTCACCGCGTCCTCCTCCTTCCCCATCTTCTTCTTCTTCTTCTTCTGGGCCAATGATTGCTTCGCGAAGAACTGAGCCGTTGCATTAACAGGCAGTAAAGCAGAAAACGGAACTTGTTCAATTTTGAACCTCATCTTTAAGTTGTGGTCGGGTTAATCATTACACAACCGGAAGCTGCACTTGCTACCGACAAAATGCACAAGATTCCTATCTCAGTTTGATATAGCTTGTCACAAGCACAAATGCGCATGCTTTTAGTCGACACAAAACGTGAAAGAATTTAACTGGCAGACATTAAAGAAAATTTATTCATCGTATACAGGCTCTATGAAACAAAATATTATACATAGCATAAATGTTTCTATAAAAGAGACGAAAGAGCAGAGCATTTGTATGCGCATGCGTATTCGACATCTTTTCACGTTAATTCATAACGTAATAGTCTCGGTTATATTTGCTTGGGTTTCAGTATTCTATTGAAATTATTTGATTAATAGAATCGGATTTCCTTATTGCTTCATACTATATGGCAGTTGTGTATATTATAAATGTTGCATGAAACTATGTCGCTTCACTAAGCGATGTTTTATCTAATTCAAGTAGAGTAAGATGGCGAAATATTGGGAACTAGACGAGCGAATGATTTTTAAACACTTTAATGAACAACCAAGTGGGATAATCACTTGATTCAAAAATAGAGAATACACGGTCCGACAAAGGCAACAAATGTAAGGATATTAGTCAGAATAGTTCCTAAAATTATTTATAGACCCTTCAAGATTCAAGAGCACATCAAAAGAGCCATCTTTTTTTTCGGTGAAAGGAACACTTTAATGAAGGGTTATCATTTTGTGTTATCTTACAGTACGCTATTACGTTAAAGGCTTTAAAAATTATTGTATTGATTCGTGGGATAACAAGATGTGAAGTAAAATCCTGCGGATCCCATATTTAGCTTAAATGGGATACACTGTTCCGAAACGAATGTAAAATATTATCCCCCCTTTATCTTGTCGATCTGCTTCCTATTTTGAATTAATATTTCTGACGTTATTCCGGCTAATATTATCCCAGAAAATTACGTTTGGCTAAAGTCACACACACACACACACACACACACACACACACACACACACACACACATATATTCTAGTGTTGCATTACACATCGACACTGGCATTGATATATTTGCAAATGAATCCTTATGGTAGATGAGCTAGTGTAAAATAAACAACTAACTTTGTTCCTTCAATTTTGTTTATCTTCGCTTCAAGAAGAAACATCAATAGATTTTCGCAATTAAATATATAGGAAAAATGATTTTCACGATGAGATTTAAACGAAAAATAAAAAAAAGGTCACAAAAAGAATTTTTCATTTCTTTTTTTTTTTTTCTAATCACTTTTAACTCAAATTGAAATGTTCATTTTATCGAAGTTCAATAAATCCTTATCTTGCCTGCATAAGGCGAAAATTAAAAAATAATAATAAGGAAGGTTTTTTTTTTATGTAACATTTTGTAGAAAGAAGAGATTATCTGCAAATTTTCATTTCAAGTAATTGTTTTATATTTCATAATAATCCAATGGCCGAAGCTTCCAAAACATAATAGAGAGAAATAGCATTTTGTAAGCATTTCATATATATATATATATATATATATATATATATATATATATATAGGGAAAAGACGGTAGGAGAACTTTATTATTAGCCGATGCGTTTCGTCCAATGTGGACATTTTCAAGGCAAAAACGAAATGAATTTATTGAAAACAAACAAAACAAAATGTCCTTAGCAAATAGAAGGATTTAGAAAACGCTATTGTATTCATATTGTCAACTGGAAATTACAATAGCGTTTTCTAAATAATTCTAGTTGCTAAGGACATTTTGTTTGTTGTTAATACTTACTTTGTTTTCAATAAATTCATTTCGCTTTTGCCTTGAAAATGTCCACGTTAGACGAAACGCGTCGGCTAATAATAGTTTTCCTATTGTCTTTTATCTTTATACATATTGTGTTTTTCTACAGGGTAACTCTGAGAAATTTTTCATACATATATATATATATATATATATATATATATATATATATATATATATATATATATTAGGAATATTATAAGATAAAAAAAGAAATAGGAAACATTTATCAATTTAACATGTTTTACTTTTATTAAAGCTTCATCAGAGAACTGAAATATGGTGAAAAAGAAGAAAGAAATTCTGGTATTTTTACTTTTGTGCAGTTGGATTTTCTTTGGTCAATCCTGTTTCACGTATATTCGACTTTTTAAACCAACATTAGTATAATTTGTGGCGTTCTGAATTCAGGGCGTGACGACGTGTCCATCCGAAGTTTCAAAAAATTAATGGATTCCAAGCCTACCTGCAAAACCTTAAATGTTGCTATTATGTATGTAAGTGTATAAAAATTCTAGTTTGTCTATGTGGGAATCAGATGATAATGTATATTCGTTAGTGTGTGCGTGTATGTGGACCCGCGTTTAGTATTCATTATGTTTCTGGATTTTCCGCAGGTTGAATTAGGAACATTTTTAGATACATAACGTTTGTTTTAGATAAACGTAATTTACATTCTTTAAAAGTGGATTCAATAAAGTTTGCCGATGCAATATTCGTTAATTTCGGGAAACTTCGGATGGACTCGTTGCCTCTCCTTGAATTCGAAACGCCACAAATTATACTTAACATAACCGTTCGGAAGTTGTTTGAAAATCTTTTTTTTTTAAATCATTTTACCCCAACCAAGGCAATATGGCCACTAAGACGCAACCCAAGAGGTTACTGAGTGTGAGAGAATACAAGTAAAGAAAGCATTATTTACTCCTAATAATTTATTTCTTTGTAAATGTTTAACAGAAACCGCTCGACTGAATAGAGTGAGTAAATAAATAAATAAATAAATACATCTCTCGCCATAGTAAACTCGGCATGTCGAAAGAATGCCGGGGTGAGAGATGGAGAGATTTAAGAAAGGAAGAATATTCTTCTAAAAGACCGTAATAGAATTGTTAACATGATCAAAAGGTCGTCTGATTTGCGGCAAAGAGATCAAAGGAAAGATGCCAATTTCTTACTAACATTTTATTGACAAGAAACGAAGAGAAAAGAAAGAAACGAAGATTAATTCCATCAATCGTTTTTGCTTTGAAAACCTCTTCACGGTCAACAGGTCTTTAGAGACCCTTTATATCAACACATCTTTTGACATGATTTATCGAATTTGTAGTAATCAAAAATAAAAAAAAATGTTCTCTCTGTCATGGGTGTTGTTATATTTTACAAGTGTTTTGATTTTGGTTTTTTTTTTAAATGTTATCGATTAGTATTCAGTGACGTAGGCCAGAGTTTTGCATTGTGTAAATGCAAAGAAAAATCCAATAATCGAAACTAGAAATGCGTCTTCCGATTGCCTAGAGAGTAAAAGCATGGATTTGGAATTACTGAAAAAAAATTGATAATAACAATAAATTAAAATTTAAATTAAACAGAAGAAAATTAGTGGGAAAATACAATGAGAAAATGAAATGAATAATTAAAACATTCAGAAAGACAGAAGAATTTTTGTGGCGGAAATGGCCCAGTTGTGGTTCTCTTTCAGAGTTTTCGTAAAAGTTCAATTGCAAGTAATTCATTCTTTATGCAAAACAAAGAAGGTGTAATTAACGAGAAAAAAAGTAAAACAAATAAATGAAATTTTTAAAAAAAGAAGGAAAATGAATAAAAAAAGGTAAATGTAAAAAAACAAAAAAAGAAAAAAAGAAAGAAAAGGTCAAAGAGAAAAACGAAAGAAAATTATTATGTCGGTTTTGACGTTAAAAAATACGTCAAAAACCGACATTGTTTTTGCACCAACCTAATATTAATAAAATAAGCAACGATCTGACTTGTGGCTGCGGTAGCAGCATATTTTTCTATCACTAGTGCGACGATTCGACGTTCGTGCCCGGAGTAAATTCTTGGATTTCAAATACTGATTTTCTAGGCAGGCAGACTCTCTCTAGTTGGTATATAGCTGTAAAACAGCCTCTTCTTTATATTCCCTCCATTCTTCTGCATACTTGCAACACAGTCCTACTGTTCTTATATAGAACACTATGGTAGCACGATCTTCCTAACTGTTGGAATCTATACCGTAGAAATCCGAGATTTCCTCTTTTTTGTTGCTAAAATTCACCCAATACAAGGCCAAAGAACAACTCAAGGTAGAGAGTAACTGAATGAGTTGTGTGACTGAATGAAAGAAGACGAAGTGAAGATTGGAAGGATATGGCTGATACATAACCATTGACTCAAAACTTGAAAAACGGTGAAGTATCTATTTCTTCAAGAAATCTTCCACGTTGGAATTTGTTCAAAAAAAAAAAAAAAAAAAAAAAAGATTACATCGCAAGTTATATAAGATTGACGGAACACAATCAAACTTTTTACCACAGCTTTTCTTGTTTCTTATTAAACTATACACAGTAAATATTACGAAACACTGAAGCTGATGTTCGAGTCCTAGTAGAAAAATAAAATTTCGAAAGCTGATTTGTACGGGACGTCAACGGTACTCATCTCGTAGACTGTTACAGAACATTTTTTAAAGCGTAGCTAAGATGTGGCGCAAGTGAAAGCATGGAGCACCCAGTGAGGACCGAACTCGCTACTCAGTCGTAATTGATCTTGCGAGAAAAGCTTGTTAATCATCACACCACGTTGAAGTGTCCAAATGATTTTCTAAGCGTAGCTTAGATGCGGCGCAAGTGAGAGTGTGGAGCACCCAGTGATTTCCCAACTCACTTCAGTCGAATTGATCTCGCGACACAAGCTTGTTAACCATCACACGACGTCGATGTGTCCAAATGATCTTCTAAGCGTAGCTGAGATGTGGCGCAAGTGAAAGCGTGTAGTACCCAGTGAGGATCGAACTCACAACTCAGTCGTACTTGATCTCATGACACAAGCTTGCTAAATATCATACGATGTTGAAGTGTCTAAATGATTTTCTAAGCGTAGCTTAAATGTGACGCTAGTGAAAGCGTGGAGCACCCAGTGAGGACCGAACTCACTACTCAGTCGTCATTGATCTCGCGAGACAAGATTGTTAACCCTCCCAGCACGTCGAAGTCTCAAAAGGATTTTCTGAGCGTAGCTTAGATGTGGCGCAAGTGAGAGTGTGAAGCACCAAGTGATTTCCGAACTCACTACTCAGTCGTAATTGATCTCTTGAGATAAGTTTGTTAACCATCACATCTCGTCGAAGTGTCCAAATGATTTCCTAAGCGTAGCTTAGATGTGGCGCAAGTGAAAGCGTCGAGCACCGGTGAGGATCGAACTCCCAACTCAGTCGTACGTGATCTCACGAGACAAGTTTGTTAACCATCACACCTCGTCGAAGTTTCGAAATGATTTCCTAAGCGTAGCTTAGATGTGGCGCTAGTGAAAACGTGGAGCACCCAGTGAGGACCGACCTCACTATTTAGTCTTAATTGATCACGCGAGACATGCTTGCTAAACATCACACCACAAGAGGTGTGGCCATTTGATTCTCGGCCCTGTGAAAAATAAGTTTTCTTACTGTTGGTTACTCTTTTAATACTTAACTGATACTTGGTCGAGTAGTATGAAAATTAATACTGACTCGAATCTCAGGAGACCGTCCCTCATGTATTACCTCTCCTTTGCGTGAGGGCTGGCGTAATTACCCCGCAGTTGATGCGTCCCTAACAGAGGAATTGTAGTTTTTGAACAGCTTCTGAAATCCCACATTAAACACGACCTTATATCACAATATTTACGCCGCGGTCTTGCGAATAATTACTAACTGTCAAAGAACTCCTCTCGTGAACTATATGCATTTCGTGAGACAATTTGTGCTTTTGATGAAAACGTTTCTTGGAACTAATCTTTTAGAATACATTTCAGTAATTTACGATGTCAAGCATGTCAGCAAATCCTTACACTTTTAGAGCATTTGTCGATTTTGGGAGCTATTCCCAACTTACGGGTAGGTAAATTCCGTGAATAAAATGAATAGGCTTTTTGTTAAAACATAGATTTAGGCAAAAACCTAAAAAAAAAAAAATCTTAACGCATCATGGATAAAAACATCCATTTATTAATCTACAGCTTTTGTGGGGGTTTCAGCAAGTTCACGCAAGACAGTAAAGCCACTAAGACGCAATTGGGTTACAGGGTGTAGAAAAATTAGAAGGCTGAAACATTGTTAAATAATAGTTTAGCAAACGATTATTTTTTAGTGGAAGTGTATCTCTGCTCGGACTTCTTGAGGTTGACCTTTGAAGCCGGATGGAGGACAAAATAAGGAAGTTGATTTTGATTGGCTGAGCTAGCGTGGGAATGAGAGAGAAGGTTTTTCAGTTAGTTGTTTCTTAACTGTCGTACAATGTAGACGTGATCTCTTTCGTGTCTGAAACGGCCCCTCAGAGAAGGAGCGCGACCCCACTGGATAGTTAGAAGATGTATACGTCGAAAAAGTTTATAATTTCCCGTGTTAAAGTTATCTCTGGACTCAAAACAACTAGCGATCACCGGCCGATAGAGACTAATGCAACTTTATGGTTGAATCGACACCTTCGCCCAAGATCTTCCCAGTACGAGGAGGCTATGCAACAAAATTACTAAGGAGCAGAAACAAAGAAAGAGTAATTGTGGGGGGGGGGGCAGCAAATAACAATTGACCTTAGCTAAATAAATATGAACAGGCTTAGATTGATAAATTTTTACGGCTTATCTATCCTTTGGGGGTTATTTAAACTTGAAAAATATGCATTGCAAGAATAATTCCTTTTTTATTTAATCGAGTTCACCCCAAGCAAAGCAGTGAAGCCACTAAAACACAGTGAGTTACTAGGTGTTGAAGAATTAGAAAACAGAAGCATTATTAAGGAGAAAAAACAAAAGAAGAATAATCAGGAAGATAGTAGATAGTGATTGACATTGCATTCAAAATTTTATAATATAAAGTATATAAGTATAATGTTAACTGAAAAGTATGGATCTTGAAGAGAGTTCCTCAAGCGAGGAAAGAAACTGTTAGCATAGAACTTAAGGTTACATCTGGCTAACTCAACTCTAAATTCTTGAGATCTTGTCACCTGTCTAGTACTGCGCTTAAATTCATAAAATCTAGATACCATAGCGATGATCTCATCCGAAAAATTAGCATGAATGTTTTTATAGGAAAGGCACAGGTAAGCAACTTTACGGCGGTGGGAAATTAATGAAGCCGAAATGCTCGATTCTTGTAAGCCTTTCAGAACTTATAGTTTATATCTGTTTATTGGATTTGGGACTGCCCAGTTCATGCATTCTCTTTCCTTGAAACTGTATGTGCAACTAGAGAACACTCGAATTTGTCATAGCATGTTCGCCATAAACTTTTTTCCAATAGGGCGAACGTTTCACTAGCACTTAAACCGATCTTCATAAGAAAACGTAATGCTAATCCACTGCTCTAGATTCATTTTACTCTATTTCCGCCAACAGTGTGACATGAACACGTAACACTTCCTCTACTGCTCGTCAAGGATTGATCATGCGGTCTTCGTCTCAAGAAAGCGGAAGTTGGAACATATCTAGACGTGCGCAGGCGCAGATTTTTTCGGACTCATTTCCCAAGAGACACGCTGCGGTCATACCATAATATGTTTCACCACATACACTATAAGCAAACATGAAATATCGATTCATTTGAAACGGTTAACGGCTCGGAAAGAGAAATCGGAGAGTCAAGTTTGAACCTCGGCCGAACGTTCATTTTCGCACATATATGCTTGGGCAATATATTGAATCCATCTATTCTCCTCCACTGACGAGTTGAAAAGCAGAGCAGCCTAGTCTCTTTAGCATTGGTTGGCATCCAGTCTAGGAAAAGGACAACTCCGAATTAAAAAAAAAACGGTTAATGTGCCATTGGGCAGATAGAAGCTCTTCAGCTATGGTAGGCAGCAAGTTAGCGGGAAGGACAATTCCGAATTCAAAACCGTTTGATGTGCTAATGAGCGGATACAAGATATTTAGACTTGGTTGCTAATTTGTCTCGAGGTAGTGACTCTATAAAAACACTCAAAAAAAAAAAAAGAAAGAAAAGAAAAGAAAAAAGAAAGAAAGAAATTACAATGTGTGAATTGCTTAAGTCACGCGTGTTGCGTAATCTGCTGTAAGTGGCGACAGCGTTTTCTTTTAATGCGATGTAATTTACAAACCTTAGCTTAAACTTGTCTAAACTATGGAGCATCCAGTGAGGGTCGAATTCATTACTAATAATCAACCAGACTAGCTTGTTAACCATTACGCAAACACGAGGTGCCCAGTATTAAAGTAATATCGAAGACATAAAGAAAAAGAAAATTATGAAAGAAATGGTTTGTTTGTCTGGTGGTTGAGACACTTGCGTATTTGTTGATTAGCGTTCACTCCTAATGAAAAAAAAAACAAAAAAAAACAGGGTTTCGAATGTTAATTCTCAAGGCGGGAAACGTCGGCTTCCCCGGTTGAAAGACTGGCGTCTCGGTGACTTCTTTTCGCGCCTTATTCCTCAACATTTGGTCATATGCCGTACTCAGTAAAATACAGTGGCTGTTGAGAATAAATGTGGCCGGTAATCAAGAGGTCTGTATTCGAACCCAGATATAAACCCCGCGTTTTGGAGGCAGCATTTTAAGGCCGGCGTGCTCTCCTCATTTTTTTTAACACTTGAATTCACTCAATACAAATCAGTTTCCCTCTGTACCTTTTGCCTTCGCTATGTTCTGTGAGTGTCAAATTCTCCAATCACTCTTTCCTCAATATTTACCCTAGAAGTTTAACCATTTACTCAAGCTCACTGAGTATGTTATGTGTTGTTTTCCCCTTGCTTTCAATCTGTGAGTATCACATTTTTCAAGCCTTCTTTTCTTATTATGAGCCCTAGAAATTCCAATTATCTCCTGAGTACTCTCCGGAGTACTAATATTACATAACAGTTCAGTACCCTTTTCTTTGTTTCTAACGAACATTTTCCTGTTTCTTAATACTTTGCTTAGCTTTTGGAAGGCCAATGCGCCTTCGAATTTCGCTGTCGCACTGTATATCCTCAGTTTCCAGATATTTAAAATGTACTTGCATGCCATGGCCTAGAAAATAACCCAAACTATAAATACGCACAAGGAACATGCTTTTGAGGATTCAACTTGAATGTTTTTTGGTTTTTTATCCCGTGACCCGCAGAAGTGGTGTTTCTTGAGCAAGATAACCTGATGGAGCCCAACCCTCTCCAGGCCGGTTCTGAATTCATTTTTCCTTCTCCTAGACCGGTTGCAACCGAAATCTATAGAACCCAGTCTGTCTTGCTATTTACCAATAGAAGAAGATTCCTACCAAGGGTATTAGCACGTAAGTGAATGTAATGGCTCCGACTGGAAGTTGAACTCGGCTCTCCAATTTCTAAGTTCGAGTACCTCCCCAAACTTGAACTACAGGTGCATATGTTAATGCTAGTAACTTGAACGTTTCTAGCATTACAATGTACAGCTGTTATCAATGTCTGTTGTGCATTGCCAGTGAGGTTTCCAAAAATTGCTGATCATTTCATAATGCGGCTTGTTACTCCGTTGTACATGAAAGGCGAGATGTAGACGAAAAAAATGTTTCTTCTTGCTTTGCTTTTGGAAGATAACTTTCCCAATCCCCGCGGGCCTTCTGGTTTCAGTGTACACGTATTCAATGTGCAGTCTCTCTGCCACCACCCCCGCCCCCAGGGTTAGGTTTCATTATATACTTGCTATATAAGATCATTATCAATATAAGCTCAGTTATATAGAGGGTGTGTCAGAAATAGCTCCCACATTTCTGGGAGGTATATATGGGTGGTATTTCTGTCGCCCCTTGTATAAGCTTCACATTCTGTATAAGATACCGCCACTTCTACCCCAACAGTTTCTTTTCACATACTTACCGCCTGTGGAATTCCTTTCTGTTTTCTTGCTTTCCTGATAAATAAAATCTTCAAAAATTTAAACGTAACGTCAATCGCCATCTTCTGTCTTCTTTAATCTCGTTCATCTTTTGTCTTTTCATCAATCCTCCTTCCTCTTACTTTCACGCCTTGTAACCCCCTGCGTACTAGTGGAATTCCTGCTTTGCTTGGGGTGAAGTGATTTAAAAAAAAAAGAAAAAAAAGATCTATTTGTTTATTTTCTATATATGATCTGTGTCTACTTTGCTATTAGCCTTTTTTATTTTTGTCCTACAAGACTTTCATTTGATATTAAAAAAACTGTGTTTGATATTTCGTTAAATTAGCCAAACCAACTCGTAGTAGCTGTATTAATCTAAACATGGTTCATATCGAAGGGATAAATAAGAGAGAAAAAATAATGATTAAAAACAAAAAATGCGTATTAAATGAATAAAAATAAATCCGGAAGATCTTTACACTCATTGAATGTGCAGTCTCTATGCCGCCAATGTTTCTATTTATTTGTCTTTGGTTTTCTACTTGACTACTATCTTGACCGACTTGGCGTGTCAATGAGTCTGTTGCACTGCGCACAGAACAAACCCGGGGCCATGTTCATATGTGTCAGTTTTGCCACCGTCGTTTCTGATGCATGACAAAGAAAAAGACAAATGCAAAGAGATGAATAATGCAATAAAAGGAACGCTGCCTACAAACACAGGCGCGCACGCACGATGTCGGCATTGCAGGTCGGCTAGTCGAATATGTGCATCAATGAGATGTGCGCTAAGAGTGGAATAGCGTCAACATATGGCGCTATAGATTTGGAAGCCATTTCTGGAAAGAGGCCAATTTGACAGCAGCTTGCAAGTGAAGATGGCGATGAGAACGTGTGAAGAACGAACAGCACAAGAAGAACACGTAGAAGTGGAATCAATCAGGGAAAGAATTCTTGAATGAATAAATAAATTAACAATTCTTGGATGCGTGGATTGGAATTATGCCATATTACTTGGCCAGTCGGCTGGTTGTATGCTGATGTATGGTCTCCTGATAGGTACACCACGATTACTGTTCCTTTTTCCTCGTTCTGATAGATATTCTCTTTGGGTGAATATCCGTTTTATATATATATATATATATATATATATATATATATATATATATATATATATATATATACACATATATATATATATGTGTGTGTGTGTGTGTGTGCCTGTGTGTCTGTGTATCTATCTATCTATCTATCTATCTATCTATCTATATATATATATATGTCTATATATATATATATATATATATATATAGTGTGTGTGTGTGTGTGTAAATCATTTTCGATCGCTGCACATCACAGCGCAAGGGTCAAAGTGCGACCCTGCATGAGAAAGACAAGCATCCGAGCTATTAAAAATGGCGGTAAAGTAGATCACGTGGTACGGATGCACTATCACACTATTAACTACAAGGACAGATAAAAATTACTCCAACACAAAATTTTCAGAAAATCGACAGGCAAAAGTGTGTGTGAATATGTGTGTGCGCGAGTGTTTGTGTACGTGCGGGCCAGCTTAAATGTTGCCTTACCTCTTCTTCGCATTTGATGTCAGGGACAAAATCTACTGTTCGGTTTCGTAATAGATGGTGTGACGCCATTTATATTTTTGTGGAAATTTTCCGACCGCTACAACCTTCTTGAGACTGCCCAGTTTAATAATTTTGCCATCAGTGACCTTTTAAACGAATTTCTGACCCAACCGTTTATTAACATCACCCCTGTTTATTGACAAAAACACGTCCCCACGATGAAACAGCCTGTCGCCTCTGACAAAGTTCAATGTTCACTTTGCGTGTGTATATATATATTAGGTTGGTGCAAAAATAATGGCGTAATAATGTCCTTTTTTGACGTTAAAAATACGTCAAAAAACGACATTATTACATCATTATTTTTGCAACAACCTAATATATATATATATATATATATATATATAAGTAACGAAAATCTTGGTAATCCGTATGGATAATCCAAAGAAGGATGAAATCCTGAGAGTTCAATGTTAAGTCAGAACGAATAATTTAATTTAACGAAAAACAGACTACTTTAAGGCTCCATTTGTAATAATTTATTTCACCAGAGGATTTTTCTCTGGATCTTCAGACTTCACTTTCAAAAGGTGAAACGAAAAATGAATTTAAAATTTACACTTTTGACGCGATAGAGTAATGGATACCGGCTTGGATTGAGGAATCGGAGAGCCGAGTTCTAATTCCACTCGAATTCATTACATTCACTTATGTGCTTATATCCTTGGGAAAGGTTTAAATCCTCTTCTTCTCCTTCCAACTATGGGTAAATAGCAGGACAGACTAGGTTCTATAGCCTTGGATGGCAACTGGTCTAGGAGGAGGACAACTCTGAATTCAAAACCTTGTCGCAAGTAGTGCACAAGGTATCTGTATTCGGCGCTTCAAAAAGTATGGATGGTCCTGCAAGAAACCTTCACCACTATAATCAAATCTCATCTGCTGTTGTCAGGCTGTCGGTTTCCTAGGAACTGATCTGCTTGACCCTCATACGTCGAATTCGACGGGAGAATCCAGTATATATATATATGTGTGTGTATTGACCACTAATATTATATATATATTGTAAAAGGAGGATGAAAACAGACGCGACAAAATAGGAAATGTAGAGCAAAA
This sequence comes from Acanthosepion lycidas, assembly GCA_963932145.1. NCBI lineage: Eukaryota > Metazoa > Mollusca > Cephalopoda > Sepiida > Sepiidae > Acanthosepion > Acanthosepion lycidas. The sequence continues at coordinate 27,522,930 of OZ010580.1, read as the reverse complement.
ATATTTGCAAAACAATAAAATGTAATTTCCCTTACTACCCGGGTTTCAATCATAAGGTCTCGTCCTGCATGGAGAAGAATGAGCAATCCAATGAATTCCACTAATATATATGAACACCGGAAGATAGGAAGAATGGTGAAAGGCAGAGGGAAGGAAAAACTGAGTTCATACAAAATGTACTTGCTCAAATGCCTGCCAAAAATCTCAGTTCTCTCATTAAGCAGCACATTCTTGTGAGGATATGTAGCGCTAGCTATATATATATATTTTCTTCTTGTCACGTAATATATATATATATATATATTAGAATATTACTCCGAAAACATGTAAAAATCGCTACTCAATTGTAGTCGTGTTTCGACGCCTATCAAAACAACTGACAAAGTTTAGGTTAAGGTTTTTATTCAATTTTTCATCTGTTCTTAGAATTTTTCTTCTTTTTGGGACATAAATTATATACAAATCGTCCAAATGTTTTGTATGTCCAAACATTTCCGGCTATACTTTTACCCATTATCGAGGATGAATTTTATTTTTGCTTTTAATTGAATGTAAAAATGTGTTTGAAAAATAAAATATCCCTATAACCCTCAATATATACTTTCCATTAAAATTCGTTTTTAATCAAACTTGTATATATATATATATATATATATATATATATATATATATATATATATATATATAGTTGGATTGATCAATACAACTAAATATGTTAGCGCTATCACTGATATTGACCTCTTTCCAATAAGTACCTCGCATATATAATATATAGGTAATATATATAATAAATTGCATATATATATATATATATATATATATATATATATATGTTTTCGTCAAGTTCGACGTCTTTTTCATCATGCTATGCTCTGTTTGTTTACATTTCGTGGAGGTACATACTGATATATATATATATATATATATATAAATTTAGGATAACAATTTTCCTTTACACATGTTTCATTGAATGTGACAGATAAGGAAAAGTTTTTATGTCCTAGAAGTTTGTTTTTTTTTTGTTTGGTGTGAGTCAGTTAAGAAAGGGGAGGTATTGTCAGTAATTATTGTCCCAAGCGCTTCCTGACAGGTCATTTAGACATTTTCAAGAGATTCATTATTAATCTTTTTAACGTTTGTGTTCAAAAGTCCAATTTTTTGACATAGTGTCAATTCAAAGATGTAGAAGAATATATATATATATGAGTGTGTGTGTGTGCGTGCTTGTGTGTGTGTGTGCTTGTGTGTGTGTGCTTGTGTGTGTATATTTTTTGTCTCTGTGTGTCTTCAACTGAACAGATTAACGTTTATTTTACACCTGGGAATGTAGACTAGGTTGTAATAGTCAAGAAAATTCTCATCAAGTGAATCCATTGAAAATAGAATCTGTGGCATTTTGCCAATTGATAAGCGGATGTTCATTACTTCCCTCTTCTTTTTAATCCCCTTATCTTTATAAACTGCACACATATCAAGAATTATCGTTTTCCTTTCAAAATTAGAGGCAAGAAATCAACGCTTGCTGTATCTGGCGTCATAGCAGTTACCAAATGACAAAGACGTGTGTCAGATTTTTTGTTCCTTTATCGAATTCCATATTATTTTTTAATGTCTCCTGACGACACATTTCTTTCCCAACTGTGACTAGATTCTTCTCTTTGGACCACTTCAGTGCTAAATTCCTAACTATATGGTTGCTGGAAAAATTATCGGCTCATTCTGTTTCTCCAGGAAGTACTTGACGCATTCCTACAAACGGATCATCGCAAGCTCTTGTCGCTTTTCTATTGCTATTTCCATGGCAAATGTTCAGACAAGTTCCTTTCTTCAGTTCCACTAGTTCAGATTCCACCGTGTCAGATCACTTTCATTCCCCCCCCACCGTATACTTTCATTATGCCTTTTTGTAGTTTATGATTAGTTGCTTCTTCTCACCCTCCCTTGCTAACTTCTGTAGGAGGTTTTGTAGTTTCTTTTCCATGTCTGGTATCGGTACGGTGTCAACTGCGTATGTTATGTTGATAAGGTTGTGGCTGGCAATGATGAATCCCGGTAGGATCTGCAATTCTCTCAGAATTGCATTGCCGTATATAGGTTGAATAAGTCCGGTGAGAAGACTTATTCAACCTGCATATATATATATATATATATATATATATATATATATATATATATATATATATATATATATATATATATATAAGCCAGTTTTGTCGTATCACAGCTCATCAGTGTTGCTAGATATCCGATTGCTTCAAGCCGGAATAGAAACTCGATTGATCTGATAACAGTGAGAGACTGTACCTCTTAGCTATCGGCGCATGATAATATATATATATATATATATATATATATATATATATAAAAGTTAACATTGAAGTCAATACGTAGAGACGACAGGCTGTTTCATGCTATACACAATCGTCGTGGTCTGACGATTGCGTCTAGCATGAAACAGCTTGTCGCCTCTAAGTGTTGACTTCAATGTTCACTTTTATATTCACACACTCTCTATCTCTGATATTGAGCACTTTATCCCATTAATAGAGCACAACTTATGAGTATATTTCTTCATATATATATATGTATATATATATATATATATATATATATATATATATATATATATATATATATATATATGTATGTATGTGTGTGTAACTTCTCGTTTTCGGAGTACGTCTATCAGGACATGGGCGATAATGGCTCTCCAAAAGGAAATACATACGCTTAAATGTGGCATTGAGGTCAACACCTTGTCTCTGGGAGAATGTGAAATATATTTTTTATATATATCAGAACAATGTTAGGCAACAAAGTGGGAAGAATTCTGTGTAAAAAGGATTTCATCGGATTAAAGTAATGTTTTTATTGATGGAATAAAATATGTGTACGAATTATATTTTCATACAGTCATATAGAAAAAATATGACAAACTGGAAAGGTTTCATTTTTTTTGTAAGCCGTTTCATCCATTGAAACTCGTCACAAACAAAAACTTTCCAGTTTGTCATATTTTTCTAAATACTGTTTGTTGATATATAAAATTATACAAAATTATATATCGTTATATCATACAATTATCTATCTATCTATCTATCTATCTATCGCCTAAAACATTTATCTTTTTTATGATTAGATTACATTAGAAGTGTTTAAGTTGAACTTCATTAAATAAAAGATCACTTTTGATTTAAAATTGAATTTGAAATTGATATAATGGAATATGCATACACATGTGTTCCCCCTCACTGGAATATGATTAACTGGTGTCCGTCATAAATACCAACGGACGTGTAGGTGAGTCAAGAGCCTTAGTCTGAGAGCTAAGTTTATAACGACGCCCATTGGACTACACCATTGATCTACACTTCTTATCTGCGACTATGACGCGTACCAGTCGACTACTGCTACCGTATTCTATAGACAAAACCACTTAGCTACTTCGTTCAAATATATCCTTTTTCGGGACATATCAGAAATCTTTCTGTTATAATTCTACTAAAATTGGTACGTATGTATTATTGATTTTAAGTTTGAAAATGCAAGAATGCAACCCACATTTTTTGCATATAGTGGTTACTATTGGTTTTCTTTTGCTATTTCAAAAATATAAAAATGCAATTCAAACGTAAGTAAATCATTTCTACTGGTCTCGCTTAATTATTCTCCACATTCGGGTTGACCAGTTGGCGTTGGCAGCAATTAAATGAAACCATTAATTGAGAATAATCAATATTATTATACGATGTTTAAAATATTCAACATACACAAAATATCCAACTGAAGAGCTGGAAATAATCTGCAACAGCTCCATTATGTTAGTCACTTTTATGTGTAGCCTCCAAATAAATTATATTGGAATATATTTCCGAACGCCATTTACCACTCAAACTTAGAACAAATATTCAATTTCAGGAAACCATTTTGACAGGCGATGAAAAGGGGATATATTACAACAATAAGAAACGTAAAAAAAAATTGGGTGGGGGCGGACAAAATGAAGCACTATTAATCGTATGAAAAGTCCGTTTTTATCTGAACAAAGTGTATCTGATGGTATTGAAAAAGAGCCCTTGATTTTGATTTATTTCCGGAGAAATAAATGATTAATTCAAAGTCCAGCAGACCAACGGAATGCGGGAAATCGACGAGAAGAAATTAGTCGAAAGTAAATAATATACACGAGCAGGTTAACGTACTGCTGGCCGCCATGTTCGCCAAATCTTACACTCTCGAATTACGTTTTTTTTTTTTGTTTTTTTTTTATTCCAGTCTGTACAGAATTCGATTAATGAGGAGGCGGGAAGTCAATTCCCTGGAAGTCTGCAAAAGGCACTTAGAACAGCTCTCCTCTGAGAAAGATAAAAGTTAAGAGACGATGGAATTATGACATTGGATGAGAGGCGACAGAAGATAGCAAAAGAAAACGGTAAATATTTTATTCAATAAAGAGGATATCGTGAATAAAATGTAAGTTGATTTTTACTAGTAAACCGAACGAACCTTTGTGCCAACACACGCATACACACTCTCATACACACAAAACAGACACACACACAAAAGACACACAAACACGCATGCAAACATACACATCTATATATAATCAAGTTTCATTAAAGACTGCCAAGGTGCTGCAAATAAACTTTTTATTCAATTTTTCCGTTTTTACTGAGATGTTTTCTTTCCTGGATATAATGTCTAAAAAATGTTCAAATCTTGTATATATCCGATCACTTTTGGCTCCGACAGTCTTTTCTAAAAAGAATTTTCATTCTCTTTGACTCCGAGTAGTCCCTTGCGTCTTAGTGGCGTCATCGCCATGCCTGGGGTGAACTGATTAAAATACATGCATACATACATAGATACAAACACACACGCATACCCCCATATATATATATATATATATATATATATATATATATATATATATATATATATGTGTGTGTGTGTGTGTGTGTGTGTGTGTGTATGTATGTATATGAGCTTTCTATAGGGACTTTATTTCGAACAAACTTCCTGATCTGCTAAAGGATATACCTCTGCTAATACGTAGATGCATGTGGTTCAACCATGATGGGGCGTCAGCACATTTTAGTCACGTTGTTCGCGATGCACTGGCTGACCTCTACCATGAAAGATGGATAGGTATGGGAGGACCTGTTCCATGGCCTGCACATTTACCCAATCTCAATTTTTATCTTTGAAGCCACTTAAAACAATTGTTTTATGTAACAGATATTAATAACGCAGAGACGTTTCATTTACGTTTCATGGGAGCCTGCGAAGCCATTCGACACCGTGTGAGAATATTTGGAATGGTCCGCCAGGCAATGATCCGACGAGTGCATGCGTGTGTAGAAGCAAGCAGCGGAGATCTTTGAACATATTATGAGTTGCTGTGTTGAGGTAAAATGATAGCCTTTTGGACATATGCTTATATGGACATTTTACCTTGTTTGCATGTAAGGAACCGGCTCCCGAAGTTTGTAAAAGCGTTTTTCATACAAGTGTGTGTGTGTACGTTTATATATTGGATCGGATTTCCTACTTTTTTCAACCGATTTCAACAAAATTTCAGAGGACTACATAAAATTACCTTGCGGTGGTTCTGACGGCGCCAAAAATTGGAAAAGCACAATTGTTTTTGCACGAAATCAATTTGAAAACACGATTAAGAGGCATTAATGAAAGGGGACAACTCATATCGAGTTATCGGGTTATACTTATTATAAAACCCAGATTGTTTGTATATGTGTATGTGTGTGTGTGTTCGTTTATATATGGGATCGGATTTCCTACATTTCAACCGGTTTCAACAAAACTTCACTTTTTTGGCAGGTAGTGTTTCTTATTGTCTTGCACACTTTTTTCTTTATTTTTACATTCAGAATGCTTTAAAAATTCCATTTACAAGACAATTGTTCATAATAAAATTCTATAAAATTCTATAAAATTGAGTTTGGGTTTGACCAATTCGTAAAAAAAAAAAAAAATCTAATTAGGACATGCGTGCCCGTCAACCTTAAACAATAATCTTTGTCAATTTTATTTTTCAGTCTTTATGATGGTCCATACTTGATCTATCTCTTACTGTTACATACCCGGGCAACGCCGGGCTCTACTGTTAGTAATATATATATATATAAATTACTACTGTTAGTAATATATATATATATAAATGTACATATATTTACTTATATATATATATATATATATGTACATAAAATGCATATAAAATACAATATAAGATAATACATATAAATAATCCATATATATATACATAAATATATACATATATATATATATATACGTACATGAAATACATATAAAATTCACATGCACACGCGCGCACATACACGCATATACACACATAAAAACTCAGTATATGTACGTATCTGTAAGTAAACTCAAATATATTATGGATATACATACATGATGGTTGCCAACTCGTGTCCGAGTACGGCCATTACTACATAGCTTTTTGAAGAATATCTATAGAAGCGCTGAACGAATGTACTCCAGCAAGGAACCTACATAGTTTGGCACAAACAGGGCACTTGGGAAGTCCAAACATCGGGTGGTACATTAACATGCAATTTAAAATGTCGCATGAAACCGATTCTGGGCATGCCTGTCTGACCACAAATGTCACATTTCACTTGATGAACGTTTACGGTTTTATAGACAATTGCCACTGTCTTCAGGAAGCTCAACGGGGACGCCTTTACGCACATCTCTTTTAAGCTTTGCATGCCTCTTCTTCTCATCTTTAAAATGACGGCTGCCATTACTAGCAGCCTCATTCCAAGCGCGCGCGCACACACACACACACACACACACACACACACACACACATATATATATATATATATATATATATATATATATAGGCAAAAACTTTTTTTTCTACATGTATCATTGAATGTGATAAATAAGGAAAAGTTTTTCATCGTTTTTCTTACGTTCTTTGGTGTGAGTTTGGTAATGAAACAGCAGGAATTGTCAGTAATTATTATTGACCCAAGCACTTTCGGACGAGACATTAGACATTTTCAAGGAATTCATTGTTAATCTTTTTAATGTTTGTGTTCCAAGGTGCATTGTGTGGAAGTAGTCTTCATTCCAAGATGTACGATAATATATATATATATATGTGAGTGTGTGTGTGTGTGTGTGTGAGTGTGTGTGCGCGTGCGTGCATGCGTGTGTGTTTATGTATGTATATGTGTGTGTGTGTTATAGGATTAGGAACAAACAGGAAACGTTTATTATGTTTCGCTTTTATTTAAGCTTCATCAGAAATGAAATAATGCAGGGGAAAATTTCTCTTATTTTTTTACTTTTTGTATTGTTTGATTTTCATTGGTTTACTACACCTCACGTGTATTTGTTTTTCAGGCAGCGTTCGTGTGTTTAATTCTCGTGTATTTGTGTATCACAATTCTAATTGGTCTATGCAGGGTTTGATCGCTAATGTGTGTCCGTGGGTGTATTTTCTCGTCAGCTTTCTTTTTTTATTATTTCTGTCTGGTAGTGTTCGTATGTTGATTTAGGGACGTTTTGCCTGGCTGTTAAAGTACTTACGTTACACCGGTTGTGGTGGTAATTAGATCAATCTTAGATTCTTTAAGTATAGATTTTATAAAAGTTGGTGATATAATAAAGTGTTTTAAATGAATAAGTGTTTCTTATCTTACTATATTTGATCTCAATTCATACATATATCTGTATAAAGACAAAAGGAAAACTTTTTTACGAACGCGTTTCGTCCCCTAAGAATCTGTACACGTCGGTATCCCACACATACATACATGCATACATTCGCACGCGCTCCCGCGTCAGTGCACTTGTAGAAAGGATGAATCTATCTTCTTTCGAACATGGGTTAAATAGCAGGTTGGACCAGGATTTCTTGACTTGGGAGGCTGCCAGTCTACAAGGGCAAAACATTGTCCATTCCCCGTGACCACTGCTACGCTGGTATCAATATTAGACAAACCCCACCATCCTTAGTGCCATGATGAAAGGGGGCAGAGTTGGAATTCCCACGAGCGGGCGCTTTCTCCCACCTCAAATGACGGGGAGAACAGATACTAAACATTGATCTTAGCCTACCTTTCTTAATTGCTCAAGCGCCGCCTGGAATATGTTTTTTTTTGTTACAGGACTTCAATTAATGCTGGTTTGGTTTGGTTTGATTTGTTTTACGGCATATCAACCTGAATGGGTCATTTAATGCCGACAACTTTTTTTTTTTTTTTTTTTTTTGTAATATTTTTTTCCTTAAAAACGTATAGCTAGTAATATTATTTTTTCAAAAACGTATAGCTGGTAATATTTTTTTTTCTTCAAACATTTATTTCTGGTAATAATTTTTTTACAAAGTATTTCTGATATTAAAACCCATTTTTACACTTTCATAGTGTTTTTACCCCAGTTTTGGGGTTAACTATTTGCCCATAGGTGGGAACCTAACAGGTGCTACCACCCCGGATCAAGGTGTACCTGGGTACACTAGCAATTAAGAGGAGGTTTCACGCTCCACAAAACCTCCTGATCAGAGGCCTTGCTGTTGGACGTAGTTTATCGTCTTACCCTGGACGCGGATGTAGTTTATCGTCATACCCAGGACGATCACTTAATGCTGGAAATCGTCTCTTAAGGAAAAATATATCTAAAACATCGAATAAGTTTAAAGATCTTTTTCGTAAATGTTAGTTTCTGGCTTTTACAGACCTAAAATTAATATTAGTTTAAAAATGATAATAACTTACATATAAAGTTAACCAGTAACTTTGGTGGTAAGCGTTATCAGATTATACATAAAATACGTATTTTTATATGAAAAATGTTTACCTTATATATATATATATATATATATATATATATATATATATATATATATATATATATATATATATATTCAAGTGTAATTAATGTTGAAGCTATGAAGATAATGAAGTAAAAACTTTACTCTTATTTTTTTTTTAAATTCTAATTGAATGTATGAAACGTTAAACTGCACATTGTTTTTAAATCTTTATAAATTTTTCAGAATCCGTATCTAATTTCCACAGATATTTCTCTGATCCTCACGGAAGAATTATCAAAGACTTAAAGGAATCTAAAATAAAATAAAATGCGTTTCAAAAAAATCACTGAAAAGACCCCCCCTATCGAATACATAACCGATTCCTTTTTACTTTCGTTCGATTTGGTTTGGATTTTTAGTTTATTTCAATTATATATTGATTTTTCCTTTGAGAGCCGGTAGAATTTCTGTTGCAGATGAAGATCAAATCTGCGTAAAAATAGATTCATACCTGAACATAATATAATGAAAGTGAATAAGTTTCCTGCATAGACACTAGTTGCCATTGGGAAGTATATACAAATAAAAATTCCTATTCGCACGATTTCATTGAATGTTCTCCTCCCTTTCGGCAAACGAATGCTGCAAGCTGTGAAAAACGCACCCGAAGTGAATCGACAAATGAAATTAAGTTCGTCACACTTTGAAAAAAAAAAAAAGAGCAAATTACAACAAAAGAGAAAACAAGATTTCTTTTTTTTTTCTTTTTACCTTACCTTTCTTCTTTTTTCTCTTTTTCTTTTGTTTCTTTCTTTGATTTTTTTCTTTTTTTTTATTTCTTCTTAATCTTCTTTCTTTTTTCTTTCTATATTTAAGGTTCCTCTCTCTCTCTCTCTCTCTCTCACACACACTTTCTCACTCTCTTTCTCTCGTTCTTTTTGAATCCATCGCTAAATTGATTGAATGAGGAAAATGAGATAGAATATGGCGGCTCTTGCTTTCAGGTGTGCAGCCGATAGCGAATCATGCTAAAACGTGAACATTTCGTCAGGAAATCATGATGCAGTGCCTCTTTAGGAACGTGACTGGAATTATCAAATGTTTAACATAGGCACTTTGCTGTAGACGATGCTTATTTCAAATAGGATTCGAAATTCATCCGCTTCATTCGAAATGATCCATAGCGGCAATGAGAGATAAAGTAAAAGAGGTAAAAGGTTTTATTAAAAGTTTTTTTAATGCTTTTCATTTGGAAAATAACTTCAATTAAAGCATACACAACATGAACCATTTACATGTTATAACATATTTAGTTTTAAAATTTGTAAGCAAATAATAATAATAATAATAATATTAATAATAATAATAATTTTTTATAATTTTTTAATTTTTAATAATTTTTTTTTTTTTTTTTTTTGTCAGTGGAAAGTGTCATGATGCCATTTCTAACCTTAGGTCCCTGGGCGGGAATGTGTAAACGCCAGAAATCAAAGAAAATAATAATAATAATAATAATAATAATAATAATAATAATAATAATAATAATAATAATAACCCATGCCTTAAAGAAATGCAAAAAATTGTACTCACACGTACAGACCACACTTAACGAAGGGTTTTGTCTGTCAGTGATCTTAGTTTTTTTTGGGGGGGGTTTCTTTTTTATTCCTCAAAAAATGCTCAGGGGAAAATGTAATGATGCGATCTCTGACCTTAGGTCTCAGGTTGAGACTCGGAAACAAATAAGTATACACCAGAAATCAAAGGAAATGAAATAATAATAATAATAATAATAATAATAATAATAATAATAATAATAATAATAATAATAATAGGCAAAATGATTGACGCAACTCTTCCAATATTCTTTAAAAATTAAGAGAAGAGTGTGATTTAAGAAAATAAAAAGAAAACAAGACACAGTGTTTGACAAAGTTCAACAATATTTCGACAGTATGTCTGTCTTCAAGTTATATCTAGAAAATATTTTTGAAGTATAGCAATATAAAAATTTGCAAAAAGTTATAATAAATATTTGTACACACATCGCTTACCTCATATAATAATAATTACAATAATAACAACAAATAAAACAGCAACGATTATTATGATAATAATAATAATAATAATAATAATAATAATAATAATAATAATAATAATAATAATAAATAGTGATCAAAGATCACAAAAACATAATGTCTTTTCTTATTGTCACGGCAGTTCCTGCAAACTTTCATGTATCTTTGAAGATCTTAAAATAAGAAAATAATCAAAATACGGGGATCTTGAATCGGAAATCTCTCTAAAATGTAGCACATTAGGACATCAATAATTCCAGTTTTGGCTAAAGCCCCAGGTTGATTGAAGAAGGTTTCGATAGACTTATTGAATGGATTCTTGGTAGCCCATGCCTTAAAGAAATACAAACAATTGTTCTCACAAGTACAATTCACCCCTTACGAAAGGTTTTATCAATGTAATTTTTTTTTTTATTTTACAAAAATGTTCAGCGAAAAATGCCATGATGCCATTTCTGACCTGAGGTCGCTCGTTGAAACCCGGAAGGAAATTACTATACAACAGAAATCAAAGGATAATAATAATAATAATAATAATAATAATAATAATAATAATAATAATAATAATAATGAAAAATGCTTCAGTGACGACATAGGTATTCGGATTAGATAAATGTGCAAAAGTAACATTCAAGAAAGGGAGAATTAAAGAAACACCCTCACTAGATTTAGACTTTGTCACAAAGAGTAGGGAACTGGAACAAGATGAAGCCTATAATTACCTAGGAATTAGCAAAGGAGATGGTATGCAACATGCCCAAATGAAGGAGAAGGTAAGAAAGGAGGACTACAGGCATCTGCGTCTGGTACTAAATACCAAGCTGAACTAAAAAAAACAAAAAAAAACAGAATATCAGCCTTGGCTGTCCCTGTGGTGCAATACAGCTTTAACATCCTTAATTGGACCATAACTGATATTAAGCGAATGGACGGCAAAATGTGAAAGCTTCTCACTTATTACCACATGCAATATCCCAAAGCAGATGTTGAGCATTTGCATGTGCCCAGATCCGAAGGAGGCAGAGGATTAGTTCAATTAGAACTGTTCTACGAAACTACAACAATTAGCCTTCAAAGATATCTGAAAACTACAGAAGACTGGATGATGATATGTGTCAAAGAACATGAAAGTAGTAAGCGTCTTTATTCCGTAATAAAAAAGGAAGCTAACAAGTTCAAAATAGAGTTTCAAATGGGTGCAGAAAAACAAGTACATCGATTGAAGCTGAAAAATAATTAAAAAAGAGAGCAACGACAAATTCAACCGACCAGATACAGAAGCAATGGCAAGATAAACCGCTTCATGGCCAATACCCTGCCCGTATCAAACAAGTTGGTGTAGAGAAACCCCGTACCCATCAGTGGCTATGTAGGGCAGGGTTAAAAACTGAAACTGAAGGTTTTATCCTTGATGCACAGGACCAATACTTTTAACTAGAAATTATCAAGCACACATATTAATATATTGTGTTAGCCCAATGCAGATTGCAGCCCTCGGGTTGGTTGGAAAAGATTTCAGTAGACTAATTGAAGGGATTCCTGGAAGTCCATGCCTTAAAGAAATAAAAAAAATTGTTCTCACGAGTACAGCCCACACTTTACGAAGGGCTTATCTATGTAAAATATTTTTTTTTGTTTGTTGATTTTTTTTTTTTTTTTTTTTTTTTTTTTGTTTTTTGTCAGTGGAAAATGTCACGATGTCATTTCTAACCTTAGGTCTCTGGGCGGGACTCGGAAAAATGTGTACGCACTAGAAATCAAAGGAATAATAATAATAATAATAATAATAATAATAATAATTCCGTACTTGCCTCAAATGAATATAATAATCATCACGATAGAGTGATGCAATATTTACACTGGACAATATGCAAACTATTTGGAAAAGATGTTAACAAACACTGGTATTAACATCACCCAGCACCGCTTACAGAAATAGAAGACATCATAATTTTATGGGATTACATCATCTTTACAGATCGGAAGATTGAAGCGAATAGGTCGGACATAATTGCCAAAAACCAAAAAAGAAAAAAAAAATTCCTACTAATTGATATGGCTTGCTCAGCAGAATGTAACATAACAATCAAGGAATCTGTAAAACTATCGAAATATAAAGATCTGAAAATCGAAACAGAAAAATGTGGAAACGGAAAACAAGAATAATACCAGCCATAGTAGGTGCGCTTGGAATGATAAAAAAAGGAACACAACAACACATTGAAAAAGAATCCATGGAAATCGCAGCTTATGAGAAATATAAAAAAAAAATGTCTTGATAAGTACAACCTACACACAAAGAAGAACTTTGTCCATGTAACGCTAGTGATATTATAGGAAAAACAAATCATGAAATGTAGCCATAACCACACACCACTACCTGCCTTAGGTCTTCCCACAGACTTGGTAGGTAGTGTGACCATCGCAGAAAGCAAAATATAATGATGATGATGATGATGATGATGATGATATAATAATAATAATAATAATAATAAATACCGTGATGTCACAGCAGGTATGGCTTTCATGGCTTCCGATTTTAATTAATTGGCAGCGTTAACATATACACGTTTTGTATTGGTAATTTAAGATGGGTTCCAGTAAATATCCCGATCAGTGCCACAGATTTCATTGTTAGTTGCCCGACCATAACCAGTTGGTCATGTCCCCTAGGACTGTACTGTGCATATCTGTTCATGAATGGGAGTAGTGGCGATGCATTATTCCCAGGTGCCAATAGATTTTCTTTTTAAAGTTTGAACGATCTTATCCTTCACCTCATCTTGGCCAATTAAAAAAACCCTCTTGGTTCATTTAGGCAAGAGAGTTTTTTTAATTGACTAAGATAAGACACGGCGGGGTTATGGATAGCGGCTCGGATTGAGGAGTTGGATAGCCGAGTTCGAATTCCTATCGAGTTCATTAACTAACTTGTTAATATTCTTGGGAAAGGTATAAATCTATCTCTTTCTATGACAGACTGAGTCATATAGCCTTGATTTGCAACTAGTCTAGGAGAAGGGAAATTCTGAATTTAAATCACCTTGTATGTCCTGCCTCTTTACGTTTCTTCTTGGTTTAACTTCGATTATCGGACGATAACCGGCGTTTCAAAGTGATATGGCCGAGATCTTTATCCCGTTAATGAGTTATGTTTAATAGTTGGCTTTTTGCGGTTCCCACCATCTAGCTACTGACTAGGCTCAGCTTTGCTTAACTTCGATGATTGGCCAAGAACCGGGGTTCCAACGTGATATGACCGTGATCCTTACTTTGGTATTAGTTTTATGTTTAACTTTTAGTTTAGTGCTATTCTCACTAGTGCTATTTTCACGCGTTTAGCTCCTGCCCAAGCTCGACGTTGCTTAACTTCGATGATCAGACGTGAACCGGAATTTCAACATGATATTGCCGTGATCTTTATCCTGTTAATAATTTATGTTTAATTGTTGGTCTTGTCGGATCACCAAATAGTCACTCATCTAGCTCCTCAACAATTTCGACGTTGCTTAACTTCGATGATCTGACGCAAACCAGAGATTCAACGTGATATGGCCGTGATCTGTATCCTGTTAATAGTTTATGTTTAATTGTTGGCTTTGCCCGATTCCCAAGCGGTCACCCATCGAACTCTTGAACAGGTTCAACTTTGCTTAACTTCAGTGTTCTGAAGCGAACCGGCGTTTCAACGTGATATGACCGCGAGCTTTACCCCATTACTGGGTTTATGTTTAATTTTTTGCTTTTTTTTTTTGCTTTTATGAATTTTTTCTGTGCCAATGCAAGTTAACGTAGAAGAAAAATATGTAAATTAGGGCAAGCTTTTGTGTTTATGCAGTCGTAATTGATATCTTTCTTTTTTGCTCTCTTTTTGCATATACAATTACCACTTTCTCTATAAATGCTCATGCTTCGCTATTATTTGTATTAAAAGTGACAAACGTTAAAGATTTATCACTTAATCATCCTATCGTATGGCCGTTTTAACACCTGACAATTTTGTTGGCTTTATAAGCGTTTTTCATTTAAAGAAAAAAGAATGGATGTGAAAATCATTAATTTTTCTTTCTCCAGCGTCCTTCTCATTACAGCTGTCGCTTGATTCTTCTTCTTCTTCTTCTTCTTCTTCTTCTTTGTGCCGTATCTCTTCAGGACATGGGCGATTATGTTTCTCCACAGCTTCTTTTCACGTGTAGCTCTTAATAACGTTGTTTTTCACCATCCCTCAGAATCATTGTGCTACCATCCATTTACACAAGATGTCGCTTGGTCGCTATTTCCCGCTTCTTTTTCACTATGTCCTGTGAGTGTCAAATTCTCCAAACCCTCCTTTCTCATTATGTGTCCTAGAAATTTCAACTGTTTCTTTCTGACTCCAAACATTCGACAATTTTGTTTCTATTTTAACTAAAACTTTCTCGCTAACCACATGTTCAGTCCTTGGTATTCTCAGTATCTTTCTGTAGAACCACATCTCTGTTGCTTCAAGTCTCTTCTTCATCTGTGAGAAGATTGTCCAGCATTCACTGCCATAGAGGAGGAATAAGATTGCATAACACTTCAGTACTCTTTTCGTTCTGTCAAATATTTTTTTTTCCTTTTCTTAATACTTTGTCTAGCTTTTGGAAGGCATCTTTCGCTATGCCTCCATATTTCGCTGTTACATTTTCTGTCCTCTGTTAAAAAACTCTACCCATATATTTATGTTATCGTACTTGTTTGATACTGGCATCCCCAGTTCTTAATTTAAATATCTTGGGATAAACTTCTTGCTGACAACTGTACTTTAATGTTGCTTGATACGGATTTTAAAAGAAAATGATTTGCTTAGTGTAACAAATTTATAATTTTGATATTGTTATTTCAAGAGGATTTTCAATGACGTCTAAGCCTATGGAGTCTATTAGCAAGCAAAATAAACTGAAAAAGATCTTGCACTCTCGGAATGTTTTTACGCCGACTTTGAACCATTTCAAGACTGTATATTCAAGATTAACACTGATTCCACAGTTGGAAAACTAGTGTTTTTTTTTTTGTTTTTTTTTAACTAGATTAAAACCGACTGATTAATTAAATAAAAAGGGCATTTATCCGAATAAGTTTGTCCGTCTAAAATAACGTTTAAGCGAAAAAAAGTCGGATTTAATCCAATTCATAAAATAAAAATGTCTTTGTTTATATAAGGTTAAGAAACAGAGCAGATATAGATGTTTTGAGTATCGGCAGAGAATGTGAGTTCAAAAGCACTATTTCGGGCTTTGTATGACCGTATGTCCTACGTGAGCGGTTAGGTACGTCAGAAGTAATGACGTTTTCCTATAGAGGATGCACGTTAGAATCCTGCCAGGGGACGCATATTTTTCTGACGAGATTTCTCGAATATTCAAGCTGGTAAATGTAATTAAATAAAATCCTATTTAATTAAATAAACAAAACATTTACTTCAATATGAGTATCCATCTAAAATAACGTTTAAGCAAAACAAATTAAAATATATGTATATATCTCATTGTTTTGTCTTTTTTCCAAACATTGGACATATTCTTATTTTTTACTTGTTTTATGGCACAGCGTAATCATTTGGTACCTGCTGGTATAACTGATATTATATATATATATATATATATATATATATATATATATATATATATATATATATATATATATATATATATTGAACGATAAAAAAAGTATTAAAAATTAAAATCTTCAGACACACTGGGTTGTAGATTAATATTCTTTCGTTTTTTTATTATTATTTCATTTAGATTCCTCGACTAGTTTCGGCCAAAATGGCCATCATCGGGAAAAGAAATATTTCTGCTATATATATATTCATAGACGTTTCATTAAATAATATAGACAAGTGTTGTCTATTTATTTTATGTAAGTTTTTTCGTAACGTCTGATAAGTTTAATAACATTATCGTTGAACGAAGAAAGAAATTCGCAATATTGATCCATTGATTGATATTTTTTTTTAATACAATCTAAGCTTTTCGGCTTACATAAGCCATTATCAAAGATGTCAATTACAACATATTAAACAATATACGGACAAGACAGTGATGATAGTCTGTCACTGTTTACATAGATGATTTCTAAGCAACGATAAACGCGCGCATATAAGACTCTAGAAGCGAAAATCGCATCGCATCTCATGATGTCACACATGACCACACGAGGGTGAATTGGAGAAGTATGAAGTATGGGACGCTGTTGGTATAAACCAATGGTTTCTGTTACCAATTATAGACATTTAAGAATATTTTTACACACACAATATATATATATATATATATATGCAAATAAGAGAAAGAACAAATAGAGTAAAAATTCACAGTCCATAGCATTTAACTTTCAGAAAAGGTAACCTTTTGTTTTTAAATTTCCCTAAAAATCGTTTTCATCTCTAGTCAACCATCGCATGAGGAAGTACAATCATAATATTGAAACATGATGGCTTATGTGTCGCGATGTAAATTTTTTTTATTATTATCTCGTATAATAAATATGCAATTTTAGTAATAACTAGCAGTAGAGCCCGGCGTTGCCCGAGGTTGTAACAGTAAGAGATAGATCAAGTATCGACCATCATAAAGACTGAAAAATAAAATTGACAAAGATTATTGTTTAAGGTTGACGGACACGCATGTCTTAATTATTTTTTTTTTTTTTTTTTACGAATCGGTCAAACCCAAACTCAGACAAAAACATTGTTTTCAATCGTTATGAGTCTACCGATTGAATAGAATTTTATTATAAACAATTGTCTTGTAAATGGAATTTTTAAAGCATTCTGAATGTAACAATAAAGAAAAAAGTGTGCAAGACAATAAGAAACACTACCTTCGAAAAAAAAGTGAAGTTGTGTAGAAATCGGTTGAAAAATGTAGGAAATCCGGTTCCATATATAAACGAACCTACATACACACACAAACAACCTGGGTTTTATAATAAGTATAACTCGATATGAGTTGCCCCGCTTTCATTCTCGCGATGCCTCTTAATCGTGTTTTCAAATTGATTTCGTGCAAAAACAATTGTTTTTCCAATTTTTGGCGCTGTCAGAACCACCGGAAGGTAATTTTACGTAGTCCTGTGAAGTTTTGTTGAAATCGGTTGAAAAATGTAGGAAATGCGATCCACGTACAGACACACACACACACAATCTGCGTTTTATATGAGACATTTTTATGTTTATACATTCTTTTTATAGATACAGATATTTAAGTAAATGCTCTGTTTATAATACACAGTATTAACAGCATTTACCGGCCTGAATGTCCGAGAAATGTTCATAGAAAATATTCGTCCTTAGGCCGGTAAATGTTGTTTATTATGTTATTATATTAAATGTTGTTATTATTAAAATGTTTATTATAAACGGAGCATTTACTTAAATATTTGTATCTATAAAAAGAACCTATAAACATAAAAAATGTCTTAAATAATTGTCGGACTTTTTCCATTTCATAATATATATATTAATTTACGCTTTTTGTCCTTTGATGGGTTTTATCAAGTCAAATGTAAGGATTTATTTTATTATTTTCTATTATTATGTGTGTGAGCGCGTGTTCAATATTAGCGCCATATACTTCTTCATTTTGTGTATAATGATTGTGTGTTATCGATATTGGAATTGTTCTAATCCAGATTTCTCTCCCATCATGTCCCCATTGTCGCTAGCCAGGCCTTTTTGCGAATATTTGTTAAAATTTCTTTGAATTAAAATTGTGAAAAAAAAAAAAACCTCATTTACGACACGTCCATTTTTTTTTTTTTATATTCCATTCTTAATTATTAACAGTTCAATTTTATTGCATTATTGAATAAAAAGTGATTTTTCATTTGGGTGAAAAAGAAAAAGCAGATTTTTCTTTAAAAACAAATTACTTTATAGAATTATATAAACAAAGTGTTTATAAATTCAATTACAACACGCATCTTTGAAATTCAATAATTCTTAAGCTGATTTTCTCAAAGATATTTTAATACTTCCCAGTTAATCTCGAATCGCTACAACAATGACATTAAAATCTTATTATTTATCGGTAAAGCGAAAGAAGAAAAATCATTTTCGAGATTTCAAGAGCGTAACCATCAATTAAATAATTCAATTGCATTTCATGTTAATTTCTTTAATAATATTTTCATAGCCACCTTTGCCGGTAATTACTTGATGTGTTAGCTTGGCAACATTCCGTCAAACACATCGATAAGGAACGGAGGAAGGAAAAAAAAAAAGCACTACAAAACTAGAAATGTTAAAGAATTTCTCATAAAATATGCGAAAAAAAAAAAAATCAAATACTATACCATCCCTACAAAATGTGGGTTTCACGTACGAGACGCTCTTAACTGCTTTTCATAATCTCCCTCATCCTCTTCTTCGCTTCGTATATCCACTCACCAGTAACTTATTGTTTTATGATTACAGGAATATATTAAAATAATAATAATAATAAAAATAATAATAATAAAAACTAAAAGAAATCTATTCTTTTATTGTCCTTTCTCCTCTGTAGTCACTTCATTCCCTTCCTCTCTTAACAATCCCTTGCATTCTAATGACATTATCACCTTGCTTGGGTTGAAATGATTAACGAAAGATAAAAAAAAAAAAAAAAGCCACAAGAAAAAGTTTTATTCTATGTGTCGTGTCCCTACAGGACGTTGACGATCATGATTCTCCACAACTTCCTGACCTTTGTTGCTTTAGTATTGTTTTCTTTTTGTCATCTCCGCCAAACCATGTTCTAACACCCATTTACACAAAGCTCCGGAGGTTATGCGTAGTTTTCCTCTGTCTTTTTTACCTTCAATATGTCATGTGAGTATCAAATTTTCCAAGGCCTCTTTCCCTATCATCTACCTTAGAAATTTCAACTTTTCCTTCTGATGTTAAGTAAAAGTGTAAATTTTGTTTTCATTTTCGTCGTTGCTAACATCTTCCGTCCATGGTATCCTTCTGCAGAACCACATTACTGTTATTTCTGTTGCTTCAAGTGTCTTCTTCATCTGTGAGGTGGTGGTGCAGCATTTATTACCAGGAAGAATATAGAAAGAATGATATTACATAACAGTTCAGTACTCTTTTCTTTGTTTCTGTCGAAATTTTTCTGTTTCTTAATATTTTGCTTAACATTTGAAAGACATCTTTCGATAGTCCAATGCATCTTCGAATTTCGGTACCGGACTGTACATCCTCTGTAAAACACTCCCCAGATATTTAAAATGTTGTACTTGCTTGCCATGACCTAAAAAATAACTTTAAATATAAAGACGCAACCGGTACACACTTTTGATGATTCAACTTAAACGCGGAGTAATGGATAGTGGCTGAAACTGAGGAATCGGAGAGCCGAGTTCGAATTTCAGTCGAATCCATTACATTCACTTACGTGCTAATACACTTGGAAAAGGTATGAATCCTCTTCTTCTCCCCAGCTATGGGTAAATAGCAGGACAGACCGGGTTCTATAACCAACTGGTCTACCACAGAAAGAAATAGCAACTGAAAAATCTGCCTCGTCAGTCATGTATCGAATGATACATGATCGACTAGGCGTGTATCACGCATGGCACATAACTCACTGACGAGCATTATAATATGGAACTGCTATCAATGTCCGACGCGCATTGCCAATAATGTTTAAAAAATTGCTAATCATGTTATAATTCTCCTCGCTACTCTGTTAATTTGTAATTTAGCGCATGCATTACACCTTGCCACTACCTCAGATAAATAATAGACCATTCTATTTTGGAAGGAAAATCGAAGAAAAAGATATATCAGCGATACTGTTTAGTTTTAATGAGAAAAAGAAAGCATACATGATCATAATAAGAAAGGGTACTTCGAATTAGTCTTATGTTTAACAACCTTCTCTCGATAGATCAATTACGACTGAGTAGTGAGTTCGATACGCACTGGGTGATCTGCACGTTCGGCCTTGTGCCACATCTAAATTACGCTTAGAAAATCATTTTTAGCCATTTTGACGTGGTGCAATGGTTAACAAGCTTGCCTCGCTTGACCAATTACGATCGAATAGTGAGTCCGATACACAATGGGTGCTCCACACTTTCAGCCTTGTGCCATATCTAAGCTATGCTTAGAAAAACATTTTAGTCACATCGACGTGGTGTAATGGTTAACAAGCTTGTCTCGCTCATTGAACTACAACTGTATTTTCAGTTCGATACGCACTCAGGGCTCCATAATTTCTACCTTGTGCCACATTTAAGCTACATTTAGAAAATCATTTTTGGGTACTTCGACGTTGTATAATGATTAACAGGCTTGCGACTGAATAATGAATTCGATCCTGATTCGGTGTTCCACACTTTCGACCTGGTGCCACATCTAAGTTACACTTAGAAAATCACTATGATAAGATTAAGAAAGAGGAGATGATAACGCTCTCGTACACTTTGCGTCTGCTTCAGTGAAATGGAAAAACTTGTCAATTTTTAATCTTTTCATTTGTATCCTCTTACAGATGAAAAGTTGTTAAACCCAAATATTTAACGATGCAATCGTACTATCTTTTTTATTCATCTCACAACTCATTCATCAAAAGCGTTTCAACTTTCATTTCCACCAGTTCAGGCCTTTACACCGGTCAGACCATGTCACGTACACAGGGTTAATTCCCTTCGTATTCTATTGGTGAAAAATGGGGGTTCCGTTCAGACAGCTTCTTCGTAAGAACCGCTACTTTATGAAACTCCCGAGATGAAGGTTCCCCGATCACTACAATCTTAACCTCCTCTTCAAGTCTCGGGTCAACTGCTATCTACTTTCAACAATCTCATTCGGTAATCTTTTACCTTAAGTGCTTTGGGACCTTGTATTGGGTGAATAAAAGTTGTTTTTTTTTTAATAATCCTCTAACTTAAGTGGCTCTCAAGCTTTGCATTGGGCAAAATTTTGTAAAAGATAAATAAAAAATTAAACAGGAATTTGAAATGACATTTTACCTGATTTTGAACACCGACCACTGACACCGCAATTATTTCGCTTTCAAAAACCAGGCTCTTCCAAGCTAAATTAGATTAGGGATTTACAGACCATTTATTTTGAAATCAAGTACCTTTTATGTGGTACTATGCCGAAGGTGAATTGGGGAAAGGCTGATCACTGACTATTCTGCTCCAAACTAATCCGATTCACGACCCATTTATTCTTACAAGTGACTCAATAACCAAAAAACTCAACCAATCAAATATTTACCAAAATACGACATATATTTATTTCTTGAATTACAGGAATCGTTGTACAGAATTGTGGCACATGACCGGATGGGGGAATAGGGAGAAACTGGTCTTCCTTAGGCTCTCCTAGTCAATCCGACTCGCAACCCATTCATTCTTTATAATTTACTTAATCACCACAAGAATTTATCCACCACCTTCAATCCTGCATACACCAAATTACCACATTTCGCAAGGAGCCTACTAAAACCCCATGGATATAAAAATTTGGATATGTACAACTTTTTATTTTTCCAATTTTTTTTTTAACAAAATATATAAAACTATTTCATGAAATAAGGTAGGGGGTGGGGGCTGAACCCCCCCCCCCAAAAAAATTAGAAAAAATATAAAAACAAACAAAAGGAAACAAGGATTTTCAGACCATAAAAAAAAATGAAAAATAATTTGCATGTTTTTACATATGCGTCCTATGAAGCCATAACGATACGTATTTATTTCAGTTAATGAGCTAACCAATTTGCCGTTCATTTCTGGACGTTAGTCTTTCTTGTCACCAATTCCACAGAGATCTGTTTTTTTGCTGCTAAAAATAATAATAATAAAAAAATGGCAGAAAGCGTTCCTCCGGGCATATCAGCAACCAGTCGTCCAAGTCCGTCATTACAAGCACTGCCCCAAAACTACATCAGGTTATCACAGCCAAAAAACAAATCTCTATTTGCGTGCATTTTCTATGTTGCATGCTTCACTTGGGTCTTTATCTGTACGACGATATGTCAGCTTCTCGGCGCTCCCGGTTTTGTGGAATTGGCGGCCATACTTATCCCGCTTATTTTCTATTTCTACGTACTTTACACAGCGGTGGAAGTCAAAGCCGTTCTCTGGACCAGCGAATAATGTTGGAAGTTTGTTTTCTATTGCTTTCTATTAAGCGATTAAATCCATGAAATTTCTCTTTGCGGAAGCTAGAGTGACCAGAGGTTACTACTACTAAAAGGAAACCTCATTCACCGGAATTTTTGAACTATGAACGCGATAATAGTTTCTTAAATGCACCTGTGTGTATGATTTCTACTAAAACAGTTAAGTTAAATTCTTTGACTAGTTTCACTTCGAGTGCAGCGTGAAAAATTGTTCGGTAATGACTAATATCAGTCGTGTTTGGCAGAATTGACTACAGTTTTTGTCTTAACTTTAACACTGCTTTCCCAGACGCAAAACAAACCCTGTCTTCTCTCTTTAATTGGTACAATAATCCTTCAGCTAGTCTAAATCCTTGTAAATCATTATGCACCACACCAAATTTCTTTATTGAAAGTCTTCTTTTTGTAAGCCCCTCCCCCACACACACTCACAACGGTTTTTCAATACACTTTTCTCGGTATTGATTTGAAATTACAGAATTATAATGAAGACTGAACTGAACTATTCTTCATTTGCACATGACACCACATTACTTTCCTCTCATTGCTCTGACAGATTTTTTTTTCCTCTAGATATTATCTAAATGATAACAGAAATGCTTAATCTAATACCTCGCCTTTAACAGCAATACTTCTAGAAAACTCTCTACACTCTATTTCTCTAGTATTAAAGTTAAAAACGTTCTGGATTTGTTATTCTTGGTCGTGCTCCTAACCCTTTGTCTCTGATACCGGGAACAGAACCCTGAACAAAACTTTATTTACAGGAGAAACTAACCTAAACTCTTGACGTGAGTTTAGACAATCTTTTCCATAGATTTTTTACAATTTAATTTTCATATTAGTGTTCTGACACGCTGCATTTTTTTTTTTTTTTTTTTTTTTTTTTTCTAGATATGTTAGCAGGATCCGAGTTAAAAATGAGTGTCAAACTATACCTCCCTACTGCGGCCACCACCACTTTATTAAATATTAGTTTTTCTCCCGCCACTTTAACTTAAGCTGTGAGCATTCAATGCTAAAGATTTAATAAAAATTGCAATTCTCTTGAGTTACAGATCAAACAAAATTCTTAAATGGCGGTAACTTTTGATTTAACAAAGCAGAAAAATGCTAATTTTATTTGCAAAAATGATCATTCGTGATCATAAGATTCTTTTTTTGCTTAACATCATATCAAACCTATGGATTATTTAATATCGAAATCTAAATGTTTTGTATACCTTCAAATACATACTTAGTACATAATTTTACTTTCAGAGTAAATCTGTTTTAAACACGTACTTTGCATCTGATCTACTTATACGTGTTTGCTATAAGCCCCCCCCCTTCTTTTTTTTTTTTTCTTCAAGATAGGGCATTGACTTCAACATTTTTTTTTTAATAATTTTCTTAATAGTGGTTTAAGCTTTTTACATTCGGTTAAAATGTTTCACCATCAGTGCGGCTTGGTCTGTTGTAAATGTTGATCCACTTAGCAAGTATCATTTTCATATCGAAATTGCTTACTCAAAGTAAAACCACCTGCATATTTACAGTAAAAAGCAGCAAGGAATGTTACCTTTTTTTTTTTTTTTTTGTGTGTGTGTGTGTATATATATATATATATATATATATATATCAAATATTACAATTATTTTAATCTGTTGTGCATTAAATAAAAGGCTATCAATGTTTCCCACTTTTAATTAAATTCCTTTTCTTTTATAAAAATTCCAGTATTGTTTCCACCTATAATTAATGCGCAATGACCCATCTTTGGGATTCTCGATTTAACTTTAATAGAGCCAATCAAACGGCTCCGATTACAACCGTCTGGTTTGATGGCATCTTACGATGTATGAAAAACTAAAGCAGCGTAAAGCAAAAGAACGTTACCTACATGACACTACCTATCACTTTAGTTTATTATATAACTACAAACGGGGGAAAATGACTTTTTTCGCAGAGGATGCTTCATAACTTTTATATCCACGTATTGCTTCTTCCTATCGTTCTAACTTAGTGCTACCATCCATCTGCGCACGTATTAAGTAGGGTTTGTTTTTTTTGTTTTTTTTTCTTTACTCTCAAACTTAATGTAAATATTGTTTATAATTATCAGTCTTAAGTTAAGATGTTTAATTTCTTTAGATACTTTTCAACACAAATTTGTGCGCAGGACTGAGTGAAACGATAGCAACTAACGCATGGAAAATTTTCTTAGAAATCGCGATATGGTTTTAAATTTACCTTACTATCTTCTGGCATCTCTTGAAGTTCCTAACAAGAAACTTAAATAAAATAATTTATTAAATGTGTTTTTGACTATTTTCGTTTAATAAAATCCCACTTCAAATAAAACTTTTTTTTTTTTTTTTTTTTTTTTCTTCCTCCCTCATTTTTGTCATCGAGTATAGTGGTTGATTTTGGTTATTTTATTTACTGAAGAGGTTAAAAGAAAAAAAGTTTCGGTGACCAGTTGCACTATACACAAAAATTTATCTGGAGGGATTAAAATTCATGCAAAAGAAAAAGATTTGGCGTCGCACTTTATAGTGTTTTGTTTTGTTTTGTTTTTCCAAACGTAGCTTAGATGTGGCACAAAGTCAAAAGTAGGAGACACCCAGTGAGGATCGAACTCACTACTCGGTCGTAATTGTTCTAGTGAGACAAGCTTGTTAACCATTACATCGCACTTTTTAAAGTCGGATATATTTTTATAAAGCGAGGTTATCATGTATGGGAGTGGAGTTGAAAAGAATCTTATGTCAGTCGCTAAGGTTAGGTAGTCATGTGCGC
Source organism: Acanthosepion lycidas (assembly GCA_963932145.1). Classification (NCBI taxonomy): domain Eukaryota; kingdom Metazoa; phylum Mollusca; class Cephalopoda; order Sepiida; family Sepiidae; genus Acanthosepion; species Acanthosepion lycidas. Next base: position 27,497,107 of record OZ010580.1, on the reverse strand, counting down.
GATTAATACTTTCCTTTGGTATAACATGCTTACTTTTTTTTTTTTTATACAACCATGCCCTCTATTGTTGAAAATTTCCCATCGGCATGAATATTCCCGACGGCACTTTTATTTTGATGCAAACGTTCTTTACGGAAATGTACAAATGACAGGGAAAGAAAACAAGAAATAACAACCAAAGAAAGGGGGGGAAAAAAACGTAGACGAAAATGTAGCCGAAATTTGAATTAAATATGGAAAGAAACTAAAGTTGGTTGGTTGATTTTGTTTAGCGGCATATCTCTATGGGTCATTTAATGTCGAAACCTAAATATTTCGAACACGATTTTTAGTGCCAACTACATATATTTGGATGGCAATCCTATGCCTTCAGATAAAATGTACTGTTGGTCATTTTGCTATAAAATGTATTGCTGGTAATTCTACACGCTGGTCCGAAAGTCTTGTCACCAAAATTTAATGAAAACAATAAAACAAGTAATACGAAGCTCATGTACTGGATTCAGTTTATTCACTTTCATTGACGCTGTCACACATCGAGAAGTTCTGTATGAACTTGAAGTAACAGGGAGTGGAAGAGAATGAGAAGACTTTAGTGAGAAAAAGGACAATAAAAGAACAGTTTTCAGGAAGACAGAAAATGGCGATTGGCGTTGCATTTACATTTTAGGCATATAGGTGACAGCAAAGCAAGAAATCGGAAGTGGGGGGGGTTAAAAGCGAGGAGAACGGGAAAATAAACTATTAGAATAAAACAGATGGTTTTATTTAGTTCATTCAACAGTAAAACGATGAAACCTACTTGACAATCTAATACTAGGCTTAAATCCATGCTGTCGAAGCACCAAAGAAGGAATTAGAACAACTACTATGAAAATATTTACAGAAAAGACAGAAGAAATCCACGTCGGTGGGTAAGTGACTGAGTTTGGGATCACCGGTCAGCATCGATTTCATTATAGATCTTTGAATTTTGTCAAGAATCTCAAGATAGATAGTAGGAATACTAGACAAGATATGGCAACAGTATTCAATCTACGGGAGAATGGAAGATGTATAATTGTGCAAGATGGATTCTGACAATAAAAATTGTCTCGTACAACAAAGTGAAGCAACTCATCTAGGAGTAGACCTAGCAATTGGTTCAGCCAATCCACTTACGTTTAGATGAAGCATTTTCACTATTATTATTTTATTACTAGGGTTACTCCATCTTATTATTGTTATAATTTTATTACAGGTTTTCCAATTAAAATAAGCCCAGATTACTCGTAAATTAACAGATGTTGAGAATCCTTCATCCAAAATTCTTGTGAACGGTAGTGCTTTGGTTTTTTTCCGGATTTTCGTATATCTGGTTATATAATTTGTATATAGCATCTATAAAATGGAGAAAATTTGGAATGGAACCCAGACATAAACACGAACCACCTTCATTTCCTTCATATTCCATCGATGAGATGTAAGTTCCACTCGAGCAGTTCCTTCCTCCACACCGCTACGTTGTAGAACTGATTTCGAAGAGGATGCTTTCCCTTAACCTTTTCAAGTCTAGTTTGAACCGTTATCTTCCCCACATATCCACATAACATGTGACTCTTACTCTGTAACCCTCTACCTCGATTGGCACCCGGGCCTTGTATAGGGTGAACATCACTGTAAAAAAAAACAAAAAAAAAAACAAGATGAAGCATTTTTTTTAATATTATAGGTTGAGTATCATTTATCCGAAATTCTAAAATCCGAAAAACTCCAAATTTCGAAAGTTTTTCAAGTGCTGACATGATTTGCCGCAAATGGAAAATTTTAGAAACAAACATGTATGTCTCTTAGTTTATAGTCCATTCTTCTTGCTTTTCTCTACCTTGATTAACAGTCTTTTAACCTTTCTTTCTGTGTCTGCTCTCAACATAATATCATGCAGGCATCATAAGTTGCTATTACTATTCGGGAGTTTGGAAAGTAATTACGTTTCATATATGAAAATAAATGCAAGTTATTTTTTCTAATCATTTCACCCCAAGCAGAGCAATAAAGCCACTAAGACACTAAGTAGTGATTGAGTGTGAAGTAATAAGAAAATTAGTGTTAAGGAACGAGATCAATAAAAGAAGAGGAATCAAAAAGAGATTAGTAACGATTTGCATTGCATTTAAATTCTTGAAGATCAAAGTTGACAGGGAAGCGAGAAGCCGGAAGAGAGTTCCACGGACATGAATTATGGGAAAAGAAACTGTTAGCAAAAAATTACGGTTACTTCTCACCAATTCAATTGTAAAAATTGTTGCCAATCTAATACTGCATTTTATTATTTATCAAAACTGCAATAACCTTCATTTTCAATAGGTGCAGCTCAATAGTAAGGCAAATTTTGGTTCAGCCTAATGGTGAGGAAAATTTTCGATTCCTTGTTTAACGGAATCTGGGGTTTTTCCTGAAAATGTCTAAAGGACGATTTTCAACTTTGATTCTTTGAATGTTCTGCCACTTATAAAATGTTCTACTGATTGAAACAGATTGGTAGGTTGTACTAAGTAGAAAAAAAATCCCATCCCCAGGAATCTCATTTTTGGTCAGTTTGTTTTGTACCCTTACATTTTCTTATGCAAAAGAATAACAGTTTTTCTGTTTGCCAAATCTTTTTCTCCTGGGAAACGTGTATTCGTGAAATGATAAGAATCTATATCTATAATTCTCAAAGTGTGTGTGTGATACTGAAGAATTATCTATCAAACAAAAATATTTCATTGAAATCCGATTAAAACTGTTGAAACGCATAAGCAACATTCGATCACACGCACACACACATACATACACACATATTTTGAGAATTATAGATATAGATAATTATTTCGACGGTCCATGGAAGAGATTCCTTCCTTGAAAGATTGAGCCACCCACCTATGCTTCAGTTGCACCCAATTGTTGCTACTAATATTGATGTTCGTGTGGGCTGACTTTAAACTTAAACTGTTCCAGTTGAATGGCAAAAATACCAAGTAATGAAAGACCCAGTCGAAGACAGGTTATACTTCTAGTTGCTATTAAGGTTTTAATCATTCCATCAACTCGGAAATAACACTCACGTTGTGTTTTATGTATTTTTTTTTTTTAAAAAAGCATTTTCTTGAAAGAAGGAATTTTTGGTGCAAATGAACAATAGACGGTGTTATCAGAAATAACGATTTTTTTCAATTTTTTTATATTACAACGCAGATCCAGCAAAAATTATAAATTTTTATTAATTTTAAAAGAGTTTCCATTTTTTTTTTTTTTTTTGTAAATTCGTTGTAAATTGCTACCTCTGGTGAAGCCAAAATAAATATGCTTGAACTACATGATTTGTTAAATTCTTTTTAATCATTTCACCCCAAGCAAGGCGAGAATGTCACTAGTACGCAGGGAATTACAGAAAGTGTAAGTCAGAGAAAAGACTGAGAATAGAGAGGATTGAGAAGTGTTGGTTGAATTTAGCTATTTCAACCGTAAGCGGGTGTAACCTAGATGCCAATATGAAAATAATTAACTCTGTCCCATAATTGAGAGAAGGAATTTTTAGTATAAGTGCTGTGACCAAAAATAACGATCTTTTTTCAATGATTTTTTTATATCACACATATTAAGCACTGCAGATCATGAATATCCAGAAAAAAATATAAAATTTTATTTTTGTTAATAGCAGTTCTACTTTTTTTTAATTAAATTAATTTTAATTTTAATTGATCTCTTTACAGAATCCAAAATAAATATGCTCATACGACGTAATTTTCTTAAAACTTCCACAACTTACCTGCAAAAGTTTCCATTTAAAGTTATCAAAAATACCAGTGTTATTAATAATCAAGAGTTGTCTCCCCTTGTTTTTTACTCTCCTCCTTGAGAGAGCAATTTCTGTTTACTGGGCTTTGAAAAGGATCCTATATGCGAACCTTGTATTCTCAATTGAATAAAGCTTTCTTAAACCCTACACCTGCGTACTTTTGTCATTACATCCAGGTTATATGAAGTTTAACTGCGAAGAATACAATCAAAATGCGTCAGATACCTTGCTAAAAATATCTTTTTAAATAATATAATTAAAGAATAAAAATAGTGGAAGAAAAAAAAAAAACTTTTTCGCAATGGCGACGACGCATATTTATCCTCCAATCCAGAATCGACAATTTAAAAAAAATCAAATCAAATAGTATAAAAGCCCGCGAAATATAAAAACGATCTCCTTCAACGTTGAAAGTGCGCTTTTAACCTATTCAGCATCACCCAAGAATGGAGTACATAATTTTAATCATCTTACCCCAGGCAATGCGGGAATGCCGCTAGTACGCATGGGCTTACAGGGGCAGAAAGTGAGAGAAAAGGTTGGGTATAGGAAGGATTGAGGAAAGAACAAATGATGAACGGGATTCAAGAAGACAGAAGATAGCGATTGACGTTGCATTTAAATTTTAGATTATTGTAGTCATCAGGGAAGCAAGTAAACAAGGAACTTCCACGGGCCGTAAGTGCGAAAAAAGAAACTGTTGGAGTAGAAGTGGCGGTTGCATTAAACTATTACAACAGTAAACAGGTGGGGGCTAGATGCCAATCTAGTAGTACGTTTAAATTCAGTGTCGTTGCGGCACCAAGGCAAAAAGCTCATCAGTTGGCTTGAAAATATTTGTAGAAAGGCAGAGGGGAATCGCATCACGTCGGTGAACAAGTAAATGAAAAAATGATCTCCAGATATCGAATTTTAATTTTTGTTCTTTTATTTTAAATTTTAAAAAATGACGTGTGAATGAACATATTTTATTTGGCATCAGTAAGCATATCAGTTCACAACGAATTTGCAAAACAGAAAACTGGAACCCTTATTAACATTTATAAAATTTTATAATTATTTTCTTATAGGTTGGTGCAAAAATAATGACGTAATAATGTCGTTTTTTGACGTTAAAAAATACGTCAAAAAACGACATTATTACGTCATTATTTTTGCACCAACCTAATATTTGTGAAATGCTTAATCTGGACTAATATGTGGTGTTTAATCAATAGTAATATGAACAAAAATTGGACAAAAAAAATGTTTATTTCCGGTCACAGCGCCTATTGTACCCCCCTCCGCATTTTTCATGATAAAATCTGATGTAACATTTGTCATCTCGAGAAAAATCTTGAATAATGTTATATATACTTTGCATAAAAATATATATAACTTTGAAGATCAAATAAGTTTCATATACAAGTACTTGTTATATGTCTTGCTATTCGTAATGGATAGAGGCTCGGATTGAGGAATCGGAGAGCCGAGTTCGAATTCCAGTTAGATCCATTACATTCACTTACGTGATAATACCCTTGGAAAAGGTATGAATTTTCTTCTGTCCCCCACCCCAGCTATGGGTAAATAGCAGGACACACCGGGTTATATAGCCTTCGATGGCAACTGGTCTACCGCAGAAAGAAATGTTAACATACTTTGGGAAAAAATATACCTCGTCAGTCATGTATCGAAAGATACATGATTACTTAAGTGTGTATCACGCATGGCAAATAACTGAATACTAATCTTGGCTGTTATACTCGAAACGTTTCGACCATTCTCCCCTCAGGCTTTTTTGAGCTACCTATCCGATTCAGTAACTTTCTCGGAATTTTAACCGAAGCCTTTATTCAATCCTAGACTATTCCTATTCTAAAAGACATCTTGTATAAGTTAAGATATTTAACAGAACGGCCCTTCGTTCCGATTGTAGCGCAAGGCCTTTTTAACGTTGGGATTTCGCGCATAGTATTTTTTATTTTATTTTTTTTTTTTTTTTGATCAGAAGTTAAGGAAGTATCAGTTACACTTTCATCTCGGCAGTCTCTTCAAATTTGTTTCACTTCATCCTTTCTTGAACTGAACGAAAGTACGATCATTTTTTTTCTCGTAACATTCACTTCCTGCCATTTCCCATTTCATTCATATCACACGCCTCCTTCATCAGAACCATTTTGATAGTAACCCCCTGGAGCCTTATATTGCATATCACACATCTCATTCAGCATAACTGTTTTTATGGTAATCCTCTGCCTTGACTGGCTCTCGAGCCTTTTATTCGATGAGCATTACTATTAAAAAGGGGGTATATGACGTTTCAATATTGTGAAACTCAGGGATTGAATTTACAAATGCCTGCAAACCAGATATGTTACGAATGACCTCTGGTAACAATTATAACCAACAATGAGTCATCTAGGAAGGCACAATCATCATCATCATCATCATCATCATTATTATTATTATTATTATTATTATTATTATTATTTGTGTATGTTATGTTTCCTGCTTTGTATCCTGTAGAGCCGGGTCCAAACTATAGTCCTTAGGCTCTATAGGAGAATTGTTATTTAATTGATAGCACTTTTCTTAGTATATGGAATGTTCCTAGTAGGGCGATCTTCTGGGCAACTTGTATGTTGATGTTACCTGGGACACTATTAGTAAAATTGTCCATTCCTTTTCTCACGAGGCCCAGTGCTCCGATTACTATTGGTACAGCCTCAGTCTTCATTCCCCACATCCTGTTAACCTCAATCTCTTTGTCCCTGTATTTGGACAATTTCTCGATAATTTTTATGCAGATGTTTCTCTCAGATGGTACTGCTACGTCAATAAGTATACACTTCCTGAATTTCTTGTCTTTTGTGATAATATCAGGTTTGTTGGCCTTTATTTCCCTGTCAATAATTAGGCTTTCTGTCTCAGCTTTCGATCCGATGCTCCCCTCAGCCACTGATAGGTTTTTTGCTTCTTTCCTTATCTTTAGGTATTTGCCAGACAACACCTTGTCCTCCCAATTTTTTTGTAATTTCATTTGGCCAAGTTGCTATATATATATATATAAATTATGCGACAAATTTGACATACTATTGGTCCTTAAAGTAATCTCCTTCAGCAAACAGAATCTTTTGCCAACGTGCATCCAGCTGCGCAATACCCTGGCTTTAAAAATCAGGTGACGCAAAGAAGTCTGCCTCATTTGCAAAGGACTTTCCACAAAGGTGATTGTCCAAGGAATAGAACAGGTGGTAACCTGTTAGCGCAGGAAGTAGGGTGGATGGCAAAGTATCTGCTTGACATATTCGGCGACTTGAGGCTACTTCGGACAAGCTTAATCATAAAGTAAATAACCCCGAAAGAGCTGCTTCGACAGCGCCATATTTCCTTGCCACGATAACTGATGTGTGTGCTCAAGGCACCTGCATTGGTCAAGAACAATGCCTCCTAACCCCACGACATAAAAACGCCAAGGAATTTTTGGTTACCTTATACACACACACACGCACACACACACACACACACACACACACACATATATATATATATATATATATATATATGAAAAAATTATTACATGTAATGAAAGCTTAATTATTAACAATTTAATGCCATGTATAATATAATTAAAAAATTATTAATCATATATAATCAATTTGTTTAAGATTTACTATATTTATGGTAAATCATCATGAAGATTGTGTTTAAGCATGAAACAGACTGTTGAATCTTGGTGTTGATCTCACTGTTCAAACACACACACACACACACATATACATATATATATATATATATATATATATATATATATGTTTCTGTGCCTGCGTGCGTGTGTATATGTATGCGTGCGATGAGAACAGTAACAAGAATTTTAAAATACTAAGATTTATAGACTTCATATATATATATATATATATATATATATATATATATATATTAAAAACATTTTTATGTTTAACGTTCTTTTTATAGATACAAGTATTTAAGTAAATGCTCTGTTTATAATAAACAGTATTAAATAACATTTACCGGCCTGAATATCCGAGAAATTTTCATAGTCCTTTGACAGGATTCGAACCTGCATCCTATTCGGAACCGTCCTTTGTGGCCGAGCGGTTAGGCACGTCAAGCTAAATAACGGTTCCGTATAGGATGTAGGTTCGAATCTTGTCAAAGGACGAATTTTTTTCTATGAAAATTTCTCGGACATTCAGGCCGGTAAATGTTATTTAATACTGTTTATTATAAACAGAGCATTTACTCAAATACTTGTATCTATAAAAAGGACGTTAAACATAAAAATGTCTTTAATAAATAAATTGTCGGACTTTGTCCATTTCTTAATGTATGCATATATATATATATATATATATATATATATATATGTATATGGGTGTGTGTGTATCTGTATGCGTGCGTATGGGAACAGTAACAAGAATTTAAAAATGCTAATATTTATAGACTTCAAATATATACAGGTTGACCCAGAAAAACTGGAATTTTTGAAGTGCGTATTGTCAGACATGAGCAAGTGACAACACTGCGAGACAGTGACCTTGAGCAAGTAAACATTTCGCCATTTAGAATTCAAGATGAAATTCACAGTATCCCAGCTGAGATGTTGCAGCAGTCAATGAGGAATCGCAACAGCAGATTTCAAGAATGCATTCGTACAGGAGGACGCCATCTACAGGACGTAATTTAAAAAAAATTAAAATTCCATCATTGTTTCTTAAATGACATGTTTTAAGGTTTCAATTACTATTAATAAAATATTTTTCTTCCATCATTCTTGGTTTTATTGAATTGTTAAAAGTTCCCGTTTTTTGGGGTCACCCCATATATATATATATATATATATATATATATATATATATATATATATATATATATATATATATGTGTGTGTGTGTGTGTGTGTGTGTGTGTGCATGTGCGTGTAAAAATTCAGATATAAATGAAATGTAACTGCAATATGAATAATAGAAATAACGAAAAAAGAAAACGATTTTTTTACCAAAGTCTTTCGTCCTCTGGTGAACTTTATTGCTTTATTCATATTGCCTCTGCTTCATTATATTGTATTAATATCTAAATTTTTACATACAAGCTTATATATATATATATATATATATATATATATATATATATATATATATATATATATATATATATAATTTGTTTTTAGAGAGTAAGAATTCATGCATATAACTTTTAAATTCCAACAACAGCATCTGTCTATTCAATTTGTGATTACATTTTTACAATTTCCGAATGAGGTGTCGTAAGTCGGTATTGAAGTTATGAATAAATTATATATGACTGATATTCGCTTAAATTCGGTCGTTTATCAATTTCACCGATGTAAAAACGCCAGTTTCTAGGCAAACAAATCTTGTTTACCATGTTGATACCGTAAAGTTCTTGACAATGACTGTGATCGTCAGAAGTACTTGAATAGAATAAAAAAGACATCAACATTGGACAATGTATTCATAACTTCGATCCCGATGGATAACACCTCATTCGGAAATTATATATAAAAACAAATTGAATAGACAGACTTTAATTATATATATTAGTTGTGCATTTAGGATGCAATCCCTCTATAATCATTAAACATGACTGACAAGGTACTTCTGTTAAATCTTTTATTATATTTTTCTTGTATTCGAAGAAGAAATTGTCCAAATGATTGTTTGTTCCGATCACTTTCCGGCTAGCCTATTAGCCATTTTCAAGGATTTAAGTTGTGCCATTGTAAATGGTGTGCAAGTGCTGTTGTAAGCAGTGTATATGTTGCTGAAAGGTAGACATAATTTTAATTCTCAAAGACAGCCACTAAATTATGACCGTAGACACAGTTGAAGCTCTTCACGTTTATTTTTTTTTTTGTTTTTTTTCATTTGTTTTTTTATGAGAATGGTTTCAATTATTTTTAGACACTTTTTGCTGTTGTAGTTGCGTATCTTATTTTGGTTCTCAGCAACAATGTGGCATATCAAGATCGGTACATTTTAATCCTGGTTTAAATGAGCCCATATGGAGCTTTTGGTCTGAGAGATATAAGGTAACCCATTTGATATGCGAGTGGTGGTATGTCCTACACAATTATTTATGAATTTTTTATCGTCGGGAACGCAGTTTCCTGTCGGTTATAAGAAATCATAAATAACGTTGGTCTTATATTTTTAGTTTCGCTAGGGAGTTGTTGCAGGTAATGGTGGCTGTTTTGAATTTTGGGCAATAAACAGTTAACAAGATATTTTTAGTTTGTTCCACTGGAGTAATGCATCTTATTATTATTTGTTTCACTTCCGTTAACTGTTTTATTACTGCTTATATATATATATATATATATATATATATATATATATACAAATGTCAAAGAACGAAAAATAAAATTACAACGTTCAAAACATTAAGTTAAAACAGGGCGCAACACAAAAGTAGAGAAATAAATATTTATTATACACTGTTAGAACATGTAAATATCCTCTACAAAATTGTACATTTTGTTTCAACGTCAAACTCAAAAGTAACGTTTGATTTTAACATTGAAACAAAATATACAATTTTGTAGTGTATATATATATATATATATATATATATATATATATATATATATATATATATATATATATATATATGTATTATATATATATATATATATATATATATATATTCCGAGTACGTGTGACTATTTTCTGTCATTTTTCAAGGTAAAAATCAAGAGAAATTCAGTGGGGCCTTTTTCTAACATGTGTTCACTTGTTAGGGTTCAGAACATTTTTAATACCTGCGTACAGAAACTGGAGCAAATTTTATTGATCCTCCAAGGATATTTATCCTTTTTATGCATTTTGAATGGCAGAGTAATATTGTACTTTTGCCAAAAATCACGCTAATATCTTTTCCACCATCACAGCATGTAAACGCATATCAACAAACGATTTCTGACGTATCGATTTGCAACTGACTAGGGATGGTCGATCGTACTCGGAACTTTACATAGAATTTCAGAAAGTTCATTTATAATTTTCTATCTGATATCAGGCGACTTATACAATGTTAGTTACGCCTTTTCGTTTGAACGACTTAATAAAACATACTTTTTCCTTAATACAAAAATGATTAAATTCGACTTAAACCTGGCGCTATGAATGTCGGCTAAGCGAAAAGGCTTAACAGACATTTATTTGTCCGTTTTAGCTAATAAAACATGCTTTCTACTTAATAAAACACGCTTAAACTCGACTTAATAAAACATACTTAAACTCTACACCATGAATTTTTGTTAAGCCAAAAGTCTTAACAAACTTAGCTTGTTTGACTTAATAAAACATGCTTAAACGAAGGTGTGCTACCTATATATATATATATATATATATATATATATATGAACAATATATATACATACATATCTATATATATGAATAATATATATATATATATATATATATATATATATATATATATATACATATATATGTGTGTGTGTCTGTGTCTGTGAACAATTTCTCAGAATTAACCTGTAGAAAAAGACAATATCTATAAATGTAAAAGACAATAGGTAAACTCTATTATTAGGCAACGCGTTTCGTCCAATGTGGACTTTTTCCCAGCAAAAACGAAATGAATTTATTAAAACAAAGTAACTATTAATAACAAAACAAAATGTCCTTAGCAACTGGAAGAATTTAGAAAACGCTACCATATTCGTATTGTCAACTGAAAATTACGTCAAGTACTGTCACGTGTGGAAATATTGTTTCTATTGTGTTGATGGATTCAACCATTTTCTTTTAATTTCTTGATACATTTGTGTACATTGGCTTGGGAGAGTAGTAATTCTTTTAGGAAAGGTGATATTGGGAAAAAACCTTGGCGTAGATTAATATTTGGATAATATACAATGGCGGCACTCCCGAGCATTTTCCTTCTGAGTGTAGCATTTTTAAAATCAAAATTTTCCTAACAGAAAGTCATTTCGTTTTTGCCTTGAAAAAAGTCCACATTGGACAAAACGTGCCGGCTAATAATACAGTTTACTTATTGTCTTTTACCTTTATACATACATACATACATATATATATATATATATATATATATATATATATATATATATATATATATATATATATATGTATGTATATATGTATGTATGTGTGAAAGAGAGAGAGAGAGTCTGTTTGTGTTTCTATTTATATATGTATAATTAAAATGTGATCTAATCAAAATGTGCGTATAAGTACCAACACTGATGTTGAATCATTATTTATCATATGATAGCCGCACACTAGATTTTTTAGCTGTAGAATTTTGACCGCTTGAATCGTTCTTGAAATTCATTGTCGGCAAATGGCTAGCGTGCAGTCCCGCAGATGACGAACATGACTTTCTTGATTTGATGAATTCTGTTTCCAGACGTTCACGGACAGCTCTTGTATTATTCTGACGTTTCGGGGTGCTTAGAGATTCCCATACTTTGCGTTTTTCCGCCAGATTCTTTTCGGAAATAAAGCAATCGGCTTCATTTAAATTCATTTCATCCTGTAATTGTTTTCTTCCGGAAAAATATCTGGCATTTCTTTCTGAAAAATAAAATTGATTTATTGATTGATTTGTTTTTACGACCTATCAACCCTTTTCAGGTTATTTAAGGCCAGAAAATAATTTTCTAATGTAAAATTTTTTAAGACAATAATCAAATACAAGTCTTATTAATTAAACCATAGCTTGAGGGAGAAGAGGTAAATTCAAACATTTCCCAAAGGTATATAACATTTCCCAAGTGAATATAACGACCCCGGCTGACATTGGAACTCGGCTCTCCTATTAAGAATTCCGAACCGTTATCAATTACACCACCCGCACATCCAAGCTTACAGCACCTGGTATTTCCAAGCAGTCACCCATCCAGGTACCGATCAGGCTCGACGTTGCTTAACTTCGGTGATCGTACAAGAACCGGTCTTTCAACGTGATATGGCCTTAAGCCGCCTGAAAGATAAAAACACAGTAAGTAACATGCATTAAATTCAACATTCCTTGTATAGATTTTCTGAGATTACCTTAGTCTGACATAAGTCTACAATAATGAAGCACCTAGTCAATAGATTTATTGAGTTTAAGATAAAGAAATACACAGGGCCAAAATAGTAGGGCTTCCGGTGAGGACGCAATACACAGGAAAATGATTGCGCTACGGTAAACAAACCCATTCTTTTATACTGGGTGGAACAGCAAAATTGTCCAAATCGTGTAACAGAAAATTTGTTCAATTATTAGATTATGCTCTGAACTATTGTATCTTAGAAATGGTTTAAGGTATCTTACTGTAATTCTCATAGGTTTTTATAAGACTATTGGACTCTACTTTAAGCAATAAGAATGTATAAAAACTCTCCACGCTTAACAGAAGAATCGTGATGAAATCGATCATAAATGAACATGACATGTTTATGATTAATCAATTTTAGCTAATCATCGGAAGCTCATAGATTATTGAAATGAAGTTCAAATATATATATATATATATATATATATATATATATATATTATTCCAGGATCCTTTTCCAACTTATTCAAGATAATCTTGGTCCTCTCTAACCTTTCTAACTTTCTGTCGTTGAGTAACAAGGTGCCTCACAAGTTTTACGTACGATTTAATTTTTAAGTCATTTTCACTTCTCTTTGGACTGTCATAGCTGAAACTCCTCTCTCATGAGCCAAACGTCTTATAGATTGAGTTGGATTTTTCTAATTGACCTCTTTAGCTTTAAGTTGAAATGATGACCCTTCTTCCTGTTCTGACCTCCTGATCAAGTTTTCCTCTCTACTCTTCCCGTTTTTTTTTGTTGTTGTTGTTGTTATTGTTTTTAACTGATTCACCGTTCTCTGGATGGTTCTTGAATGGACTTTGAAGATGGAAACCTGAGTATGAATATTAATACCATTACTGAAGGCCTGTATGATCTTTTTCTTCTCACCATTCGTCATTTTGGAAGACAGTGAGGTTGACACAAAACGATTTTAACCTGTTCTCTTTCTAGCTGAATAACACAAAATTGTTTCAGTGATTCTTACAACAAATAGTGTCAAGATGGTTTAAGGGCTTATTTGAAAACCTTGAAAAAAAAACTCATTTAGTCTAGCGCTTTTTACATATTAAACATTTTGTGGGATGAACAATTATGCTGTAATACGATTTGAACAATTTTGCTGTTACACCTGGTATATATATATATATATATATATATATATATATATATATATATAGAGAGAGAGAGAGAGAGAGAGTGTGTGTATTTGGGCAGCATCTTTTCATTCATACACGTTTCATTAAATAATATAGACAAGTGTTGTCTATTTATTTTACGTAAATTTTTTTCATAACGTCTGATAAGTTTAATAACATTATCGTTGAACGAAGAAAGAAATTCACAATATTGATTCATATTTTTTTAATACAATCTAAGCTTTCGGCTTACATAATACAATTCCGTAAAATACTTGTCGAAAACACAATTATACTTCGACATGAAAACAATAGACAAAAAATAAAAATCCTTGAAGCATTATACATCAAACAGTTGAAACCCAACCTAAACAAAATCAATTATGGCATCTCTACAAATATCCTTAAATGTCTATAATTGGTAACAGAAGCCATTGGCTTATACCAACGGCATCCCATACTTCATACTTCTCCAATTCACTCTCGTATGGTCATGTGTGACGTCATGAGATGCGGTGCGATTTTCGCTTCTAGCGTCTTATATGCACGTGTTTATCGTTGCTTAGAAATCATCTATGTAAACATTGACAGACTATCATCACTGTCTTGTCCGTATATTGTTTAATATGTTGTAACTGACATCTTTGATAATGGCTTATGTAAACCGAAAAGCTTAGATTGTATCTAAAAAATATGGATCAATATTGTGAATTTCTTTCTTCGCTCAACGATAATGTTATTAAACTTATCAGACGTTATTAAAAAAAATTACATAAAATAAATAGACAACACTTGTCTATATTATTTAATGAAACGTGTATGAATATATATATATATATATATATGTGTGTGTGTGTGTGTGTGTGCGCGCGCGTATATATATATATATATATATATATATATATATATATATATATATATATATATATAGACACACACACACACTATTTGTCGTAAGAATCACCGAAAAGCCCTTTGAATTATTCAGCAGGATAAAATCGCTTTGTGTTAGTCCCACCCTCTTCTCAATCGAGCAAATCATTCACGTCTTCAGTAATGGTACCAACATTCATACTCTGGCTTCTATCTTTAAAGTCCATTCAAGAACCATCAAAAGAATGGTGAATAAGTTTAAAAAAGAGGGAACAGTAGAGAGGAAAAATGGCTCAGGAGAACACAACAGCAATAGGGTTCATCATTTCAACTTAGAGCTAAATACATTGTTATTACACAAAGTAGAGTCCTATAGTGTAATAAAAACCTCGGAGAATTCCAGTAAGATATCTTTAATCATTTCTAAGTAAATCAATTTATTGGAACAAATGTTCTAATCTTAGTTGTTATCTTCACAATGTCTCAGTCGTTATACTCTCCGGCCTTCTTCAGAAATATGTCATAATTAGTAACCTTTCTAGAATTTCGATGTGAACCATTTTATTCATTTGAAGGAAGCATTATTCTCCTCCCACCATCCATGCTGATATTATTAATTATTTTTGTCGATTGTTTCTTATGATGCCGATTATGTCTTTCAGTGAGAATCAGTGCACATGTAAATTTTGTGCCACTACTTGATCCCGGGATTGAACACAGGACCGTTAGATAATATGATTCGCTTAACCAACGTTCTCCTCTACTCGACTATGTATACCCTAGATGAGAACAGACATCCCAGTATATCAGTTCGCTTCTTGCATATACCTTGTAACTTTTAAGATGTGAGATCATAGGTCTCCAAAACTTTTTAGTCCTTCCTATATTGTATATTCTTGACGCTAGTTTTTAACAGCCAGGCCTTCGGGACCCTAGCATTCAACGCAGGCGTCATCCAGGGCTCAGGACAAATCAATCCTCTTTTTTACTTTACCTAAATCTTCTGCATAAGATTATACTCAGATTATTTGTGAATATCTATGCCGATGACACAACGATATATAGGTGCACCTCCAAAACTAATGATGACCAGACATTCTCAGCTGATCTCTCATACCAGATCTAGCTGTAACATCTCGATGGGGGGTAAAAAACTGGCTAGTTGCGTTCAATGTTACGAACACCAAACTAGATAGATTTCATTATCGCCGATCGGACCACGAAATACCAAAAATCACCATGAATGGATGTCCGATTTCCAGTGACTTGAGCAGGTTAAAATTGTAGTGATCGGGAAGCATCCTCTTGGGAGTTAGTTTCATGGAGCTGTGCTTGGAAGGTAAAAGCTGTTAGAGTGAAACTTACTTCTCACCGATGGAATACGGAGGGGAATGTTGGTGTTTTGCTACAGTGTAAGTGGCATGGCAGGTACTAGCCGTGAAGGTTAGAACTAGCTTAACCAACGAATGAACTTCGTCCGAGCAGTTTCCATGGAAGTAGCGATAGAACTGTGTTAGGCTTGCCCACATCCCCACTGTGAGAGAGATGTTGGAGGGTGGAAAATAACTTTGGGAGGCTTCTGGACACTAAACCCAAAACAGGAAAGTGAGGACTGGGCAGCCCCCGCCCAAATATAATACAATATTTTATTATTATTATTATTATTATTATTATTATTATTATTATTATTATTATTTTCTTTGATCTCTATTGTATAAACATTTCCATCCGGGTCCCAACCAGAGACTTAAGATCAGAAATGGCTTCAAGACATCTTCCAATTTTGTAAAAAAGAAAAACATTTTACATACATAAAGCTCTTCGTAATGTGTGAGCTGTACCTGTGAATGTAATTTTTTGTATTTCCTTAAGTCATGTGCTACCAGGAATAACTTCAATGATTCTATCGGAACCTTTTCAATCAAACCGAGGGCTCCAACTACAACTGGAATTATTTATTCCACTTCAAGATCCTTGTATTGTGATAGTTTTTTGAACATCTTCAAAGATACATTGCAATTTGCACGAAGTGTCATGTCATGGTTCAATGAAGCAATTGGCTTACCAAGGAATGCTATCCGGCAGATTTTGCCTGAATTGTCGCTACTACATCCCGCAGCAAAAAGAGACAGTGAAAGTCCTTTCTTTTTATAACGATCTCGGCGTTAAGTCTATTTGCAAGGAATAAATCTATTTATTGATTTTTTGCGGCTCAACAATCCTTGGTTGGTCATATAAATCCCAAACATATTTTTGATTGTAATAATAATTCATTTTTGCGGGTGAATATTAACAATTTTTTTAGAATAACAATGATTTTCCCGGATAGGTTCTGTTATTCAACCCATAGATGGGGGAGATGGATTCCGTCTATTTGCAAATGTTTTTGCGCGTAAGTGAATGTAACGAATCCGACTGGAATTCGAACTAGGCTCTCTGATTTCTCATTTCGAGCTTCTGTCCATTAAACCACCCGCACGTTCGACAATCTATTTAACGACCAGTTATTATGAATGCTGTCTCTTAACATTAAAAGACATCTAGCGGCGATTGCTGCGAACCAATTGTCCAAAAGTCTTCAAATCAGCACTATCAGCTAATATTTTTGTGCTGTGACTTGAACCGTCTCAACTTCTTCATAAATCTCGGCCTTTCTTCACAATGTCTACAGTTAACGAACAAAGTTCTAGCACTAAACAGTTTTTCTCATTCTGTTCATTATCACCTGGGGATTTGCTTCTTTCTTTCTTACTTTATTGACAACAATCAGATCAAGTCCTATAAAAACACTTGACTTATTTCAAAATATTTTACCTTTTCTGTGGCCAAAGGCAAACTTCTATTCGCTACCTTTCTCTGCATGAATCCGGCTTTGAGCAAACAATTTGATTCTGATATAGAAATGATTTGGGTGATAGAAAAAGTAAAATGCTTTCAAAGTTTGAAATATATGGACTGTTCTTTTTAGACTCACACACCTCCCCGGTCTTTTAAACAGGAGTAGAGATTTATTTTTGTTTCCTGCTTAGGATTGGGTTTCCGGTTCCTTCTAAAGTCTTCTTCAACTCTCTTCTCTTTTCCGGCACTAATATAACTCCTCACAGTAACCATCTCCCTTGAGTGGCACTTGGGTTTTGTTTTGGGTGAATATTGGTAAAAGCATTACATTTTTACACGATAAAATAAACTTGGTGAAGAGCTATTCTCAGAAAAGCAGTCCAAGCGGACAGTACTCAACAAGCAATAACGTGGAGTTTAGGATAATGACCTAAAGCTTGAGGTGTCCCCCAAAAGAAAAATTGCCAAGGAGGCTGAAGCAATTTTACTTTATTGCCAAATTACGCGTATGCGTCTACTTTAAATTCGAATTTATGTTCGAGTGGACGCACGACCAAATCATACTGACCCTTCAAAAATATCTACTTATGTATTTTTTTTTTTTTTTTTTTTTTAGGAGGGAGGGGTCAATTTTGTTACATTCCGAAACTATACGTGCCATCATTTCATCAGTTTCTCTATAAAAGCTAATATTAACAAATTAATATTTGTGTCGATGTAGTTTATACTGAATCTCTTGTCCAAGATTACCATTACTCTTGAGGCGTAATTGTAGCAGTCGTGGTTGTTCTTATTTTTTAGTCGTTCTTTTTAAATAAAATGTCGAGTAGTAAAGACTCATTGTTTAAACTTTATCGAAAGTCAACCTTCCTGGATCCCTCCTACAGAGCTACAAATAGCTATTTATTGGAGTGTCGATTACTTTAATTTCTCATTTCATACCCACATTAAAATAACTTATGCCACGGCATTGGACCAACGTTAACCTTGTCAAAGATTTCTTACGTGCCAGGGGTATTATTCACTGTGATATTACTCAGTGTAGCAAATAGGATAGACTAATGACAGAAGTAAAGTATGGACAGGGAAAAGGTTTTATAGGCTACCATACATCTCACAAGAGCGGTCCATCTCCCAAATGATTACTGACTGGCTGAAGAATATTCTTTTATCCATTCAGTGGATTGT
Source organism: Acanthosepion lycidas (assembly GCA_963932145.1). Lineage (NCBI taxonomy): Eukaryota > Metazoa > Mollusca > Cephalopoda > Sepiida > Sepiidae > Acanthosepion > Acanthosepion lycidas. The sequence goes on along the minus strand of OZ010580.1, from coordinate 27,478,163 downwards.
TGACAACAACATTAATAATAAAAAAAAGAAAATGTATTCTTGCAACGCGTTTCGTTCCATGAAGAACTCCATCTAAGGTAAATGTAGAAAATTTATTGCCAAAAACCTTATTTATACTCACATCTACCGCGTCGTTTAGAAAATAGAAAATAGAAAATTATACAATCAACATTATAAAATATTCCAAAATATATCGACGTTATGAAAAAAGTAAGAAAACTATGGATCACGCTAAGTGATGTAATTGTGACATATTTTTAAACGAAAGGGATTTTTTAATCATTTCACTCCAGGCAAGGCAATAAAGCCAGTAACTAGTGTTAGAGAATATGAGAAAAACTACTATTAATGAGATAAGACAATAAAAGAACAAAAATTAAGAAGACGATTGACTCTGCAGTTAAATTTTGATTACAGGAAACAAGAAGCCGGAAGAGAGTTCCATAAGAGAGAAATGTGATAGAAGAAACTGTTAGCATAGAACTTACGGTTACATCTAGCCATTTCAACTGATGAGACGGTATTCTATTACTGCACTTAAATTCATAAAGTCTAGTTACCATAGAGGAAAGTAATATTTATTTTGCGAATGCAAAAATGTGGCACAAGGCCAAAAGGGGAAGGAGGAGAGGAAAGGCTGATTTTCAATCTGCCTTATCTTAAACTTAGATAGTCACAATTACTGACCCAAACATAACACAGTATTCCTTACGCTAAAACAACACATTCTCACTTACCATTCTTACTACAGCCACAATAATACCTCAAAGTCTCAATGAAGTCCTTACTAGTTCCCATATGTACCAGTTGTCTGGCGTGTGTGAGAGGATAAAAATAACAAATTTTAAAAATGAGACCCCAGTGAGTATTTACAATGATTACAATAGAGGAAAATTCATCAGAACAATTACCATGAAAGTATTTATAGAAATTTATGGCAGTGGGAAAGGGACTGAAACCGAGATAACAAGTTAGGGCCAATAATATGGCAGATTAATGTTATTGTTAGTATTGTTATCCTTATTGTTAAAGAGCAATTAATTATCCATTTTCCTTTAAATTTTTTTATTGTTTTATGGCTGTACGTAAGTATGCTGGCTTGAAAAAAAAACCTTTCTCTTACGAAAGGAGATATTTGAAAAAGATCAAGGATGTATGTTTATATTTAGGCTAGTTTTTATTAATGCACTTTCGAGAAATTTTAATCTTTGTAAGTTATTTTCTCTCTTAGGACACAATTGCGTTTGAAATTATTTATGTTCAGTATATTACCTTAATTCCCCATGTATAATACGCCTTCATCTCTAATACGTACACCTAAAACTGAGGAAAAATGCTTCTACTTATGCATAATACGCACTCCTTGTTTGGAAATCAAACCCTATAAATTGTACATTTCCAATTTTATCATGGCCAGCGTTTCCTACTCTTATTTTTAAAAAAATAGTTTTAAACATGGAATAATATTATTTTAATTTAGTTTTATGATAATTCTTATTTTACGGCAGTTGTTTACAGATTTTTGTAGCTGTGTATAATACGTACCCTTGATTTTGCTTATCATTTTTAGAAAAGGATGCGTATTATACACGGGAAATTACGGTAATTGTTATATCGGAGATATTTTTCTGTTCATAAGTACTTTTTTTAATAATTTTCTGGAAGTGTCATATATATATATATATATATATATATATATATATATATATATATATATATATATATGTATATATTATATATATAATATATATATATATATATTTATATATATATATATATATGTATATATTATATATATAATATATATATATATATATTTATATATATATATATATATATATTATATATATAATATATATATATATATATATTTATATATATATATATATATTATATATATAATATATATTATATATATAATATATATTATATAATATAATATGTATATATTATATATATATATATATATATAATATATTATATATATAATATATATTATATAATATAATATGTATATATATATATATATATATATATATATATATTAAAGAACAACTGTTTCGATTGATTTTGTACATCCTACTTCAGAATTATTTCATTTTTAGTTAACTTTATCGATATTTCTTTCGTTCTTTATGATTGATTGGTTGATTCGGTTTTACGGTTTATCAACCCTTTGCGGGTTATTAACCCCCCCCAAAAAAATAGTTTTAGATTGTAAGAATTTTTTTGACATCATAATGATTTAGTGATACAAGTATTACTAATTAACCCGTTGCTAGTGGAGAGAGAAGAGTTGGTTTCATGCTTTTCCCAAGGGCATTTGTGCATAAGTGAATGTAACGAACCCAATTGGAATTCGAACTCGGCACTCCGATTAACAATTACCGGACCATTACACCAACGCCGCATTCAAGCTTACAGCAGCTGGTATTCCAAAGCGGTCTCCCATCTAATTTGGCTGGTTGCTTTTGTATAGCCGTACATCAATCTCTATGTGGTATTTAATGCCGAAATCTAAATATTTAGAATGAATATACTTTCAACTGTAAAATGCATTGTTGGTATTTTTATACTTTTATAGTGTTTCGTTTTTGTTTGGACTGTTTTGCCCATAACTGAGACCTTGACAGGTGCTACTACTCCGGGTCTGGATTGACCTGGAAACAACAGCAATGAAGAAGGGGTTCTACGCTCCTCAAAACCTCCAATCTCCCGATCAGACGCCTAGATGGAGTTTATTGTCAAACCCAGGACTATCCAGGTATTGCTCAATCCTGACGTTGCTTAACCGGTGATATGGTAGTAAATTCGTTTTATATGAAGTATATAAAACCTTCAATTTTGTTGGTTCTGTTACGCATACTCATAATTGGGACTATAATATATTAAAAAAAAAATAGGGACTTCAATCCTGAAGTAACAAATTCAATCTTCACTGGATACCCCCAAATACAATTGCCTTGTAGCAGATTTAGCTAATCTTAATAAGTACATAAATATTAATCAATTCATGTTAGTGCATCCATAGCGTGAAACAAGGAGAGAAAGGGAAGAATTAAAAAAAAAAAAAAAAAAGACAGCCGAAAAGATCTCGGAAAAAAAAATAGGAACAAATTTTGGTATGACGCTAAAAGGGCGTAAGTGATTTTTTTGTGATATAAAAGTGCCTAACATCATATTGATCGATTTGTTTTTTACGGCTTATCAACCTTTTTGTAGATTATTCCTTGGCGATTATAATGATTTTCTGATACACGTTTTACTATTTAACCCATAGCTGGGAGGAGAAGAAGTGGGTTCGTACCTTTCCCAAGGGTATTTTCACGTAACTGAATATAACGAACCCAACTGGAATTGGAACTCGGCCCTCCGTTTTATGATTCCAAGCCGTTATCCATTATACCACTCGCACATCCAAGCTTAGAGAACCTGGTATTCCCCAGCGGTCATCGATCTAGGTACTGACCAGGTTTAACGTTGCTTAACTTCAGACAAGAACCGATGTTTTAACGTAATATGGCTGTAAGCCTTAACATTTATAAAAAGTCTTCTCATCAGAATATTGTCTATGTCAATCTTAGTTCTTTTTTTTTAATGGATTTTTTTTTAATACGACATTATTTCGTATTACTATAAACGTTATTTTTAGTGGGGAAACGTGCTTGAATTAATATCTCTGTGTCTTTTTTTCTTGAACAGTGAAATTAATATCAACCGGCCTAGATCGAGAATTCCTGCTAAAGAAAAATGTGCCTACCGATAGAAATCGAACCTGTATTCCTTTTATTTCATCAAGGAATCCTCTCCCATAGCCGAAGTGTGTCGTTACGAATTTTGACACGGGAGACCGTCAGGATAAAACAAGTTTCATTTACTTACTTAAGGAATGTACGCTTCTCGTTGGAATGTCTTTGAATCTATATCGGCTAGATTCATTTTCGTGCCCGAAACGCAGCAATTTTTTCTTTAAATTGATTTTGTTAATTCAACATTATTTCTTATTACTATCAACGTTATTTTTACCATTGGCCAAATTGATAACGACACATGCGAGCGGTTTCCCTAGTAGAAAAATGGCTGTCGGGTTTAGTTTATTTTTCTTTCTTTACCGCTATATAAGGCTATTTGAGGACAGATAAAAGTTTCGAATAGTGGTTGTTTTGGGAAGAGTTTGATTTTATATGTGGAGCAATGATAATTTTCGGTACATGTTAAATGATATTTGTTCTTTTATAAGCAGTTATTAGAGAGGCTGTTTTCTAATAAAAGTTATTTTGAATTCAGTTTCTGATACACAATTGGCTACTAGAGTTTGCATTGTTACTTTTTTTTTTGGGGGGGGGGTTCAGGTTTCAAAATATATTAAAGGTTTTATGGAGTTTTGTTGGGGAGTTTTTATAGTTTTATATTTTGCTATAAAATTTGATTTCCTTTAAGGATATCGTTTGATTTAGTGTTTTGAAAGAGTTATTTAGTATTGTTTGCTTGACAATATTTTGTTCGAGTTTGGCAGAGAAAACGACATAAACGATGGCACCTCGACGTGGTGTAATGGTTAGCGAGTTTGTCACGTTGGGACAAATTACGACTGAACTGTGAGTTCGATCCTCACTGGGTGCACCATATTTTGGGGCCACATCTGAGCTACGCTTAGAAAATTATTTTTGTCTTGCTAGAACAATTACGACCGAGTAGTGTGTTCGATTCTCATCTAGAGTCCCATAATTTCGACCTTGTGTCACCTCTAAGCTACGTTTAGAAAAACGTTGGGGAACATCGACGTGGTGTAATGGTTAGCAAGTTTGTCTCGTTAAGACAAATTACGACTGAATAGTGAGTTCGATTCTCACTGGGTGCACTATACTTTCGGCCTTGCGACACATCTAAGCCACTCTGAGAAAATCATTTTTTGTCTTGCTAGAACAATTACGACTGAGTTGTGTGTTCGATCCTTACTGGGTGACTCATTATTTTTTATATTGTGCCGCATCTAAGCTACGCTTAGAAATCATTTGGGCATCTCGACGTGGGCTAGCTTGGCTCGCTAGGACAAATTACGACTGAATAGTCAGTTCGATACTCACTGTGTGCACCATACTTTCGGCCTTGTACCGCATGTAAGCTACGCCTAGAAAATCCTTTAGCCACAATTGCTGTATGTTAACACAATAAATTTTGAGAATGACATCAACTGTCAGCAGCCATATTTTTCTTATCGTGGGACTTCTGAATCTTGGCCAATCGATACTAATTTCACTGTTTAAGAAAATAAAAAACAGCGATAGCAACTCAAAACGCATCAACCCACAAAAAATAATGTTTATAGCAATATGAAATTATATCATTCTTATAGTGATCAGCTTGTTAATTTAAAAAAAAAAATAGAAAAACATACAAAAATTGCCATGTGCCAACTTAGGCCCTTTTAGAATCAGCACACCAATTAAATGATAATAACATTCCTACCGCTTTTCATGTTTTCAAGTGATGATTCTGATTTTGTGTCTCTCAGACCCGCTGCCTTGAGGTTTTCTCCGAAATCATCGTGGTTGGTAAGTTCGTCGAGGCTGAGCAAACTTGTCTTCGCTTGTGCCGACATCGTCTCCTGTCGCGACATCTGCAGAAGAACATTCTGGTACTCTGCACTCTTGCGAAAATGCCTGTCACCTGAAGGAATCTTGCTCTGGATTCGCTTTGTCTCGAAAGTGATGTCTCTAAACTTCACCTTCTGTGCTCGTTCCACGTCTTTCAGTTCCCGGGTTAGCCGATTGTCGGCACGTACGTTGTTTCGTAGAATCGCATCATCATATTCTGATCGGGAGACTGTGCCGAATTTTTTACGACTGGACATCTTTTTTAAACAACTTCTTTTTCAATTATTCTTTATAATAATGCAATAACTGCACAAGTTCGTCCGCATCCAGATTTTAATGTGGTTTATTCATTGACCTGCGATTAAACAGAAAAAAAATGTAATCAAGCAAAAAAAAAAAAAAAACACAATTATATCATTAATTCAATTTTAGTGCTTTATAACCATTATTATCTCACATCAGAGAACGACTCCCGTAACCCGTTAGAGTTGTAGGGGTACCACATTTACAGCAATGGTGTATATAGATCAAGATGACTGAGCACATCCCTTTTTAGACTGGTTTTGATTTTATTTTTTCTTTAATCATTTCACTCCAAGCAAGTTGATAATCCCACTAGGACGCACAGGTTTACAGGGAGAGAAAGAGAACTCGAAAACTTTAGTGAGGAGAAGGAGGAGGGGGAGAAGGAGGAGGAGGAGAAGGAGGAGGAGGAGGAGAAGGAGGAGGATGAAAGAAAATTAAAGGAATAGGATGACAGAAAATGACCATTGACGTTGCATTTAATTCTTTGAAGATTCTAAGTGACAGGGTAGCAAGAAATCGGAATTTACTCTCTTTTCTTCTAGACTGCTCGCCAACGAAAGCAAGAGAGCCCAAATTTGCTCTTCTTTTAACCCCTAGCTGGACAGGGCAGGGTAAAAAGTGACGATTTCATGTCTTTCCAAGGAAATCTGAGCAAAAGTGAATGCAATTGCTTCGGCTGGAACTTGAACTAGGCACGCCAAGTTCACTTTCCGTGCCGATAACCATTACACTACGCACACGGCTATATTTCCTAAGATTATCGAATTATGACTCATATGTAAGCGTCAAAAGAAGATTGTATTACGCCAATTTGGGAATTGAAATTCATCATTCGAAATCCTGGCTTTTAACTGCTTCGTGTTATGTCCACGAACATCGACGGGAAATAAGCAACTATCTTAACCACTGAGTAATCCCGTTTTTCTTAAGGAAGGGTATCAGGGCGGTTCTTAGTGAGGATCGAACGACCAAACTGGTTTATGAAATGAATTTGCTTCCAAAATCGCCGCGATAGACGGATGTGCTTAATATGGCGCATAGACAAGGAAAAATAAAATTGAGTATGAAAAAATACTGTAAATACCTGCAGGTATTGCTCAATGGTTAGTGTAGAAAAGTGAGAATTTTAAGGTTTCATCATTAATGTTACCTTTGAATGGGTTTACCGGTGCTTTGCCACTTTACTTTTCAAAATACGTACTTGAATTATTGAGGGAATGGCGACATGTAGCAAACAGACAAAGAAACAAAAAACGTATATAAAAGCTAATGTTATATCCATAACTTCAGTGCCATCTAGCAATAATAAAACAGCACAAAACAATATTTACGTTTTGTTTTGTTTTGTTTTTCAGTTACGTTTGGAATCCGCTCATTTTTTGGGAACTTCGAAAGGACGCGTCGTCTCTCCTTGAATTCGGAACGCTATAAATTAGACTAACATCGTTTAATATGTCAAATGCAAGTGAAGCCTGGTTAGCCAATGAAAGTCAAACAACACGAAAATAAAAAAAATGCCAGAATTTTTTCTTCTTTTTTTTTTTAACATATCGCATTCTGTCACGAAGCTTTAATAAAAGTGAAACATGTTAGATTGATAAACGTTTCCTATTTGTTCATCATCATTTCTATTGAGCCGACCAGAACGAAATGTAGCACCAACTCTCCCACAAACATGGGACTATCGACAAGAACTACACAAGCCTCTTTGGCATTTTCCCCTTTGGCGACGCCTCAAACGTTAAGGATTAATCCCAACCTTCTCCTATAGAAAATGTACTACTTGGTGGGACGAATCCAGACCTTTGTTTTCTTAATATGACGAAAGAGTAAAGAAAATTCAAATATTAAAATTATTTCTGTCAAATACATGGAACTGGACACGTTTAAGTTTTAGAATTATTTAAACTTAAAAAAAAATTGACGTAATAATCTGCGTAGAGAAACAAACTATGAATGGAAAGATTTTATAAATTTGACAAAAATCAATTAATTATCGAATTCCAATAAACGATTCAGCGCGTATATTAGGTTGAGTCATAAATAATGTCCGTTTTTTTTTTCTTTTCATTAATTACATTCTTCAAAAAATAATGTACAATTACATTATTATTCAATTATATATTCACCATCTTTATACGATTCATACCATGGAAATGATTTTGCCTTTAAAAAGCACTGGAAATTATTTTACTATAAAGAACGCATTGGAAAAGATTTTACAATAAAAATCTATTGGAAATGATTTGACTATAAAATATTAGGTTGAGTCATAAATAATTTCCGTTTTTGATTATCAATTTCAGTCTTCAAGAAATAAATAGTTACATTTTATTCAATTATATATTCACCATTATTTACAATGACTTATAACCACTTATCAAGTAGCTTTTCGATGCCGTATTTGCTAAGTTAGTTTAAGCTATTTTACAAGATATTCGCTTTTAGTTTTCGAATTTTAAGTAACGTAGTAAAAAATTGTTTTTGTGTCTGCATTTTGAGAAAAGTTCTGATCGTTTATTTGATATGTATCTTTTCTTAGGTTGAGTGTGACATCTAGAAAATCTACTTCTATTAGGTCTGTTTTTATGTCTATGTCGAATCCCATATTTTTGAAATTTTTTATGGTTAGGTTTCTGGTTTTGTCTGAGGAGAAAATGGCCATAATCACCTTCCCAGAACAACCCAAATTCCTCGATAAGCTACGAGTGTGCACATAAACATGAGAAAAGGTAATTATACTAATCAACAACAATTAAGTAATCAATCAATATTAAATAACAGGTAATATGTTAAGAAACAACTCCATAAAATGGCTACAAATAAGCGCATTTGGATCCACAATTATTCCTACGCAATGACCTCTAGAATAATTTGAAACATAACCCTTACCAGCTACACAATAACCGTCAAAAGAATACACCAGACATCACTACCCATAATGTAACATTGACCAACATATATAAATAGTCGTGCCAAAATAAAACACACATGGTCTGAAAATTGCGTTCTAGCACGAAACAGACTATCGTCGCTTGGTGTAATCTTCAGTGTTCACTTTTATATTTACAAATGATCAGTGTTCTTAAATACAGTTGTAACTTAGGGAAGATTACTGAATAGAATAATCACACAAAGGTTGTTAATGAACGATAATACTTAGAACAACAACAACACGTATATGATTCGCCAGCGGTGCGTAGAAGTAGTCAACTGTTAGAAGTGAGTCAATAGAATTCCACAATGAATATCCAACTGCAGAATATCTACCAACTGTCAGATGTAGCACAAGGCCGAATTTAATGTGGGGTATCCGAGCCCGTAGGCTCGCCCAAAAATTCCTTTTAGACTGCATATAAAACAGGTTCGGGTAGCTGTTTCCGGAGACTAGACTATGCCCTTCGACATAGCCTCTTCTGGTGATCCTCTCTGTCCGGAGCCTAAGAGTTTGACCAGCACAGCTGGAGACGAATCACCAAATGCAGACCAACATAAAATATTGTATTTATGTGAATGGGGATATACCCATTATCGTCCCTAGGTATACTACAACAAACAGAATCCAAGTCAGAATTCGCAGCCCTCAATATTTACACTAAGAGGAGAAATATATTGAAAATAGATTCAAAATACTTCAATACCCTAACTGTATTGAATGGTCTTGAATGTACTCCCATGTGCTTTGTGTGTTGCTTTTTTTAATCTCACTTTTGTGTTCATATAATCTTTTTTTTAAACTTCTTGAGGTTTCTCCAATATATTCTTTCTGTCAATTCATGCACTTGATAGAATAAATTTCTCCTTCAAGTTTTGACTTGTTTTGTTTTTTATTGATTAAGTCATTCATTGTTTTAGATGTAAATTCTTTTCAGTTGTAGTTGTGATAGAGTTAGTGGATAGAATAATCTATTTTTTTATTCGTTGTGTTTACAAGGAAAGACAGATCTTCTATTTTGGAATATTTTATTAGCCTTTTGTTTTGCATTGAATATAACGTGAGCGCCTTTTATATATAATTTTTGAGTACTCAATAATCTTTAAAATTTAAGAAAATATTCTCTGTAATCTAAAGTTTTATTGAATTTCAAATATTTTTGACTGTAAATTTCCTATAGTTATCGCTCTTATTTTCTGATAATGTCATGTATGGTCGACCCTATATGGAAAATCGGCACGTATATACACATAAAAATAATTCAAAATTCTTTTAAAATATTGATGTGTGATGATTTTGCACTAAGCTTTTCAATTTAGAATTAGTAAATATAGTTTTCACTTAATAATGATAATATCATCTAAAAGGGACCAATTATGACAATTGAAACTTAATAAGTTATCGAAAAAATGTTTTTCTTAAGATAATAGTTTCCTCGATATATCTTATTCATTAAAGCAATTAAAAGTTTTTTTTTTCTAATTAAATAATGTCTGAGTTTGATTGCATTTTTCATTTTACGATTCAGAACAGTTTTTAAGTAAATGAGTAACTATTTGAAAAAAACATTGATGATTTACATTCTCCAAGGAGTCCATCTTTTAATTAATATTGATATGAAGAAGTTCAAATTTAAATTTCTGGAAATTTCATTAAATAAGCCGAGGGTGGAGGTAACAGATTTTTAAAAAATTTCTAAAGGAAAGTTTCTAGAGTAATTTCATTTATTTGTGAATAGATCCTGAAAGTTTCATTAAAATCCGACAATTATTTGATTTTTGCAAGATTTTCAAAATTAATGTGTTTTTTTTTTGTTTTTTTTTAACCGCAAAAAAAAAAAAATAACAAAAAAAACGCTAAAATTCTCTATACTAATGTTTTCTGTTTCTTTATTTTTATCAAGTTTGGAGCTTTTTGTTCATCATGCTATGCTCCTTTTTCTGCGAATTATTGAAGGTACCTATATAACTATGTAAGATAGATTCTGACAGGAAAAATTGTCTCGTAAAATACAGTGGACCAACTTTCAATTCAATATACTCTTTCCACTTCATATCAACTGGAAACGTTAGTCCGAGAAGGTGCAATGCGTCACTATCCTGAATGTCAGCATCAGTCACGCTGATGGAAAGTAAAAAGGCTTCTTTCAGATAATTAAGAGTGAGCATTCATTTTTGAGTCGCTCAAATTAACAACCCACTTCTTGCCCCATTTAACAACAAATTGTAGGCAATTTTTTTAGATCACCTGCCAATTTGATCTTATCGAAACGATCAGGCTTACTATTAAGGCAGGAGTAAATAGTTGAGTTAGCTGCAGAGGGTACATATGCACATAACTGCAGTTGAAAACTTATGGCATTAGGAATGGCATTTATTGCTGTAACCTAGGGAAGGTTACTGAATACCATGATCAAACGAAGGGTGGTAATGAACGATAATACTTAGGACAAGAACAACACATATAAGATTCGCTAGCGGCGCATAGAAGACGTAGTCAATTGGTAGAAGTGAGTCAAGAGAAGATATCTACCAAGCTCCGCACACGGTCAGATGTGGTACAAGGCCCCGTATAAATAGCTTCGTCTGGGGATCTGCTGTGGTGTCCTCCCTCTAAAGAGTCTATGTTAGACTCTTCCGACTACTATAAGATTAGTAGGACAGAAGGCTTCGGGGAACATGGAACAGTGAACAGAGAATAAATTGAGCGCCAGTTCATTCGAGACACACTTACTAGTCGTAACCATTTACATTTAATGGTGTACTTAACCATTTACTTGGTCACAACGTCTTGGGAATGAAGTAGCACTCCATCTATTCACTGTTCACTGTTACCTGAAGCCTTCTCTCCTACTAATCTTATAGTAGTCGGAAGAGTCTACCATAGACTGTTTAGAAGAAGGACACCACAACAGGATTGTCTCTGTCCGGAAGCAGAGAGTTTGGCAAGCACAGCTGGAGACGAGTCTCCAATTCTAGAATATCTATCACCCCCCGACACGGTCAGATGTGGCACAAGTCCAAATTTAATGTGGGGTATCCGAGTCCGTAGGCTCGGCCAAAATTCGCGGTATAAAACTGTTTCCTGAGACGAGACTATGCCCTTCGACATAACCTCGGCTGGGGATCATCTCTGTCTCCGGGCAGAGAGTTTGACCAGCACAGCTGGAGACAAATCTCAAACTCTAGATCAACATAATTTACTACTGTATTTATGTGAATGGAGACATACCCATTGTCATCTGTAGGTATGCTACGATATTTATGAAAATTAGAAATATCCTTAGGTCCAAGGATAGAACAACTACGTTTATGCAAAAAGATCTAGAAGAGTGGACATTGAAGACAACTTTAATTTTATATTCGTTTCATTAAGAAATTTAATTAAAAATGTATTTAGATTCAATTTTATTCCGGGTGAATCGGCTCTTTTCAGAGTCAAGTTTTGCAACGATTTACAGAAGGTATAGAAGGCAAGCGAGAAGAAAACATCAATTGAAAAAAGACTGAATGCATTGTTACTAGTAAGAACAACGCAACATGCAAATTTCAAATTTGGGATAACGAAATCAAACATGCAAAAAATTTAGATATCTGGGAAGCGTTTTTTAACAGAGGACAGAAAAGTGCCGCACGGAAATCTGAAGGCAGATTAGGATAGCGAAAGAAGCCTATGCGAAAGAAGCTAAGCATAGTATAAAGAAAAAGGAAAATGCATTGGAAAGAAAGAAAACAGTAGTGAAGTGTTCCGTGATATCAATCCTCCTATATGGCAGCGAATGCTCGACAATCTTCTCACAGATGAAGAAGGAACTTGAAGCAATGTCGTTATACAGAAGGACTCCGAAAATATCATTCAAAATCACTCCTCAGTTGTAGTTTTGATCGAGACAAGCTTGCTAACTATTACACCACGTCAAAGCGGTCCGAAACCTTTTAACATATGTATATCTAAGGAAAAACCTGTTAAATTAAAAATAGTTTATTAAAATAGTATTAATGGTCTCCAAATCTTTGGCACAATAGTAAATTTATGCATTTGACTCAATATAAACATCATTCAGTGTAAAAATCTGCACTAATTTTATTGTAACGACTTTTTGTAGTCTAAATTCAAGAGACTGGCCTAAATTCCTTAGTAGGCACTAATCCTGAGTGACAAAGTGTAGATGATGTATTTGTCGTATTGTCTGGTAGTTTGTAGACTAATTTCCTGTTCTTCTCCCCCCACCCGACCACTCCGTCTTTTGTACACTGCATATTTATATTTTCTCAAATCTCGTGGTCGCCGTGATTTTGCGTTAATTTGTCAGCATAAAAACAATATGGCTTCCCCACGAGATTCCTTTTACGTACGGACAGAGGAGAATCGGAGCGCGCCTCGGTGACATATCGCGTGCGTCACATTGCCGCATAAGCGGATTGTGGTTACAAACGAGGGCATATGTGAGGCTTTTCGGGAGTACTTTCAGGAACTTTTCAACAGAGAGCCCGGTCTGAGCCCTGCTCATTTCGACGCCTCTTTAGCTGACTTTCCCTGCCTTGAGGCAGCTGAAGCCGCTAGGTGCGAGGATCCCATTATGGAGTTGGAAATCTAGGAAGCGCTGAAACAGGTTGGCCTGGTCAAATCTCTGGGATTAGATAGTCTTCCGTACGAAGTGTACCTGAAGCAGTCGCCCGTTTTTGTTCCCTTATTGGCACTGATTTTCGGCAACTGGAAGAAGCAGGGGTCTATACCTCAACACTTCACCAGGGGCGTAGTCAAGTTGTTACGTAAGGACAAAAACGGTGGGGATGGGTTAGATAACTTTCGCCCTTTAACTATGCTAAAAACAGAGTTAAAGATTTTGGCTAAGGTCTTAGCAAACCGTTTTCAGGCTGTCCTCTCTAGTGTGTGAAGGACAGGACTATTCAGGACAACCTTCATATGGTGCGCTTGATCATCGAGCAAGTCGACAGTGAAGCCACACTGATCAATTTAGATCAGTCCAAGGCCTTCCATAGGGTTGACCATCGTTTTCTCGAGGCTGTCATTTCAGCGGCCGGTTTCGGGCCGTACTTTCGCACCTGGATCCGACTTCTGTATGCGACCCCGGGTGCGCTGGTGGAGGTGAACGGAGTACGATCGGAGCCTTTCGTATTGTCTCGCTCCATTCGTCAAGGTTGTCTGCTTTCGCCTTTGCTCTACGTTCTTGCGTTGGAACCTTTCCTTCGCAAGTTAAAGACAAATCCGGTCCTACGCGGAATTTCCCTACCTGGTGCTACCATCTCGCCCAGGTATTCCGCCTATGCTGATGACGTTTCGGTTTTTGTGTCGAGCAGGGCCGAGATTGACGAAGTCAGCAAAGAAATCAGTGGTTGTCAGATGGTGACAGGGGCCAAGATCCACCGCAATAAGTCTGGTGGCTTGCGGTTGGATGCGTAGAAGGGAGTTTATCTTCCCGGACCTTTCCTCTGGATGGATAGCCGGTCAAGATTCTCGACGTCTGGTTCGTTGCTGATCTCCAGTTGGAAATGAAAGTCGGATGTGCAAGGGAAGGCCGAGCGCAATTAATTTGTGGTCTCGAAGGAATCTTTCCTTAAAGGGGAGGACGGAAGTTTGTGTTTCACACATCTACCCGATTCTCCTTTACCGACTCTCGGTGCTTCCACTTCCGTCTGACACTTTACTGGCGTTAGTGAGGCTCTTGTTCTCCTTGTGGGGAGGCAAGACCGCCAGAGTCTCTCGGGAGATCTGTTGCCTTCATCTATCTGAAGGCGGTCTGGGTATGCCTAGCATTGAGATTCGTCAATATATGCTTCGCATCGGATTCCTAGATCGAATGTGTCGCGAATCAGATGAGGAGGGCGCCTTCTGGAAGGAAGACGCCCGTAAGAACTTCCCATCCCTGAGAAATGTGCACTAGTGCGAGGAGAAGGCCCACCGTTTACCCCGAGTCGAGTGCTTCTTCTACCGGGAATATCGTAGTGCTCTGAAAAGCCTCTTATGGGCGTCGGATGGCCTCTCCAACGTCCAGGTGTTGTCTCGTAAATCATTATATCAGGTGTTAATTAGGGGGGTGGAGCCGTTCGTGATGAACTGATTGATGAGCTCGATCTTACGAAGCAGGAGGCTCGCTCAATATGGCCTTGGGCGCCTGGGTTGAAATGTCTCAGTAACAATGAGGCATCACTCACCTGGCTGGTGATGCGTGGAGCCCTCTGAATCGCCAAGAGACTTTGCACAGCGGGCTTGGAGAAATATCCAAATTGCCGGCGCTCTAGTGGGGAAGTCGAAACCATTGGTCACTCCTTCTTTCATTGCAGGGTGGTAGCGCTGTTGTGCAGGGATGTTGAAGGCCTCATGGTTTGCATGCTGCCTGGAAAGTTCTTTGTCCTTGAGGCCGCTTCTGTTTGTAGCAATGTAGCTCCGCCGCTGACAAAGGCTGAACATTATGTGTTCTTATACTTGCTAGGTGTTATGAGAGTCGTGATTTGGACGACACATCAGAAGGGATTCTATGAAGGTGAGTTTTCACTTCTTCCCAACTGATCTTATACTTTAAGCATCAGCTTAAGGTTAAGATTAAGATGGAAATGCGGCGACTCACTTCATCAGAATTCGGCAAAAGGTGGGTAAATCTTGCGTGTTTGTGTCGTGTGAAAGGGGCTGACTTGGAGTGGCACTTTGATCCTGGTTAGGCATCAGGATATTCCTTT
Source organism: Acanthosepion lycidas (assembly GCA_963932145.1). Classification (NCBI taxonomy): domain Eukaryota; kingdom Metazoa; phylum Mollusca; class Cephalopoda; order Sepiida; family Sepiidae; genus Acanthosepion; species Acanthosepion lycidas. Next base: position 27,462,627 of record OZ010580.1, on the reverse strand, counting down.
AGCTGGATTGAACACGGGCAACCCATCCCGAAATTAGGTTAGCTTAGGTTTGGTTATTTGAATTTTTAGTTTCCTTTTTCTATAAACTTAGCTAGGGTATGTACGCTCATTGGCCGCTTTTATTTCTGTCCCTATTTTTCTTTAAGTTTAATTCCCCATCCCCATCCCTCGTTAGGTGGTCAGTGATGTCAGTTCGCTGGTGGATGCGGGGCGCCTCTCGTTTCTCGTATTTGTTGTTGTGTCAGAATGAGTGCGTGTCTGTGCGAGTGCTTGGGATGGATAAATGTTTTCTATATTTTTATAGTCCCACATCCATTTCGTCGAGTTAACTGATATTTCTGCCACATTTAAGGTTTATGTTTTTTTTTTATTACTAACATGACTTTGTTTAGATGCATATAAATAATTTATAACCTTATTGTATATAATCATTAGGGATTTTTTAACTTGTTGTTTTTATTCCCTCCCCGCTACAGACAACGATTTGTACATATGGGGACTATTTAGGATTTTCATTGAGACAATGAGGTATTTTGGTGCATGTAGTAAGAAAGGTAAGTATGAATGTGTTGTTTTGGTGGTAGGAATATTGTATTGTTTGATTGGGTCAGTGGTTGTGGCTAGCTAAGTTTAAAAATTGACAGATGATGACCGTCCTTTTCACACCCCATTTTTTAGGCCTTGTGCCACATTTTCTGTATTTTACAGAAATAATACGGACGTCCATGAGGTAATTTTTTTTTTAAACTACACTTTAATACTTGTAACTTATTGCGAATTGTTACAATAAAGATTTTTTTTCCTTAACTTATAACAAATATCGAGCCATGCATTCCTTTTTTTCTCCTTTACTTTTTAATTGTAGTATATTCTTCATATTTACAGTCGTTTCATAAATATAAGTAAACATATATTTATATTTGCGGGTGGAGGTTTTCTTTATAGTATTTCTCGATGATACATGTATATGTTCTAACAATAGGGATTAGCGCATAGGACAACTATTCAATTGCTTTCTCAACAGAAATTATCCCCTTAAAACTATCAAAAAATCAATCACTAACGCTTCCAAACCCAACAGAAATACTCTTCTAACGTACGAAACAAATAAGAAAATTCTACAGATCTCATGATTTTTCATTTCAATTACAGCATTCACAAACTATATTATATCACTAAAAGATTTCCACTACATAAA
>OZ010580.1:27451429-27456429 GCA_963932145.1 Acanthosepion lycidas | reverse complement strand
ATATAAATGTACACCACGGATATTCGGACATTCGCTATTCCAAAACCTTGCCGGATTATCCACTTTTCCCGGTCCAACCGAAGTCACCTAATAACAGTTCAATGTTGCACATCTAAACCACTAATTATGCATCTCTCGTATCTTTACCATATCATCCATTATTAAAAAATTTTATTCAACACTTCTACATTTGATACTCCGTGCGAACCCTGAATTCTCACATATCACGTTGAACGGATGCGCCTTCAGCGAGACACCGTGATTTGAGCGACTTAAAGCTACCACAGACCTCATGTGTAACTCGTACATACGATCCATCGCTAAAGATGCTGGAAAATGGTTCGTTCCCTGGGTAGGAACTGCCCTATCTTCATTTTCTAATCTCGATCATCCTTGTGGGTGATGAATTGTTTTCCACCCTACAACCTCTTTCCTCACAGGGTAAACGTTGCAAGCCTCTCGCTGCTCTATCGCTATTTTCATGAAAAGTGTTCCAACTAATTACACTCCTTCGTTCCACCAGTCCTAACCTTCATGGCTAAGATCCGCCATGCTACACACATTGTAGCGACCAAGCCTCATTGTATTCGTATTCCATTGGTGAGATGTAAATTCCACTCGATCAGCTTCTTCCTACGAACAGCTGCTTTGTGGAACTGTAGGTTGCTTCCTACGATCATCACGATCTTAACCTGTTCAAGCCTAGAGTTAACCGTTATCTTCACATACACGCATAAACTGTGCCTCTTACTCTGTAACACTCTATCTCGAGTGGCTCTTCGGCCTTGAACAGGAAAACATCGTTGTGAAAAGAAAATATCGACTTTACGCTTGACATCGCCACAGACAATTGCACTTGTAAACCTTAATTAGGGTCATATATAAGCAAACTCGAATTTACACGAAATCGATGTAATCGCACTAGTTACTCTATTTTAAACAATTAAGTGATCGCGTGCCAAGCACAACGCCACCAGGGACCGCCGGAGGAATTAGTTTGGCAATCGTATGAAATTTAAATACTTGCTCGTAACTTTATCCGAATTAAAAGAGATGCTGAACTATCAGGTGCTGGAAAAATCGTTAGCGTACCTGTAATTAGTATGTACAAAATATCATTAAGAAAACAGTCTACGGAGTATGCAACTCTCTTCTTTTTAAATCACTAAGCAATTGCCTTCTATTTACATGACTATTTAAGTATGCAAATCTTTTCTTTTTAAATGACTAAGCAATTGTCTTCTATTAACATCACTATTTTAGTATGCAAATCTTTTCTTTTTAAATGACTAAGCAAATGTTTTCTGCAAACATGACTATTTAAGTATGCAAATCTTTTTAAATGACTAAGTAATCGGCTTCTATTTACATGACTATTTAAGTATGCAAATCTCTTATTTTATGACTGAGAAAGCAAAATTAAAAATATGTAAGTGGTTAATGAAACTGAGAAACTTTTATTAAGGTAAAAGGACAATAAAAAAAGTTTTCAAAGAGACAGAAGATAACGATTGACATTAAAATTAAATTTCTGAAGATTTCTGAAGATCATTGTTGACAGGAAAGCAAGAAGGCAGGATAGAAGAAACTGTCAGTATAGAACTTACGGTTAATCTATCAATTCCAACTGCAGTTATATTATTGCAATACGTTTTAAATTTTTGTAAATACCGTGAAGGTAGCTATATAAAATGGAATAGAGATCGATAACGCTTTGTTTATAGGAATTAATGGATCCTTGTCCAAGGAAAATAATGACTAAATTTGATTTTTATAAAGCTTAGTTTTAACTCAAAGCAACAAAAATGGAGTACCCAGTGAGGATAAAAGCCACTAATCAGTAGTATTTTGTCTTCCTTTACTAATCGTAGTTTAGTACTGACAGGAAGCCACAAGCACTGTGAGGAAAGTGCGGACTGAACTCAGTTGTAATAATCTAAGATACCAGCTTGCTAACCATTACACTACGGGGGTGCACAAAAATGTCTTCTTTATAGTCATACCCTGTTCATCCAGGACGAATGTGGGCATGGCTTTCCACAAGTAGGTTTGCTTTATTATCTGTGAACTGACGTGATCTCTCCACGGTTTGTACTTTTTCTTCTAACACTAGAGAACCCCGTTTCAGAATTGTAGACAAATTCCAATATATTTAGGTACTGAAAACGCATAACACAGATAGTAACTGAATTTCTGTGCATTTGACAGTTTTCAAATATTTGAATCTTTGTATTCATATATATTAACCAACCAGCATCGTCGTACGAGACGCATGGTATTCTTTGAATTGGCAGACGGTAAAATATCTTAAAATGAAATGTTAGAGGCTCAAATTCAGAATATGTTTTGGAGCCTACCTTGTTATTATAAATATAATCAATTCTTGTTCTCTAACCAGTTTTTCAATGAAGCGTTGACCAGGATGTTTGTTCGATCATTTATCACACAAACGAAACTGAAATTCTCACAGTTAATTACTCACATATTTCACTTATTTATTTCGAGTATACAATATTACAAAATAATGCTTAGCGATAGTTTGTTTACATGCGTAAACAGTCGCAAGCATAACTTCCTGCCTTCTTTCATTCAGTCTACAACTAGAATTTATGCACACAATGCAGTGCAATCTTGTGACATATACATCCGCACACATGTAACAGTAGCGTCTATCTTTTTCTCGCCTTCTTTCAGAAGGTCCTCAACTAGAATTCATACACACTAGACCTTTCACATAAACACACTAGACTTGTCACATACATCTACACACATATAGACGTATTATTCGTTTATCCTATACTAACGCAATTCAGTTATACTGTCAAAAAAAGAAGCCCAAAACATTTCGTGCAAAGTTGTTCACAAAGTATTTTTGCAATCCATTTCTTTCAATTCGAAATAAAAATAATCCTCCAATAAATAAAAATTCTTAATTGTAGATGCGTGTTTGAAGATTAATTTAACTCTTCGCTTATACACGCTACACAAGTCTGCTCTGTTATTTAACACATAGCAGGAGAAGGAGAGCTGGATTTATACCTTTGCAAAAGTGAACGCAACAGATTAGCTCGGAATCTGAACTCGGTTCGCCACTTTCCGCGCCATACTATTTGCATATCGTATAGTTATTGCGCAGTTATTTGCTGAGCATAATTTACTCTTAGCAAAAGACCCCAAGTCCGGAGCAGCCTACGAGAATCGAAAGCACAATGCAATTGTAATTATCTGAGAGATCAACTGGCTAATCATTACACCACAACGATACGCCTAAATACTTTCTTGGTAGCCTTCAAAAGTCATTGATGTCCCATGTCATTCGCCATCTCCAGTTGCCTTGATCTATCCACTACCCTTCTCCTCCTCCTTTCTTCTATCACTCCTATCTGATATTGTTCCAAATTTTCTGTAACCGCCTGTGTCCTAGTGGCTTCTCGCCTTGCTTGGGGTGAAACGCTTATATATATATATATATATATATATATATATATATATATATATATATATATAACAACCGATCAGGATTGACAGAGCGAGTTACAAGCAGTGAAGCGTGCGACATTTGGAAGCCAAAAGCTACCAAATTATGGATTGATTTTCTTCTCATTCGTGACCCAGGTTAGCCGAGCTTATTTTAGAAGAAACTCAAAAGTCTTAAGCAGAGAAATTCAAAAATTTAGTAGGGCTGAACAAACTATTTGGTTTATTCTAGTGACACAAGACAAAAACAATACCATCTTTCGCCACTCATGTAATACGAATGATTCTAATTTATACACCGAAGGGCTTCGTAATACTTTCGTTGAGTCAGCCAGTTCAGTGCCACGCGTGATACATACTTGGAGGATCATGTATATTTCGATACATGGCTGACGATGCAGAAGATTTTTTCCTTTTTTTTCTTTCCATACTTTTTTTTCTTTTTTCTTTTTTTAGCATTTCACCCCTAGCAAGGCGGGAAGCCACTAGCACGCAAGGGGTTACAGAGGATTTGGAGCGAGAGCAGATAGGAATGATAGAGGAAAAGATGAGGAGAAGGATAGTGTATAAATCAAGGCAACTGGAAATGTCGATTGACATTTCATTTGAATAGTTTGTGATTATTGCTATCAGGGAAACATGAATAGGGAAGGGAGTTCCATAAGCAAGAGGTGTGAGATATGAAGCTATTGGAATGGAAGAGGCGGCTACTTTTAACAGTGAAAGGGTGAGAGCGGGATGCCAGCCTCGTTCTTTCTTAGGTAGATTGGTTGCCAACCAAGGCTAAATAAATAACCCAGTCTGTCCTGGGGGCATTCATACCATTTCCCAAGGGTATTTGTGAGTAAATGAATATAATGAAATCGACTTAGATTCGAACTCAGAGCCGATATCCATTACCCCTCAACTCACATCAGGCTGAAATACATGTTGGCTTAACTTGCTCGACTACTTGATAAGCAATGTTCCTTGCCTTCCCATGTGTAATATAATCTACATCCTCCGCTCTGCAAATATATTAGGTAACATCTTTTCGTTATCTTGTCCTGCGTAAAGATCTCTCTCTCTCTCTCTCTCTCTCTCTCTCTCTCTCTTTCCTTGCTGATTACAGGAAGAAGGTTATAGGATGAATCGGTCGAAACGTTAATGTAACAGCATTAGCAACGTAAAGAATGAGCTGAATTGTCCCAAACAAATCTTGTTATCGGTATTGTTTACTAGATCGATCTATATTGTGCTAAAAACTTGATTTTGCTTGCATGTCTTTTTTGATAATTGGACACTGACAGGACATGTTGAAGTGGGTGGAAGGGGCAGGAGGAAACAGGGCGTAACACATCTAAGGAGACTGTTTAAATGGATGGCAGAACGAGGACTCTGGGGACAGTATGGGACAAATATTTCTCAGAATTACAACTGACAGGAACCATAAACATAAAAGGACACCGCACATAAAAACGAAGATGATTCTTCTAAGTACCTGAAAAGGTACACTTTAACTTGAGGAACTGAATTAAAGTACG
>OZ010580.1:27423929-27446429 GCA_963932145.1 Acanthosepion lycidas | reverse complement strand
AGGTGGTTTAAATACAGTTATCCTTCTCCTAGGCTGTCGATGGTATATGGAGGCCGTGCTCTGCCCAGACAATATGGCCCCACCTCTCGGCCGTACCGACAAGATCCAAAGAAATACAGTGTATGGAATTTGGAGTCGGCTTGGCTGCAGAAGTTACCGAAAAGTTGTCAATGTTGATAGCAAACCACCTTCAGGGATCCACTCCGAGTTTTCCATCTAGATTTACTTCTATAGCCTTTTCTGTTTTTTGTTTTTTTGAGCGGGGGGGGGGGGTATGACCGCAAGGCACAGGAGGTTTAAAATCACCGGTTTCCTTTCCCCTAGATAAACTGCCTTCCAGACTTCTGTCGAAGTCCGTCTACCCGAAGTAACTGGTTATGAGGCGCCAATTATAAAAGACTATCTCCGATTTATTTAGTTACATCTGAGTAGATAATCTGAATAGATAATGTGAGTAGATAATCTGAGTCAAAAAATAGCACTCCCTTTGCACATAATACATGGTTGTTGAATCGGCGAGGAAACGAATTCAACGATAATCTTTTTCTTTTTTTTTTACATTGTTTAACTATCGTGCCCACCAAAAAAAAAATAAAAAGACTGCTTTTTTTTATTGACACCACTATTGCAGAAAACTACATAGACTCCTTTGGCAAAATGATAGATATATGTGAACCAAGTACAATGCAATATTTATTGTTTCCTGTTTAGGATTGTGTTTCCCGTTCCTTCTCAAGTCTACTCCAAATCTATACTCCTAACGTATCCGCCTGAGCTGTTTTTCACTAATTAATTTATTCTCTTCCTCAATAGGAGTAGATAGTCTCGCCCACCGTCCGGTTCATACACCTCCCTGATTTTTTTTAACAGGAGTAGAGGTTTATTCCTTGTTTCCTGTTTAGGATTGGGTTTCCGCTTACTTCATTTCTATATTTCTGACGTCTCCGCCTGAAATCTGAAATTTTGAACAGGATAGAATTTCATCCTTTGTTTCCTGTTTAGGATTTTGTTTCCAGTTCCTTCAACTCTGTATTTCTGACGTCTCTGCCTAAAATCTGAAAATTTGAAAATACCAGAGGTTTATTCTTTTTGTCTGTTTTCTCTCAATCTCTGACGAAGCTTTAATAAAAGTAAAACATGTTATCTTAGTATAATATATCAACATATCTATATATTCAACATATCTATATAAATATATATATTCAATATATATATATATATATATATATATATGTATTCAATATATATATATATATATATGTATTCAATATATATATATATGTATTCAATATATATATATATATGTATTCAATATATATATATATATATATATATATATATATGCAATATAAATATATATATATTAGGTTGGTGCAAAAATAATGTCGTTTTTCTTTTGAAGTTGAACGTCAAAAACGACATTAATTTGTATTCAATATATATATATATATATATATACTCAATATATATATATTCAATATATATATATTCAATATATATATATATATATACATATATATATTCAATATATATATATATATATTCAATATATATATATATATATATATATTCAATATATATATATATATATATTCAATATATATATATATATATATATATTCAATATATATATATATATATATATATATATTCAATATATATATATATTCAATATATATATATTTATTCAACATATTTCTTCATCTCTTTCTCTCTCTCTCTCTCTATCTATCTATCTATATATATATATATATATATATATATATATATATATATATATAGAGAGAGAGAGAGAGAGTGAGAGATAAAGAAAAATGTTGAATTAAATCTAATTAGTAATAAGACGTTCCTAGTTCAAATGACAGATATTAAGGCATTTTCTTGTCCATACCTTTAAGCACAATGGGGAGATACTGTTGGTGAGAGTGGGGAGAAGATCAGTAGTACCCAAGCCGGAGAGATATACTTCTTACCAAAAGAAAAACGATGCCATTTAATTCCATTTGAGACTGCTATTTAGAGATGCCTCAGCTTGACTGTTAGCCAAATTCTATCCTGTCCTCATTCGACACTGTTAAAAGTAAAACACCCTCTTTTGCTAGTGCCGTCTGCGTTCATCCACAATACCGAAACTATTTATTTCTCCTCTATTTCATTTTCGTCTTTTCCTGTTGATTACTCAATTTAGGTCGCTTGCTCATTGTACGCACGCCGACCTTGAGCACAACCGGCTGAGATTGTTCGCTGTCTGGAGTTTGATTCAAAGCTTGCAGCAACTTGCTACTTGTCGCCTCCAGAGACTGGTCGCCATTTTGACGATCGGACCGGTCGTGGTAGCTTGTCAGTTCAGACAATAATTTTATGGCTTCATAAACTAAGTACACCTTCCAAATAGACGCTTCTGGAGATTGGAAAGAAAACCTGACAACGACGCGTTGTGTCATATGAATTCGACGAAAAGGGAAAGCGGACATGTCTCTTCTGCATCTGAAATTACTTTCACTGTGATTGCTCAGAGTAAATATTTCGTATTGTAGCTCCAAGATTTCTCCGAAATCTCTTTTCCTTTTTTCAAATCTTGTTCTTTCTCTAGAAGAACGTATGATAAAATAATTTGGCACACATTACGAATGAAAAGTCACATCTCGTCGTCATCAGTCTCGTCTTCTAAAACCTGCTCCTGTATATAAATACAATAAATTAATAACGTAACGATCGTCAGTGTAGAAAGGGGAATCTGCGAACTGAGTTCAAACCCTGGATTCGTTCTTTCGTTTTGATGTACTTGAGAAATACATTCTCCTTGACCCAAGCAAAATAACAGAATAAACTAGGTTCGCTAACCTTTGGTGGCAGTCAGTCTAGATAAAAGACTACACTGGATTCGGAACCGTAGAAAAGGCAACGGGTACTTACATTGCAATCTCGCTCAAGATGTTCTGGTAATTCGTAAACAATAATGTTCTGACGACCTACATTCATTAGTTATACCAATTCAGACCTTCACACCTGAGATCCGCCTTGACACTGGGACAAATTATCTTCATTCCCTCCTTATTCCATTGGGAAGAAGGAAGTTCCATTCATTCAGCGTCTTTGCTAGAATCATCATTTTCTGGGAGAAACTCCCGTGAGAATGATTCCCTAATCGCTCCAAACGACCTCTAAGTCTAGGGTCAACTGTTATCTCTCAACATTTTTGCAGAATCTACAATTCTTACCTCCTCCTTTTATGTTTATGCAACAACCTTGTTCAGTAACCCTTTACAGTGAGTGGCTCGTGAGCCTTATATTGGGGGAAAAATAACAGATTCTTAGGAGGTTTTGCCGGCCATTCTTGACTCTGCGTTTTGTAGCCTAAACATAACACTACCAGAACGTATAAGATCTTCTATTTGCCGTGTGTCTTCATGCTAAAGGCGATATTGGCTCTCTACAAGCGATCTCCTTTGTAGTTATTTGTAGTGTTTGTCGCTTCACTGTTCAACCTAATCTCTGTTCTGTTGTCGATTCAGATGTGCTACTAGCCGCTTTCGTTTCTCTTGTCTCTTTCCTTATATGTCTCCTATTCCTTATAAAGTTTTCAGAAAATTCCAGCTGTCTCTTTCTAACAACAAGTACCTTTTCTTTTTTCTTTTTTTTTTTTTTTTCATTTTCCTTAAAAATTTCTTGTTCAATATAGAGACATCTCACCATCCTCGAGTCTTCGCCTTCCTCACGCGATGGAAAGCGGGACACCGCAGGACAGATCTGTAGTCTCCGTCGCCCGATTACAGACCGCGGGGTCATTTCCTTGATGACCACGAGCAGTCATTGTTTTGCCCTCGGAGGTCGTTGGGCGTTTCGAACTCCGCCGACTCGTTCTATTGTCAATCGATCTTAACCTATGACACCGCCTCCCCCGACTCGGACGAGACGACCCACTGTTCAGTCCATAGTATTCTCAGTATCCTTCTGTAGAACCACATCTCTTTTTCCTCAAGTCTCTTTTTCAACTATGAGGGGGATTGTTTAGCATTTACTGCCATATAGGAGGACCGATATCACATCACAATCTTAGCCGCATTTTCAGGTCAAAAGTCAGCCCTTGTCTATCCTTCTCATACTCATAACATTCAGTTACTACCACCTCCTCTCATATTTATATTACACACCTTATTCAATATCCCTCTATCTTGAGTGGCTCTCAAGACTTGTATTGAATGAATGTTGGTATCTTTGTATTTGCATAAAATGCCTATGGCAGCAAAGACTACTCGAGCAATTCAAAAATAGTTACGGCTAATTCTTCTTCTTTAAAAATATTCCATTAAAAATGCTTTGCTTACTTTTTTCCATCAAATCATATTTCAGGATTTATCTATACTTGAAGTTTTCTGGTGAGACATAATTTTTAATTTAATGGTGATTTTCTAAGCGTAACTTAGATGTGTCACAAAGCCGAAAGTTAGTTAAAGAAATAAGACCAGAAGATCGTAACGACCTTAGCATTTCGATCACCGACGGAGAGTAAACGAAAATAAACAATGCATAAAGGGAAGTAAGCAAAGCATTTTTAATGGAATATTTTTAAAATCTATCTGATCTACATTGCGATATTTAATATATTTTTATGTTTTCTTCAGAAAAATATGTTACTCCATTTGTTTTCTTTGATAATGGATTTATTAATTTATCTGTATTTAGTGTATTGGAAAAAGAAAAAAAAATTAGTGTTAAAACGCATGACACCGCCATTTTTTTGGGGGGGTGTTTTTTTGTTTTTTTTTTTGCATGACACAAAAGACTTGAATGGGAAAATTCAATTTTCTCCGCTTTAAGCTTTAACGTTTGCTTGTTTATTTCCAGATGCTAAATAAATTAAACTAATCTAATTAATATATAAATGTCAATGATTTTTCGTTTTATCAAAAGTTGATGGCAAATAATGTCATGATTACTGTGTTTATCTTACGTCTCATCTGCTTTCGATTAATTTCAAATGACCTACCGCTGAAAGGAAAAGTTTAACAAAAAAAATTTAAAAAAATAATATATATATATATATATAAATATATCCTTATAGAAGATTCAGGTATATGGAGTAATGGATAGCAGCTCGGATTGAGAGAGCCGAGTTCGAATTCCAGTCAAAATCCTTTACCATTCACTAATACTCTTGGAAAAGGTATGAATCCCCTTCTTCTCCAGCTATGGTTAAATAACAAAACAAAATGGGTTCTATAGCCTTGGATGGCAACTGGTCTACAGCAGAAAGAAATGGCAACCTACTACGGTAAAAATCTGCCTCGTCAGTCATGTATCGAAAGCTACATCATCGCCTAAGTGTGTATCACGCATGGCACATAACTGACTGACTCTCTTTTCTCAATCAGGGACTTTTTTAATGCTATGTCTCTTTCGGGCTTAGACAATCGTAGCTCTCCACAGCTTCCTTTCCTTTATTATTTGATAATTTTCCTGGGAAGGATAGAGAAATGGTCTCACTTTGCTATCGTCACGGTTTTGAATTCATAGTTGTCCTTCAGCACGTAGGCGATCATGGCCCTCCACAGATTACTTTTCTTCATTATTTGTTAATTCACATGATTTCTTATATGTCTTCCTTTTGCTGTCTTCATAGTTTTGAATTAAGATTTGTCCTTAGGGACTTAGGCGATCATTTCTTGGGAAAGATAGTGGAATGTTTTCTCTTTATCATTAATTAATATTCATAGTTTTCCTTCTCTTAGTCTAGTTGCCACCCAAATTTTGAGAACTCAGCCTGCCCTGGGTGATGAAGATACTGATGGATTCATGCCTTGTGAGTCTAGCAGATTTAGCTGGAATTAACGTAGCTCGCCGATACCCACTTACCTAAGCAGTAATAAGGAATACTAACTGCCTTATACAAATTATACACTGGTTACATACATCATTGTCATTCATTGGGGGAGGGCCATTATCCTACAGCGGTGGCTCAATACGTGTTGGTAGGGGTGAATAGGTTATGCTTGGGTGATCACGCCTCTTTCCGATTCATAACCGTCCAGGGGTGGTTGCGTGAGTGAATGTAACGAGCTCGACTGGAATTCGAACTCGATTCTCCAATTTCTTATCCCGAGACGTTATCCATTACCCCTCATATCTAAGCTTACATCTAGAATTCCCAAGTGGTTACTCATCTAGGTACTGACTAGATTCGACGTTGCTTAACATTGGACGAGGTGTGTTTCACTATGTTATGGTCGTTTGCTTCTTAAATGTTCTTAAATCAAGGCATTAAAGAACAGTAAACCTATGAAATAAAAGTTTTAGGGAGGCGTGGAATATCTGAAACTCACAGGACGGATTGAGAGAAAGGCGGACACAGCCCGTGGCATACTAGATGAGCTTGATGGCGGAACTGAATTTAGGAGAAATAACAACAAAAAAAAATTATTAAGAGCTACAAGAGACAAAGAGTTGTGGAGGGCCATGATCACCTACGGCACCTGAGGGGATACGATATATAAAGAAGAATCACTACACGCAAGCCACCAATCAGCTACCGGATAGCATGCCACTAGTGTTTACCGTTGTTGGCCCGCTGTCGGACCGTTTGCGTGTTCGTTTCGTCAATGCTACCACTGACGGATCGCTAGACGCCCACCTGTGGCTGGCTGGTGCCTGCCGTCAGCGGCCCACTAGCGGTTTGTGTGTAAGGATAATTGTTATTTATGTAAGTTATTAGAAACAAATTTGTTATTCTAACTATATTTTTAATTACTGCATAGAAGCAGTATTTACACGTGAATCGAGTCTGTTTGAAAACATTCATGAAAACAATAAATATGGTTTCGTAGTCAAAGAGTTAGAAAGTGAGCGACCATGATACCCGAGTTTTTATATACCCGTGGCTGATTTCTTAAGAACTTCTTGCTTATAGTCAGTCTGAGGAGAAAAGTCCAACGAGAGTCTCTGCTGGGAAATACCCGTAAACCATATCACGGGTTGATCCAATCTTTTCCAATGAATGGTTGAAACAAGAAACAGAGGGATTCATCCTGGCTGCTCAAGAACAAACATACCAACAAGATATTACCAGACACATATTTTAATGAATATGACTGATACAAAATGATTATTTTTCACCAAACGCTGCAGAAACTATTGACTGACTTAAAAGTTAAATACAGGCAACAGGAAGAATACCTACATTGCAAGATATGCCAACGTTATAATGTTCCCCGTGCAAAAAAAAAAAAAAATGATATAAGCACAAACTACCACTAGCGCTAGAAAGCGAAAATATTGCAGTACTCCCGAGCTTCTCCTTACATAACGACCGGGATTCTAGGATAACTGCCCGACTGATAAGAACTCGACGGCCAGATGCTGTCTGACGAATAACTGCTTGACTGGCGTGAGGCTCTGCTGGGAAATACACGTAAACCATATCACGGGACGTTCCAAGCTTTTTCCAATGAATGGTTGAAACAAGAAACAGAGGTATTCATCCTGGCTGCTCAAGCACAAACATACCAACAAAATACAACCAGGCACATATTTTAATGAATAGGACAGATACAAAATGACGTATAAATGCCCGATAAGAACAATTGTCCGACAAAAAAATGCTCGATGTTTAAATATATGCAGAATATTTAGATATTTGTGCTGTTATTCGAAAGGTAAATTTACAGATAATAGCGACCCGATCCTACCCCTACCTTTCTTATGGAGACGAAGAACCTGTGCTGAAGTGACGCCTACCATTTGTCGGGTAAAAGATATTTTTGAGAGTCGTGAGTTTGCAAGAGTTGGTTTGTTTAATATAAAATCATTTTTATTATTAGTTTCATTATTGCTTTCTTAATCAACTTTCTTATTGCTATCTGCATTATTTGTATTAATAGTTAACATTATTATTATTATTATTATTATTATTATTATTACTGGAACCTTATTATTATTGTAACAAAAAAGCAAAACCATAAAGAATATATAAAATGTTTAAAGGCATTGAAACTTAATTTTTAGTACGATAAACAATTGCCAGTGAAGATCAGAAGTGAAGAATCAAAATATCTCTCTGGTTCAGTTGAATTTTTCAATGTGCAGCACGAATAAATTAGCTATTACACTGGAATTATATGATACACATCCTTTCGAATGCCGGCAAAATGAATCTAAGTATTCTATATATTTTAAGACATTTTTATGTTTATACATTCTTTTTTATAGATACAAATATTTAAGTAAATGCTCTGTTCATAATAAACAGTATTAACAACATTTACCGGCCTGAATGTCCGAGAAATTGTCATAGAAAATATGCGTCCTCCAACAGGAATTGAACCTGTATCCTATACGGAACCGTCATATAGCCTGACGTGCTTTCACCGATTTCGCCACAGAGAAGCGTTCGGTCAGCAGGGTCGATTTTACTGTATTTAAACTAAAATCTTCCATGAATCTCTCACGTACTTTTATATCTGCTCAATGCGTATTCAAATGTAAACAAATGACGTCACACATTATGAAATGGATAAAGTCCGACAATTATTTTAAGACATTTTTATGTTTATACATTCTTTTTTATTATTTATTTACTTAACTATTTGAATTTATAAAAAAACAATGTATAAACATAAAAATGTCTTAAAGTAATTGTCGGACTTTGTCTATTTCATAATGTATATATATATATATATATATATATATATATATATATATATATATATATATATATATATATATAAGCATCCGTCGGGCATTTGTCCCTATCGGGCATTTTTCCGTCGAGCAAATGTCCATATCGGGCAGTTGTACGTCGAGCACTTGTCAGTCCGTCGGGCAGTTGTACGTCGAGCTCTTGTCAGTCCGTCGGGCAGTTGTACGTCGAGCTCTTGTCAGTCCGTCGGGCAGTTGTACGTCGAGCTCTTGTCAGTCGGGCAGTTGTCCGGATACCAACGATCGCACCATACAAGCGAATAGATATAATAATAAAATACTTTTAAAAGCATAAGTGGAAACACGTAAACATTGCTAACCCGTCTAATAAAAAAACATCCGCACAAAAGCATTTGAGAAACATTCAAAATATAAGGGTTTGCAAACAGAAATTGCAGGAATTAATAAATTCCTAAGATAACCCTCACTGCCTGAGATACAAAAAATTATACTCATGGTAATTGTTCCAAATAGCTTTCTTCCTTAGTACCGCGACTCCATGAATTTAATAGTACTACTAGATTACCAATTAGGTCCCATCGTTTAAATGTTGAATTAACTAGATGTAACCGTAAGTTCTCTTCAAATAGTTTCTTCTCTCGCCTGTGGAACTATCTTCTATTTTCTTTCTTCCCTGCCACCTACATTCGTCAAAAATTTAAATCTTTATTTGCTGTCTTCCATAAACCTGTTCTATTTATCGTTCTTTCTCCCCACTGAACTCTTTACATTCTCTTTTACTCTCGGACCCCCCCCCTACACACAGCTTGCATTATCGTCTAGCTCGATGAATAAAAATACTCAGTAAAAAAAATTCTTAATGTAATGTTCTCAAAACCTTCTTTTACCTCATGTCGCTGGTAAAAGTCTTGGTAAAAGATTGTATCAAACAACAACTGAGAAAAACTGGAAATAATAATAATAATAATAATAATAATAATAATAATAATAATAATAATAATAATAATAGGTTTTATCAGGTTGCATGGAGTTAGCACCCCTTGAATACAAAATTCGGTATGATAGAGTGGACCAATATCTGCACTGAAAAATATGCAACCATTACGGGAGGGAAACTGCAAGAAATTGGTATGAACATCACCCAGACCTGGTTACAGGAGTAGGGCGTATAACAATTTTATTGGATTTTAAAATACCCACAGACAAAACAATCAAAGCTAATCGCCCACACATCGTGATTAAAGATCACAGGAACAGAATGTGCATTCTTATTGGCATGACAGTCTTTGCAGATTGTGATGTATCTTCGAAGAGATTCAAAAACTATCAAGCCGTTTGAAGTATAAATCTAAAAAATGTTGCATATGAGGGCATCAATAATTCCAGTTGTAGTTGCAGCCCTCGGCATGACTGGAAAAGGTTCCTATTCCTTGGAGCCAATGCCTTAAAGAAATACAAAAAAATTGAGCACAAGTACAGTTCACACATTACAAAGACTTTATGTATGTAAACTGTATGTGTTCTCAGGATTAGGTTTTCTAAAATGTTAAGTGAAAAATGTCATGATGCCATTTTTAACTTCAGAACCTGGAAGGAAATGAGTATACAGCAGAAATCAAAGGAAATAATAATAATAATAATAATAATAATAATAATAATAATAATAATAATAAGTGCAGGTAATAATGAAAATTGAATTCGAAAAAATGTAATAACGGCCATTAAAAAAACACTGGCTATCCCAGTTGCAGCATATAAATTGGAACTTAAAGGAATCCAAGAAAATGATGCCAGAATTTGCAAACAATTCACATGCAATAGAAGGCACCAACCTAAAGCAGATGTTGACCGTCTGTATCTACCAAGGAGTAGTAGGGGTAGGGGCATGATTCAATTGGAATTGGCGTACAAAATGTCAAAAATAGGACTTTATAAGTATCTTGTAGCTATACAAGATTGGATGTTATGTTAATCGTAATGGAACATGAAAACAATAAAAAGCTTTATTCTGTTTCAAGAGACGCCCATAAATATGCAAGAGAATTCCGGTTAAATGTTGAGATTAGCGCTGAAGTAGATGCAACTGCCATAAAATGACCAAGAAAACTTAAACAAGAAGCGAAAAAGCTAGGCCAAAAAGCGAATAGAAGAAAATTGGAGCCAAGGGCTTCTTGAGAGCCAGTTCCTTTCCCGATGTTAAAAATGCTGATGTAAATCAATTCGCAACCTATCAGTGGCTAAGGAGAGCCAAGAGAGCAAGACTTGATGGTGAGACTTAAGGGTTTATTCTTTCTGCACAGGACCAAAGCCTTCTTACACGCAGCTACTAAGCTAATATATTGCATGATAGTACACACTCGAAATGTAGGTTCTATTATCAATACAATGAAACTGATCAACTTATCTGAGAATGATCAATGCTCACACCGAATGAATGCAAAAACCATAATGACAGGGCAGATCAATATCTACATCAGAAGCTGTCATCACTACAGGATAAAAACAACTGCAAACTGGTATAAACATTATTCCGAATCTGTAGTTAAAGAAGCAGATGTTGAGATTTTTCTATCGACATAGATCGAAAAATACAAGCAAAACATCTAGATATCATTATCAAAGAGAGAAAAGAAAATACTTGCATATTGATTGGTATGAGCATTCGAAATGAAAAAAAAATATCTGCGAAAAATTAAACCAATACAGAGACCTGGAGATGGAAACACAAAAAAAAATGTGGTACTAAAAAACTAAAGCTATTCCTGTTGTAGGTGGAGCTTTGGGTCTGATGAAGAAAGGAACTCAAGAATAAATGAACAAAATCCCTGGTGCACCATCTCTCCAGATAATCCAAAAATTAGTTTGAACATGCACAAATCATATTCTGCGAAGAGCTTTGTTTATTTAATTTTTTTAATGGCCATCTTTTGTTTAATTAAGTGGAAACAACAAAAAATCACACCATTCACTTGCCCTAGAGCATGAAATTATAAAACAAATTCAGGTCAAAAAGATATGTTTTTAAATAATAATAATAATAATAATAATAATAATAATAATAATCTAGATGACCGCATTTCTGAAAACAGATGAGAAGAGCGCTAGAGTATTGAGTATTGTAAACCACCAGTTATTACTGATAAGAACACTTAATGAGAAAAATAACAACAACAACAACAACAATAATAATAATATGTTGCCAGGCCTAAAGGTATTTATAAGTGGGATCCACTTGCATGGTTATTTGCTACTTTTTCTAAATCCCGTCGCTATATCGCGTACATTTGGCTGCGGTGCACGTATACTCTAACTAAACTGAAAGTCATGATGGCTATATTAAGCTTTGTATATTTGCATCCCAGATTCATTTTGTTGGCGAGCTGCTCTCTCATATAATAAAGCAACTAGTTTTAACCCGCGAAAATTTGGAATTTTCTGATGAATTTTAATTTTTAAGTTAATGATGGAGTAAGCTAATGGCGAGATCAACGACAATGAAATATCCATAAAAATTCCCCATTACGAACTTAACAACTTTAACAAAAATTTACAATATCAATCATAAAATATGAATGTCGGTCGTTATTTTAAGGAGGAAGGAGTTACAAAGGAAAAGATTTGAAATTCCTAACTTTTTCCATTTCACTGAAACAGACGTTCAATACTTCTATCTTCCCTTCTTTCTTTTTTCTTCTTTTCTTTCTTGCATTTCCTCAATATAACCAAGTAGCGTTTTTGATGTCGCCTTCTCACGCGGTCAAAACGGAATAGTCGATTATTTACAAGGTATTGGCAGGGCATTCAACACTTCTATCTTTCTTTCTGCCTTATTCTCTCACTGAAATCAAGTAGTAACTTTTCAATACTTTCTACACGATCAAAACGGAATAGTATTTTATTTATGAGGTACTGACAGGACAAAATGGTTGTGCCAACCACCGAAGGAAAGAAGAAGAAGAACAACAATAACAATAATAATAATAATGCTAATCACCCTGACATCGCTATCGAAGACCACAAGAATAGAATGTGCTGTTTTTATTGACATAGCAGTCCCTGTAGATTATAATATATCTTTGAAGAAATCAAAATGGAAATCTCAAAAATGTGGCACGAGGATTTTAATAGCTCAAGTCGTAGTTGGAGCGCTCGCATTGATTATAAAAGGTTCCAAAATACTCATTGAAGGGATCCCTGGTAGCCCATACCTTAAATACTTTTTTAAAAAGTGTGCTCCCAAGTACAGATCATACATTACGAAGAGCTTTATCTGTATAAAATCAGCGTGATGTTAGTTTGTTTTTTTACAAGAATTGATCAGTGGAAATGTCATGAAACCATTTCTGACCTTAGGTCTCTGGTTGGGACCCGGAAGGAAATGTGTATGCAACAGAAATCAAAGGAAATAATAATAATAGTAGTAATAGTAGTAGTATACCGACTGAATTTCAATAACACTGTTTACTGAAGTACGATATTTTCTCGACGGATAGCATTACATTAGCGGTCCTTAGACAAGAAATTGAAAAATGGATGTGCAGCAAACCCACTGGCCAACGTTGCCCAAGCAGTATTTGTTTGCCGTACTAATAAATGTCTGTAAGTTAAAGGCCACATTTTGAACATCTCTTGTGTTTGTAAAGTTTGACGGTAACTTGTATTAATCTCGTGATGTCTAAATCTCTGAATTAATCTTTGAATAAATTTAGTATTACAATATCTATACAAGTTTTTTCTTTTCCTGAAGTATCTATGCATTTATGGCTGACTATATATATATATATATATATATATATATATATATATATTGTATAAATAAATTATATATAAATTTTAATATATATATGTGTAATGATCTGAAGTTCTTTAGTACTTTTGTTTTTATTTTTAAAAAACAGTGCTATGTACAAAAGTAGGGCCTAGATTATAATTATTTTTTTATCATATTTATAATAATATATATATATATATATATATATATATATATATATATATATATATATAGTGATAGGGGTTACCATTATTGTTTATTTCCGACGGGATCACCAAATATGTAGCGGTTGTATTACCATTGTTGTTGTGATTGAGTTACCAATATTTAACTTTGGTTAAGAAAGGTGGGATTAAGGACAATGCGTGAACGAATTCCAATTTATATTTGACGTAAATAGCACATAGGATAAAATACAAAACTGAACGGAATGATTTCAAAACATAAAAATTAAATTTATTAATGTCTGATGTACATGCATGTGAACTGAAAAGGTAGGGCAGAATCGTGTCCCTTTGATTAGGTAATTGATGTACCTGAGTTCATATTAAGAAGAAGTAATATTAAACTTGTAATTTAGAAGAATAAAGTTTAGAATTGTGAGTTCTAAAGGTCGTAAAAGTTCAGAAGTGGTTTCAGAGTCCGTGAATGTTGGTAAATTGTCTTTAACGTCTCACCGCAATGGCTAAGACGGAAGTTCTTGAAGATTACATCTTGGCACTTGGTAGCAAGGAATGAGACGTGCGAGAGAGATGAATGAAAAGAAAACTCGAGGGAGTTTACACGTGTTGGGTTTATATAATGGTCGTGAGGCTCCCAGCATATGAGCGGGAAAACAGATTGGTCACGTACAGGAGGTTTGATTGGTCGGAACTGACCAATCAACAAGCTAGATTGGAGGTGATTGACCAATGAATACTTGTTATATTTGTATGAAAGTAGGATGTTACTTACCAGATAGGAATAGTGCATTTTCTAAAAAGAGGTAAGGCTGGTTTGTTGTGGAAGATCCCATATATATATATATATATATATATATATATATCTATATATATATATATATATATATATATATATATATAAATTTTATATATTATAAATATATAAATATATATATTATAAATATTATATATATATATATATATATATATATATATATATATTAAAAAATTCATAAAATCTTTCTCTTAAAACAGTTTTTTATGGAAATGACTTCGCCACGCCCATTAACTGTTATCCCTCTTTCTAGGGTTTTGTTTTTTTCTTCTTAACCTTTTATCTGAAACAATGTCAACATTATGTCATTATTTTCTTTTTGAGTTACATTTACTATCCATTTCAGTTGTTACTCTAGTTGGAAGTCTTAATGTGATGTCGTTTCTGCGATTTGGTAAAATTGTTTGTGAATCTGTAGTGCCAGTTCACGAGGATCGATGAGGTGTGATCCTCTCTAGCATCTACAGGATTCGTTCACTCGCATCCATTTTTGAAAATAGATCCGTGAAAATTTTGTTATACAGCTGACAGTTTGGATATTTTGAAACGAGTTGGTCGCCATTCATGTTATTCATATGAAAGTATCGGTCTGACGATACTATTTAAGGACAAAACAAGAGGGCGTCTTTAATTATTAGTATTTTAAGATTTGTCATTAAAATTTTAAAATAATTAAACATTTTAAGTCCATAATCGCTTTGAAAAGTTCTAAATACCAAAAAAAAAAAAAAAAAAAAAATTGTCAGAAAATGCTTTTCTTTCTAAATCCGAACATTCATTGTCTAAAGTGTGTGAATTTTAAAACTCAGAAATACAAGAAACATTCAAAAGAAAATAAATTCATTGAAGAAATATTTGAAAATATAAAGTTACTGCAGTTGACCTACCATATAATCGCTGGTCTATCGTCAGTAATTTCTAAAACGAATAAGTCACCAAGCCGTCATTCACAAGCAGCTGTGTGCGAGACACTAAGCTACGCCTAGTAAAAATCCACAGCCTCCTCATTTATAATGTGGAGTTTTTAACATTATTATTATAAATGTCACGTAATAATCTGTGTATTTTATATACAACAAATTCTTTTTAAAATATTGTGACGTAGATTGGCTGACGTGACGTATGCATACTATATATTAAATTTTCCATAAAATTGCATAATTTTTGGATGTGGTTCTTTTTTGTTTTGTGTTCGGACGAAACATGACAATAATGAAAATGAAACTGTGTGACCCGAGTCTCAAGACTGCATTAATAAAATTAAATTAAAAATGCATTGTAGGTCTACAGGTAAGGGACAATTTTGTCTTTACTCGCACTTACAGCGGGGAGGCTCCATATTTAACTATGTGCCTTATTTACCGTCAAAAGGAAACAAATAAATATTAGGATCACTCGTGTTTCGGCGTCGAACGAAACAGAACATAAATGAAGAGAGCTTCGTTCCTGTACACTACAGGCAACAAAAGACCTTATTTTCTTTAAAAACACCATAAAATGATTTATCTTTTTTTTTTTTTTGCATTTTTGTTTTTAAAGTAAAAGATAAAATTTCAGTAACTAAAGTATATTTCCTTTTGAACTCATCCGTCCCCTATAAATTTTGCCACTGTTTTAATATCCAGTTCTTAAGCATTTTCGCCCATTTTCTGCTTATTCACTTCACATAAGAGAGCTTTATTGATGGCTAAGCAGCCCCGCTGATCTAAGTCTGATTCATCACAGTTGAGCACAACACTGATTGCTGTTGCGAGGAATTAAGTTTAGCTGTCAACTCTGGAGCAGTTTTCTTTATATTTCTTTTGTTCTCAATAATCAAATGATTATCTTCAGCAGTAGTTTTCACTTTTGATGATCCAGCTCTTTTTCTGTTAACATTTGCACCAGTTTCTAACTCTCTGTGTAATGAATAGAGCAACCCTGTCCTGAAATCTTCAACTTGGTAATTTGTCTTCGAGAGAAGCCTTCTTTGAATAAAATTTCAATTTGTGCCCTCACCTCAATGCTTAGCTACTTTGATTTTGTCATTTTATGCAAATTAATTCAAAATTTGCAAAATAAATTAAAAAGAAAAAAAAACTTTGAAAATGCTGTTGCAGCGGCACCATCTTTTTTTCTTCTTCTTCAAACATACGTTTTGTTTAAAATATTAGTCAGTGCTGAGTTAACATTTAAAAATCTGTATTAGCATTTAAATTTGGTAATCTCAAAAAGTTTAATGAAGGGTAAAAACAAAATATATTACTTATACAAAATATTCATAATTTAGCAAAATGTGGACAGACAAATCCAGATTTGAACTTTTTGGCAGTAAGAGAACCTGGGGAAAGACTGAAAAATAAAAGACAATACACTGTAGTTACTGGAATTTTATCTTTTACTTTAAAAAAGGAAACAAAATATCTATTCTTAAGGTGTTTTCTTAAAGAAATTCAGGGTGACTGTAAACTTTTACCTGTTGCGTCTCCTATGCAAAACCTCTCCATTGAATTAACATTGTAAGGTCAGCAGTACTCTTTGAGGTTTATTGATGGAAATGTGTACATTTTTAACACCAGTGCATTTATGTATGAATTCCAATATTTAAAAAAAAATGGTCTTTTGACATATCCCATGTGAAAAGAGAAATAAATACCTCCACTTACTGCTCTTTTCACTGGGATATCATGCTTCTATTATGGACGGAACATGGTATAAAGATTCCAATTCTAAGACAGGGTCTCGGTACTGGCCGAAGGCGATTAAGTCATTTTGGTATCTATCAACCCGTACGCGTCAGGATTTCGTCAAACCAAACTTATATCGTATTTTCTCTCATAATAAGGCAAATAATTACGAAGTTCGAGCAATAAACAAATAAAACGAATCTGGTTTTCGAGGGATCCGTCTTCCGGGTAGTACTTCCTAATTACAATAGCTGGATAGAGTCATGGGTACGACTAGACGTTTATATACATATGAATGCGCATAGAACCGCACATAGAACCTGGCTTGCCCTCGAGAGAATGCCAATCAAATTAGTAAAACTACAGCTGGGTTTGGTTGGTTTGTGTTGTGTTTAGTTTGGTTGGCGAATTTTCCGGCATATCAATCCTTACTGATTTATGGAGAAATCATTATTATTATTATTATTATTATTATTATTATTATTATTATTATTATTATTATTTGTGTATATTATGTTTCCTGCTTTGTATCGTGTAGAGCCGGGTCCAAACTATAGTTCTTAGGCCCTATAGGAGAATTGTTATTTAATTGATAGCACTTTTCTTAGTATATGGAATGTTCCTAGTAGGGCGATCTTCTGGGCAACTTGTATGTTGATGTTACCTGGGACACTATTAGTAAAATTGTCCATTCCTTTTCTCACGAGGCCCAGTGCTCCGATTACTATTGGTACAGCCTCAGTCTTCATTCCCCACATCCTGTTAACCTCAATCTCTTTGTCCTTGTATTTGGACAATTTCTCGATAATTTTTATGCAGATGTTTCTCTCAGATGGTACTGCTACGTCAATAAGCATACACTTCCTGAATTTCTTGTCTTTTATGATAATATCAGGTCTGTTGGCTTTTACTTCCCTGTCAGTTTGACTAGACATGTCCAAGAGGATAGTTACATATCTATTTTGGGTAACTGTATCTGGTTGATGCTCATACCATGTCTCAGTGGTTTCGATTTTGTGCTTCTTGCATATCTTCCAGTGCACATATGTCGCTACCAATGTTATATCTGTGGGTATCTTCATTTTTGCTAGTTTCTTCTTCTTCTTATTATTATTATTATTATTATTATTATTATTATTATTATTATTATCAATATTATTTTTATTTTCATTATTATTGATTCTATAGGTAGATATTGGTCAGGTTTATAGTTGAGTCTATTAACAAATATTGATCGACTATATACGTGAGTCTATAGGCAAATTTGGTCAGGTTTATAATTGAGTCTACAAGTATTATAGCGGAAGATGTTCACTTTTGTGAAAAACTTACCGTTCTGCCCAGGACGCGGCCGGTGTATAATAGGCCCCAAAGACGAATCAAAAAATATATCCATTTTTTGATCTCCTCTATTATATAGGTATATTCGGATCATATCCTTCTTTCATTTCCGGTTAAACCAAGACTGGTGTAACTATATGTTAAATGGTCACCAGAAAAACAGTTTGATAATCAATGTTATTACCTCGAGATATATTGAGATAATTAATCTCTTTTATGAGAGGAAACATTAGCAAAGATTATTAATGTTTATCTCCTTTGTTCATACTTTTTGGTCTCGGCAGAAAATCCTTGTATTATGCGGAAACTTGTTAAGATAAAACTAAAGTATAAAAGATTCAGCTATAAAAACCGAAAGAACAGGATCCAAGGTTTCACTGCAAGCAAATCTAGTGTTCAAACCTGAAATATAGCATGTATATCTAGTGTTCAAAACGTAAACATTATAATATGCGCCATATAAATAAAGAAATAAAGTCTTCTATCCTTGTCTTTCAACCAGAGTCAATTTCATCTATGACCGAGAAACATCGGGAAGTTGGTCTTTCAAGTTAGTCCTCATGATAGTCAGTGGTACTTGATGTCAACACTCTCCTCTTCAAATAATATACGACAGGTTGTACTGGGTTACATAATACCAGTTTCAGAAAGTTATCCCTGACTTGAACTAATGGGAGATTTGTTGATTTCTTTTTTAAAGGCGTATAAAAGGCTTATTGATTTTAATTCATTTACTTAATTTTTCCTTAAGCTTATAATTATTAATGCATGATTGTATAATCACTATCTCGAATTAGCAATTTTTTATATACTTGTATAAATGTTTAGTTTTTTTTTTATTATCTTATATCAAAATATATATTAAACATTAATTAGTTACAATATGTAATTAATGTATTGTGGCATTTCTTTTAGGTAATTAGGATGTGTATATCTATATCTATCTATCTATCTATCTATCTATATATATATATATATATATATATATATATATATAAAAGTGATCATAGAAGTCAATACTTAGAGGCGACAGTCTGTTTCATGCTAGATACAATCGTCAGAGCACTCGTGGCCTGACGATCACGTCTAGCATGAAAGAGACTGTCGCCTCTAAGTGCTGACTTCACTGTTCACTTTTATATTTACGCACGCTCTATCTGTGATAATTGAACACTTTATCCCATAAATTTAGCACATCTACAGACTATATATATATATATATATATATATATATATATATATATATGTCTTCATAATTGTGTTAAGTGTGTAAAGAAGTATATATGTGATGTTATGATTCTTGGATGTACCTACAGCTGATATATATTCTTTGGATACATGGGAGGCTATATATTCACAACCATATTTCCCTCTCTCCGTTTATATACATATATATATATATATATATATATATATATATATATATATATATATATATATATATATATATATATATATTCGTTCTATGAAAATTTCTCGGACATTCAGGCCGGTAAATGTTATTTAATACTGTTTATTATAAACAGAGCATTTACTTAAATACTTGTATCTATAACGTTAAACATAAAAATGTCTTTAATAAATAAATTGTCGGACTTTGTCCATTTCGTAATATATGACGTCATTTGTTTACATTTGATACGCCATGAGCAGTTATGAATATTCGAGATTCATGGAAGATTGAGTTTATAAGCAGTAAATTCGACCTTGTCTACCGAACGCTTCTTTGTAGCCGAACGGTAAGGCACGTCAGCATATATACATATATATATATATATATATATATATATATATATATATATATATATATATATATATAAGAGAAAGGTTATAGTTTTTCTAACGGGAAAAAAGGGTATATATCTTGAGTAGATAGAAGCCGCAAAATTTTTTTTTGGGGGGGGGCTATAATGTGCGTAGTATTAATCCAAATTTTTCTAGGATTAGAACGCACACAAAAGGCAATGGTTAAACCTCGGAAAACATAAAGAAAATTAATTTCTTTTAATAATATATGGAAATAACACCTCTTTTCCTGATGAAGGTCATGAGACCAGAAACACGAGTAACAAAAATATGGACAATAAGGTATCATTTTTATTTTAAAAAATCCACATTATATTATAAATAAAAACGTTTACGTCTCCTCTTTAATATATATATATATATATATATATATATATATATATATATATATATATATTAGGATATTACATAGAAAACATGTCAAAATCGAATATGTCGATTGGTTGATCTATGTAAATCCCACAAACCTTATAACCACCTACCTTTTTTTTATTTTTACGTAAAATGAGTTTGTATTTTGTTTTAAAATCTCAATAAATTGAAATGCATTGATACGCATCGAAACACGACTGCAATTGTGTAGCGATTTTGAAATATTTTCGATGTAATATCCTAAAATAAATAATATTGCTCTACTTTATATTGAGTCCTCTTTTAAATTTAATGTTACGAACATTGAATTGTCCTCTATTCGTTCTCATCTTACCTATATATATATATATATATATATATATATATATATATATATATATTTCATATCAATATTGTATCTAGCATGTTGATATGTTGATAAATGCAAATATACTTTTGTACTTTTTGTTAATGCAGTAATATCCATATAATTACATATGTAGATCTGCAATTACATTTGCGTCTACATTTGTATTATTTTCATAATCTATTAGATGTGTTTATTTATATTTGAATTATAATTATATTTTTGCAGTTGGAGTTATATAAATTGTGTGGATCTTTGATTTTATACAAATTTTTATATATGTGTATATTATTTATGTATGTAATTTACTTACATTTATTTAATCTTATTTTTAATCTTAATTTTTACATTTACTTTTTATTTAATTTACTTTTTAAAAAAAAAAACCGTTAGTAGTGTGAACTGCCCCACTATTATTGTATTCCGGCTTATATATATATCTAAATAGAAATTGTGTCACAGTCATTTTTCAATCAGCACTGTGCAATAAATCGCGTTGTGCAATAAACACAAAGTTGTGCTAACAGTCAGGAACAAAATATATCTATTATCAATATATAATTTATAACTCTGTTATTCTACATCGAGCATTATTTTATTAACAACACCACTCATTGTACGATTTATATATATATATATATATATATATATATATATATATATATATATATATATATATATATATATATATCCTTATTTGCTTGGGTTAGGGACCAGAACCAGCCGCGAATAGTTAGAATCTGCGAACATTAGGTTGGTGCAAAAATAATGACGTCATAATGTCGTTTTTTGACGTATTTTTAACGTCAAAAAACGACATTATTACGTCATTATTTTTGCACAAACCTAATATTTGTAACCCTCCGCTAATAGTGCTTGTAAGTACCTATTTTGATTGTTAAAACCCCATCTAACTTGAACTTTTACCCTAAACACTTTAGAAACATTTCAAACCTTTTTTAAAACATTTTTGAAAAATAATATTGGTGACCATACACTTAGCGTAAATTTTCTTTCATACGTAAGTTTAATTACGAATAGATCGACACAGCCATTGAAAATACTGTATAAAATATGTGTAACAAGACATAAAATATAAAGTTGAAAACATTTTCAAAAATAGAACTGTGATGATGCCACCAGACTTAGCATAAGCCATTTTTAAGGCCCCAGTCGCAGCCCCTAACAAAGAACAAAGGCCAAGCACTACGCATGTTTTGTATTTTTAACAAGAAATATTCTGCCAATTTTCACATATAAAATTAAATTGTTATGTTTTAAGTCACTTAAATAACAAGAAAATAATACATTATTTTAAATATGTTCTATCGAAAAAATACGCGAATTGAGGGAGTCCTCAGCGAATAATCTACTATCTATATTTCTCTTGTTGTCTGTCTGTGTGTCTGTTGTTACCTCGCCCAGACCGCATTTATCACCCGACTTCGATGCGGTTTTCACCACAAGTTTGCAAATGGCTGCCGTAAGGACATGGGGGAGGCCGATTTTTGAGTTCGGACTCAGGTTCCGAAAATGTCGATAATAGA
>OZ010580.1:27348929-27418929 GCA_963932145.1 Acanthosepion lycidas | reverse complement strand
TTTGTGACCAGTGGATTAATTTTGATACTTCTGTACTGAGAGTCCCTCCCGCCACATAAACACACACAAAAAGGTAAATGTCAGGTATAAGTTTGACCTTAAATATCAGCATAACAATTAACATGACAAGAGAATGGGGTACATTTCAAATAAATATATATGTTCGCTTTGGATTTCAAGATGTCATTTTTATAATGTACCGCAAGGACAAATCTAAGAATAATCTCCGCGTCAACTCATTGATCTGCGTCTGCGTTTGAACATGTGCGCATGCGCGTATTATGTAGAGAGAGAGAGAGCGAGAGAGAGAGAGAGAGAGAGAGAAAGGAGAAACAAATAAATAACTTACTGTATGAAACTCCGCATTAAAAACAAAAAGTCTGTGTTGGAGAATCGACAGAGAAAGGAATCATTTAACCTCGAAACTATTGAAATGCTTGAAATAAAAGATGCCAGATTTAGAATTTGAGAGACGTGGCGAAAATACATTAGTGTCGGTTGCTTCATTCGAAGCTGTCTTTTGTGCGCATGTCTCGAGTGAAGACTTCAACGGGGTAATGTTTTATAGCGTAATCTTCGCAGTTCAATTACTAGTTGTCCACTGAATACACAACGTTACTAAATTGTAAATAACTATACACTGTTTTCTCTGTGGTCAGGCATGCAGGATCTTGTCGTCGCCCAGTGATGGAAATAAAACCAATCACGCTGACGTTTACGCCGTTCATACCTTTTTTCTGGGTTGAGGCTTTCTGACAACCATAATACTATGCTTTATGGCGATTCAGACTACTTCTTCAGTCTGGAGCCAAGTGTCCTTACGAAACAATCAACAATAAAAAAAAAAAATGTTTATTTTTGTTTTTAAACTCTGGAGCATTTTGACTTTATCAAACTCTAATTAAAATGACAATTTTAGATCATTTGTTCTACATATGTCTGATTAAGAAAAAAATTCAATATTTATTAAGCAAGAAAAATTTATTGACTAGCAAGTAATATATTTATAAAAAAAATAGTATTGCAAACAGAAATGCTAAACATTAAAAGCATTGGCGAAAAGCATGAATCAAACAAATTATTACATTTAAGTAAACATCACAAAGAGATATGCGTAATTTAAGCGAAGCATTTTTTTAAAATATTTACTGATAGTTCATACAATAAGGCTCAAGAGACACTCAAGGTAGAGCGTTACTAAGTGAGATTGCAAGGGAAGTGAAAAATAAGAGTATTATGAGAACAGTTAACCCTGGAATTAAAGAGACCAACAATGTAGTTGTCAAGGAAGTATTCACACGGGAGTTTGTTCCACAAAGTAAAGGTTGTGAAGAAAAAGCTGTCTGAGTGAAAATTACTTTTGATCGAAGGCTTACGGACACCTCACGTTGAAACTCCGGTTCCCGTACGATCACCGAAGTTAAGCAACCTCGGGTCTGGTCAGTGCATGGATGGGTGACCGCTTGGAAATACCGGGTGCGGTAAGCTTTGCGGGTGTTGTAATGGATAATGGCTCGGAACTGTTAATCGGAGAGCCGAGTTCCAATTCCAATCAGCTTAATTATATTCACCTACGTGCAAATATCAAGGTTTAAATCCGCCTCTTCTCTCTACCGCTATGGGTTAAATAGTAAGACTTGTATCACTATTATGCCAGGAAAAAAAAAAGGAAAATTCTTACGATCTAAACATATTTCCCGGATTTAAATAACCTGCAAGGTGTTGTTAAGCCGTAGAATCAATCAATCGAAACAACTTTTTTATCATGGGAACGAGGATGTTTTGTTATCGTGAACAGGAGTCCGAGCTGTGAAGGTCTGAGCTGGT
Organism: Acanthosepion lycidas; assembly: GCA_963932145.1. Lineage (NCBI taxonomy): Eukaryota > Metazoa > Mollusca > Cephalopoda > Sepiida > Sepiidae > Acanthosepion > Acanthosepion lycidas. Next base: position 27,417,102 of record OZ010580.1, on the reverse strand, counting down.
GGCACTAATGAATGCAATTCACCCGAACATCGACCATAGTAATATGGTAAGCAGTACATGAAAACTGATTTCTCGACAGTAATTTCTAGTGATGAACATGGAGCTATATTCAAGGGAACTGATGACTAGAGTTGGATGTCTTCGTGAAAATAGTTAATTACCACTACTTACAAAAGGACGGAGCCTCGTATACCAGGTCTTAGAGAGAATTATCCTTCTTCAAACCTTGTGAACTGACGCTACAGAATCACAAAGAACAGTACCAAATAAGAGAAACAACATTATTTGAGGACTTTAAACAACAATAGCAACAACTAAAAAAAAAAAAAAAAATAGAAAATAGTAACATATCAATATATTGACGTTCCACACTACTTCAAACAAAAAGTTGGGATGGAAACCCCATCAGTGCTGAAAAGATTGATTTTCTTGAAAAGTAGTACTGGTTGTTCGGTTACTAAATGTCGAATGTTTCTTTATAAGACATTACGTTTCTTTCAAAAATAATTTCTGCTTAGTGGAATCAATATTAATGAAGAACGTTTTATTGTAAGTCTTCTTCCGTGTCGTGTTACAGTTCACTGTCTTTTGTAGCTCTTAGGGGGGCACACAATAGAGTAATGGATTGCGGCTCGGACAGAAGTATCAGTAGAGCGGAGTTCAAATTCCAGTTGAGTTCATTATATTCACTTACGTGCTAATATCCTTAAGAAAGGTATTAATTTATCAGTTCTCCACCCAGCTATTGGAAAATAGTAGGATAGTTTGGGTTCTATGGCCTTGGGTGGCAACCGGTCTAGAAGAAGGAAAAAGTCTGAATTCAAAACTGCTGAAGTATATACTATACAGAGAAGGAAAGGATCTTTTGCGGTGAGTCAATGATCCCAAGTACGGTTGATTCTTTTTTCTTTTTTTGTTTTTTTTTTTTGTAGCTCTTAGTACAGTTAATTGTTTTGCTATATTTATTAATTGCTGTTTCGTTAACTATTTACACAAGCTCGTTAGGTGGTCTATGCGCTGCTATCGTCTGTTCCCCTTGTTTTCAATATTTCCTGTGAGTTCAAATTTGCCAAGCCCTTTTTCCTCATTAAGTGACAAGATTCAGATTTTCTAAAATATTTTCTTGCTGCTTGTAGCATACCTACGGACGATAATGGGTATGTCCTCATTAACATAAATATAGTAGTAAATACTGTATGTTGGTCTATAGTTAGAGCTTCGTCTCCAGCTGTGCTGTCAAACTCTCTGCCTCCGAGCAGAGAAGATCCCCAGATGAGGCTATGTCGAAGGGCAAAGTCTCGTCTCGGGAAACAGCAACCCGACCCCGTTTTATACGGAGTCTACGGGGAAATTTTGGCCGAGCCTACAGCTCGAATACCCCATATTAAATTCGGTCTTGTGCCACATCTGACCGCGTGGGGCGGTTTGGTAGATATCCTGCAGTTGGAGATTCGTCTCCAGTTGTGCTGGTAAAACTCTATGCCTCTGGGCAGATAGGATCCCCAGACGAGGCTCTGTCGGAGGGCAGAGTCTCGTCTCGGGAAACAGCTACCAGACCCCGTTTCATACAGGGTCTACGGGGAATTTTTGACCGAGCTCGGATACCCCATATTAAATTCGGCCTTGTACCACATTTGACCACGTGGGACGATTGGTAAATATCCTGTAGTTGGAGATTCATTGTGGAATTCCCTTGACTCACTTCTAGCAGTTAACGACTACTTCTACGCGCCGCTGGCGAATCTTGTATGTGTTATTCTTGTCCTAAGTATTATCTTTCATTAACAAACTTCGTTTGATTATTCTATTCAATAACCTTCCCTAGGTTTACAACACTACTCAATAAACTTGTTTTGCTTATTAACTTTGTCTTTTCCTTCTCAAATCGCTTTTTGTGACAAGCGTAACGCCAGTTTTTCTTTTTTCTTACATTGCTAAAGTCGTCAGTGTCTTTTTGATTATTCTGTAATATATTTGTCAGTCTTTTCTCGATTCCTAAAGTGTTACTATCAAAATAACTTTAAAATATCTTCTTTGTCTTTTGAGGTTATCGCTTTTTTACGAGCCATGGCAGTAATTATGTAATTAAAAGAATGTCAGTAGCTATACAATTATATACATTTATTTACAATATAATGAAGATGTCTGGAGCTTCATAAAACCTTCCTTTACCAAATAGGTTACTGTAAAGATTCTAATAAATCAGATATTATAAGCCGAAATCCACTCGTTATATTTAGCATATAAATCAAAGTTTTCCAAAAATCAGTTGGCTAATATTAAATTCATTAATAATAAAGGGTGTTCCAATAACTTAAACCGATTTTAAATGTGAATTAAATTTAAGCGTCTATTTTTTTTTCTTTTTCTTTAAGATTTTGCGGATATTTGGACGATGTTATTTTTCACACATAATTGCCTTGACTTAAATAACAAGATCCAATAGAGAAATAAATAAATTTTCACCAATAACACTGATTTGTTTACTTCTGACTTTGATCCGTCTTAATGAAACACCCTTTATTGTTATTCTGCTTTCACAATTGAATACATGGTAAATAATACTCAGCTTTTGTGCATATACATATTTGTGTGGACATAATTATTAGAGGCGGTGATATGTGTGTTTTACGTTGTAGTTTTGTTGAAGTTATATTTTAGAATACAGTTTGACGTCTTTAAGAAATTGTAAGATATCATATGGATTAATGTCATGAAAGAATTCTTTCATGTTGGTAATCCTACTATAAATAGATATTGTTGGTAATTTTTAATATAAAAGTGTATTGGTTGTTGTTGTTTTTTTACTATAGAAATGTATTTTTATACTTTCATAATGTTTTGTTTGAGGATTCACGAGTTGCCCATAGCCGGGACCCTAACAGGCGCTACCACAACGGGTCATGGTAGACCTTGGAACAAATGCAATGCATTCCACGCTCCTCAAAAAACTCCAATCTTCTGATCAAATAAATCTAAGTTTTTCAAAAATCAGTTAATATCAAATTCACTGTGAAATCACTGACTTTCATAATAAAATCTGACATATTACAGACACATAATATATATATATACCGAGTGTAGCTGTAAAATTGTACAAATCGTGTAATTTAATAACTTAAGAACACTAAAATAATTGAGTTTTTTTCTAGATTTTCAGATAAGACCTTTAGCTATCTTGACACCATTTGTTTGAAGAATCACTGAAAAGCACTTATTCAGCTAAAAAGAGAGCAGCTTAAAATTGTTTTGTGTCAGCGCCACTGTCTTCCCAACTGAGCAATGGTGAGAGGAAAATATAATTTAGGCCTTCAGTAATTGTACCAACATTCATAATCTGGCTTCCATATTCAAAGTCCATTCAAGGACCATCAATAGAACGCCGAATAAATTTTAAAAAGAGGGAACAGTAGAGAGGAAACTGGATCAGGAGTTCGCAATACTTAATGAGCTACCTATCCTTAGTTATGGTTAAATAATGATGACCATGTCATTTTCGTTTATGATCGATATCATCACGATATTTCTGTTAAGTTTTGGAGAGTAATTATATATTTTTATTGCTCAAAGTAGAGGCCAATAGTGTTAGAAAAACCTTGGAGAATTCCAGTAGGATATCTTTAATCATTTCTAAGATACAATGAGTCAGAACTAAATAGTACAATATTTCTGTTACACCCCCCTCTCTCTCGCTCTCTCTCTCTTTCTCTCGGTGTATATATATATATATATATATATATATATATATATATATATATATATATATATATAAAGAAATATAGTCTTAAGGTGTGCTATATTTATGGAATAAAGTGCTCAATATCAGAGATAGAGCGTGTGTAAATATAAAAGTGAACATAGAAGTCAACACTTAGAGGCGACAGGTGGCCTGACGATTGCATATAGCATGAAACAGACTGTCGCCTCTAAGTGTTGACTTCTATGTTCACTTTTATATTTATATATATATATATGTATGTGTGTGTGTGTGTATGTGTAAGCAAATATATGGATATAGATCCGACAGTATGAAGAAAAATATACGGAAAAATCAAACAAAAATCCTAATATGCAATTATGCTGTTTTAATGTTAATATAATGTCAACGTCGGACGTTTCGGTCTAGTAGACCATCTTCAGGACATATTCATAAAACATAATTAACATTGGACTATATTTAATTCAACATGAAAAGACGATATTTCCCCTTTTCTAGCAAGATTAATGCTCGACAAACGTACATATAAGTTTTAGATTAAAATAAAATTCTTTTCATTTTTCACTCTACTATACTTTAGGAATACGTTTTCACAACATCGCCCACGTGACGCCGACGTGATCATATTGAAACGGAACGCTGATCTTGAAAAAATTCAGTTCTGTTTTGATTAGTCTTACTCTTATGTCCATCGTCTTTTCATATTGAATTAAATATAGTCTAATGTTAATTACGTTATTCTACGTCTCTGTTTTTTTTTTCTGTCTTAGACAATCGTTTATGCCTAATACACAAGGATGAATCCACAGTGTACGCTTCAGCAATTATTGACTGATTTCATTTATTTACTCATATTTTCAAGTGCTTGACTTTCTATTTATTATGATAGATAGATAGATAGATAGATAGATAGATAGAAAAAACTAAAATAGTTAAACATGAATAGTCTAAAACTGAGAGACAGAAAATGTGATAGATGGCTAGATAGATTAGATAGATATGAAGAGACTAAAATAGATAAATAAATAGATCGATATAAACTGATAGATAGATAGATAGATAGATAGATAGATAGATAGATAGATAGATAGATAGATAAACATGAACAGGCTAAAATAGATAGATATGAACAGGCTTAGATATGAACAAAGATAGATATATAGACAGATATGAACAGACTTAGATAGACCTATATGAATATTCTAAGATGGATAGTGTCGTCCCTTTTGCAAAGCAGATTGCGTAAATACGGCTCGACGTATACATCCGCTTTAACTTAAATAAAAACGAACACTTTATTGACCAGTCAGATCCATTCTCGCTCCAAAAAATCAAAACTTTAATTCGGAACCAAACGACGGCTATATATTATCTAATTCAAACAAACTCATCAAACACCAATTTGGACGTCAATACCGGCAACCTGAGAAACACAACAGAAACCAGCGTTCATGTCAACTACGCGCTGAGAGTGAAACACCACAGACAACGACAGCCATCATGTTTATTTCACTTCTTATTTCAATCAACAGATAAAAGTTACTTGTTTTATATGTATGTAAATAAAGCATACATTTATTTACCCATATTCAATGTATTCTTTTTATTGGATTTACGTTTGCCGAGGTGGGGAAGTAATTAACGGCCACATCAGTAATAACAACAACAACAAGGTTCTGTCTTCCATTTCCGCCCCGAAACAATAGATAGAAATAGATGAACAGACTGAGATAGATAGATAGACAGAAATAGATGAACAGACATAAATATATATTAGGTTGGTGCATAAATAATGACGTAATCATGTCGTTTTTTTACGTATTTTTAATGTCAAAAAACGACATTATTACGTCATTATTTTTGCACCAACCTAATGGATAGATAAATAGACAGACAGAAATAGATGAACAGAGATAGAAAGATAGATAGATTGACAAACATAGATAGATAGATAGATAGATAGATAGATAGATAGATAGATAGATGAAATGCACAAGAACTATAGTTATCGTGAAGAGTATTAGACATCCCATTTATTATTTATACACAATGTCGCTGAAAATGACATGTGGTCCCAAATGCAAGTAACCAGTGAAATTCTAATTGATTTATTAACTAATTTGCTAATCACTGCTTCAAGGCGTTATATGCAATCTGCCGTTTATGATTTGTAGTTCTATTCTATTCTCATCATCATCATTATCACCACCATCATGAGCATCATCATTATCAGTAATAATTGTAATCGTAAAACAGTATTCTTTTGATAATCATTATTATTCTTTTTTCCTTATTAATACTATTATCTTTATTATTTTAAATGGCAACTCTTACAGTTCAAATGCTTTACTAGATTCGTCGCCATGAAATCTCAGTTGAATGTTCCAAAACTATTCTGAATTGAATAGCAAAACGAATCTTGAAAAAATCCCGAATAAATTCTCTCGCTTTCACTCAACTTTGAAGGCTCGGTCTATACTTAAAAAAAAAAAAGAATGCCAATAAAACGTAAATTATGTATAAAGACAACTTTACCGAAATCCCTACATTAAGCTGCACCACATAAAATATCCTTTCCACGGTGATTGATTATTTGATGTTATCAATAAGGATTCTATTTTATTGTTTGAGATTGTAACTTTTGACATTCTACAGTTGTACCTCACTTTTCAAATGACCAGTTCTTCAACAACTTTGTTTTTCACCTTTGAAAATATACTGTATTCGAAGAAAGCAAAATGATTCTCTCTTTTTTTTTTAATAAGTTTAAACTAGTACAGAGTATAGGAAAAATATTCGTTTGGAAAAGGAACTGTTGAAGAATAGTTTCAGAAATTTTGTTCCGGCGTTATGAACCTTCCAGATGTGGCTTGGGGAAAAGATCCCAGATCTTTTAAACAATGTCTAATTGGGTAGAGATTAGGATGGAGAAAACTCATGAAAAAAAAAAAAAACTTTTTTTTTTTTTATCAACCATTCAAATTTCTTTTTTTTTATTGTCATTTGGCTGCGGTAGAATATTGAAAATATGAACCAAATGAATGAACAGAAAATCAGAAACTGCGTCTCTTTGACGTCTGTTCATTCACGAATGTTTTACTCGCAATAATGATCCATTTTTTGAAACATTACCATGAAAACTGTATCAGTGGTGATATCACTGCAAGCTTATTTTGCTTGACCTTTTAAACGGTAGCCATCGTCAGCTATTGTTTCAGTGGAGATCAGCTGATATCATTAATTGCTCAAATAAACTTTTTCTAACGATTCTTCTTCTTCGTCTATGTCCCGCTGCTCTTCAGTATGTGGTTCTCCTCAACTTCCTATCTCTTGTGTCAATGTTTGTTTTTTCACTATCACATTCTGTTCCGCAATTCATTTACAAAAGCTGGTCAGTAGTCCGTTCGTTGATCCCCACTCCTGTCCCCTTTGTATTCGAAATGCCCTGTGAGTGTCAAATTCTCCGAGCCCTCCTTCCTCATTATGTATCGAAGAAAATTCACTTTTCTGATTCTGAGTACATGCATCCTTTTCGTTTCCATTTTTTCTTAAGACTCCCTCAGCAGTCACATGCTCTATCCATCTTATTCTCATCATTATTCTGTAAAACCCAATTATTACATTACTCGGACTATTGTCCTCATCTTTGTCGCCATATTTATCACAACGTTTCGTCCGTTGTACCCTCCGGCCTTCTTCAGGTGGTTGCAATGTCGAACTGAACCCTTTATTTCGCTCACTGGGGTAGAATGTTCTAGTTCCACGTGCCATGTTTGATGGTTATCAGTTATCAGTTATCTCCTGCTAATTTTCCCTCTGACATGTAAATAATGTACATAATACCTCATCTCAGAAATATAGACAGATACTGAAGGGCCGAAACTTTGTGATAAATATGGTGACAAAGATGAGGACAATAGTCCGAGTAATGTAAATAATGTACATAATATTAGGTTGGTGCAAAAATAATGTCGTTTTCTCACATATTAACATATGTGACAAAACGACATTATTTTTGCACCAACCTAATACCTCATCTCAGAAATATAGACAGATACTGAAGGGCCGAAACTTTGTGACAAATATGGCGACAAAGATGAGGACAATAGTCCGAGTAATGTAAATAATATACATAATACCTCATCTCAGAAATATAGACAGACCCCAATGTTTCTTGCCTTCAGTCTTCTCTTCATCTCCGAGATTTTCCAGCATAATCTATCATATAGGACAATTGATAATAAATAGAAGTCCAGCATTCTTTTCTTTGTTTCTAACAAAATTTTCCTGTTTCTTAATACTTTGCTTAACTTTTAGAATGTATCTTTTGCTATTTCGATGTGAGTTCATCATGGAATATTGATTTCTATGCCCAGCCTGTTTATATCCACAAACTCTCCCCGCCATAAATATAGGAATTTTAACAAAAAAAAAATACAATTAGTCCGAATGTAACTAGTGTAAATGATGATAACACCTTATTCTAAAAAGTTCAATTTAAAAGAGAAATGAGGAAAATTATGTTACGCCGATCTCCTATGTGCTGATCGAAAGTCAGCCTTTGAAATTTGGTCTTTTACTTGATCTTAAGCAACAACCACTTTCATAGTGAGAACTTGTTTAAATACTTCCACTCACCCAGGATGACAGTTTGACACAAGGCTACTGTTAACGTTGGGTGCGTTTCTGCAGCACTTCTCTTTTGTGTATATTAGTTTAATCGAACTCATGACGTCTTCTTTGTTGATATTATTACTAATTAACACATAGCTGGTGGTAGAAGAGATGGATTCATATCTTTCCCAAGAGTATTTGCGCGTAAGTTAATATAAATAACCCGACGAGAATTGGAACTCGGATCTCCGATTAACAATTTCGAGCCATTATCGTCCAAACACCTGCCATCTACCTACTGGCCAAGCTCAACGGTGCTTAACGTCAGTGATAGCACAGGAAACGGTGTTTCAAAGTGATATAGCCGTAAGTCAATACATACTTAGAAAAAGTGGCTGCTACAATCAAACTGAGGTTTGTATGTTAGACGAAGCAAAGATTAGTAAATCGGTAATAAAAACAAAACAAAAAAAACACTATGGAATCCTGTAAATGAAAATCTTCAGAAAAACTTTATGACTTATGAGTGGGTGGACGAAGATTTTTGACTAGTCATCGGCTCCATCTGAAGCCATTTTTGTAGCGTATTGCCTCTCATATAACCATTAAACTTTCTGGACGACATATCCTTATTTCTGTGCGAATATTTATTACCTTTGAAAGTGTAAAACAATTGTTATGAAATTAGTCTTGCAAGCCATTACTCTTCTTTTTTTTTAATGCCAATTCCCTTCGGGACAGGAACACACATACTAAATATTTAATTAATAATAATAATAATAATAATAATAATAATAATAATAATAATAATAATAATAACGATACTGTTACGTGAAAACGCGATATCTGAAAATGGCGAAACTGACATGACACATTACTTGAGAACGACGAAAGTGACATAGCGTAAAAAAAACCTTTGATAAAGGTTCATGAAATCTGAAAGGACGCAGACAGTGGAGAATCTATATTTAAATATGTACCGGAAACCAGGTAAATGGCCCGTAATATCGAAAATATTTTAATCTTTAGCAAAGGACTTTCGTTTGCGCGCGCACACACACACACACACACACACACGTGTGTGTGTGTGTGTGTATATATATATATATATATATATGTGTGTGTGTGTGTGTGTGTGTGTGTGCGTGTGTGTGTGTGTGTGTGTGTTAGCAAAGGACTTTCGTTTGCTCGCACACACACATGCACATATATGTGTGTGTGTCTGTGTGTGTCACTGTGTTTGTGCGTATGTGTGTGTGCAAGAATAGAGGCCAATATGAATAAAGGCAAAAGGAAAATTATCTTAGCCGACACATTTCGTCCTCCGAAGGACTTTATCAAGACAAATGCAAGAAATTTTATTTCTAACAAGTATTTATATACAAGAACGAAAATGTTATTAGTCTTTCATTTATTTTTTAAATTTAAGAACGCTCATCAATATTCATTGGGTTAATCAAAAAATTAGGCAAGCTATGGAGGACGCGAAGTGCCACAATTCAATGTCTAATAAACGAAAATGAGTAAGTGATGTTTTTCTTGAGGGGTGAATTTACAGAAATTAAAAAAAAAGTATCTATGAACATAAAAGGGATCTTATACACAACAAATGCATTAAATACACAAATAAATAAATTCAGCAATACCTTTCATCTATAGAATGTCATACTTATTAAAGGATTTTTATAAATATCTCCATTTCTGACAATGAACATCTGAAAACCCAAGTCGAACAAAAGCCATGTCAAAATGGCTGAGAAATGTCTCAGATAATTGGTGCCAGAATTTCAAGAATATTTGGCCACCTCAAGAGAATTGGCAAGGTGAAGAAACTCGGTAAATTGGTTGCATATGAACTTAGTGAAAAGCAAAGAGTTTGACGTTTTAAAGTGTGTTCGATGCTGCATCTGTGAAGTTCGAATGCTCCTTGATCAAATAGTGACTTGTGATGAGAAATGGATCCTTTATGGTAGTCGTAAACGATCAGCTCGATGGCTTCATCATGACGAAGAACTGAAACACTTTCCGAAACGTAATTGCACAAAGAGAAGATTATGGTGACTGTCTGTCGGTTCACCATTGGTTTTATCTATTACAGATTTTTTGGAAACTAACCAGAGCATCGTCACCAAAGTAAGTTTATTGCCAGCAACTAGGAGAAATGCACATTCAGTTAACCAAAAATTTGTCCGGCACTGGTTAATCGATGAAGACCAATTCTGTTCATGACAACGCTTGGCTAAGATGACACTGTAGAAGCTCAACGACTTGAGATACGAGACTTTTCCACACCCACCATATTCTCTTGATCTCTCCCCCACTGGCTACCACTTTTTCAAGCATCTTGCCAATTTCTTAAGGCAAAGGACATTCCGTTGCAAATAATAAAAAAAAATATGCAGAAACTGCACTCAATAATTTCGTGTCGTTTAAATGATAAATGCATCATTTTTTTAATCATTTCACCCCAAGCAAGGTGATAATGCCATTAAGATGCAAGGATGTTACTGGGTGTGAAAGAGAACCGGAAACCCAATACGAAACAGGAAACAAGGGATAATTATTTATTCCTGTTCAATAGACGGAGGAAGAGTGTGAATTGGGCGATAGTTGAACATATCACTGACCTGGCACTTCTCTAAAGAATTTTGGTCGTGTTTTTCTTGTGCATGAACATGAGTTTTAATTTCTAAACTTATGATGTGTAGAAATTTCCAAATGATTGTTCGTTTACTTAAAATTGTCATTACTCCTATTATATAACCTTGTAACTCGCTGGCAGAAACGTTCCTATTTTGGCTGATTTAAACACTGATTAATTACATTACACTGTTGATTCAAAAATCGGACTTTATTTTCCGAACAGCCTTAATATTTGTTTGAACAGATTTCTTGTTATTACTCCAAGTAGAACTATTTCTTGTTTTCTTACTTTTTCTATGTATGAAGGGATATTTATTGACAGGATTTAAAGTCTAATCCTGATAAATAAGCCACCCAAGCGAGAATGAAATTCTTCGAATGGCTCGATCTAAATTTCTATGATTTATCTTATTACGTCTCACTTTTTCTCATAAACCAATTTTAATATACGACAGGTTATTTATGCTAATATACGAACGCATCGAATATTAGCATACATAACCAGTCGTACCTTAAATTTTTTTAAAGCAATGTAAAAATAAAATTTGTCTCAGGCATCTATGATATTATACAAGTGATATTTTGAAATTATAAATGTTTCTTATTACTCTAAACGTTATTTTAAATTCATACAGGTATTTGAATAGACGCCATGTTTTTTAGAGTTTTCTTTTTTTGTTTTTTTTTGTAATTTTTTTTCGATATTTTAAACAGTACGAATTACGTCTACCGTGCATTCAGAAAACGTAATAACGATAACGTGATCTCCGGCAGAGTTTCAAACATGCGTGTATCCATTAAAAAAACGTCACGATTCATAGGAAATACGTTCAGTTTAAAAAATAAAAATCCATTAATACCTTATAAATAACTGTGTTTTGGTTTCGAGTAAGAAAACAAAACGCCAGCAGATATGGATTTTCGAGCACATACTGGCTTTCGAGATCTGAACTAAAAAATGGCCATTTATTAAAAGAGTAGTTGAACATTACTAGCCGTGAAGCTCTCTGTAGCTGAACTGGTAAATTTGCTTTTTAAGCCCCGCGCTAAATATCTATTAAATTTTTCCCAAATCGTCATATTTCCATGTAAATAACATGCTGAACTCAAATTAACAATTAAATTATGATAAAACCTACCGTTTTGGAGTTATCGACAAGAAAAAATTGGACTATATCTAGGGATTTCGTCTGCTATTAAAGGCATTGTTTTTTACTAATTCAGCGCGGAGCACTTCCGGGTATTTTCCTTCGCGCAAGCGTAAATTTTGGCCTATTTACTTCTTTTACAGAATTTCGTTGTAGAAATCACTACGCACTACCGTAAAGCAATATATTTTTTTCTTTTTTTTTCTTTTTTTTGATAATCATGCTCTTTACAAAGTTCGCGCGCGCGAACTTTGTAAAGAGCATGATTATCTATAAAATTAAATTACAAAATAAAAATAATGCTAGAAACGAAAAAATAATTAATGCGCGAACTATGTAAAGAACATAATTATTTACAAATTAGAAAAATTCTAGGAAAGAGCATTTTGTTTTATTTTGTAAATAACCATGCTCTTTTTAAACTTCATGTAATGTTTGCGCATTATTCGTTTTATATATTTTTTTTGTTTCAATTTTGATTTAAAAAAATGCTTTCTTATATTATTTAATTTGTTCTTTTAATTTGCCATTGCTATTCTACACAGAAAAAAGGTTCCTTTGTATTATTTAATTTGTTTTTATTTAAATTTTTATCTTATAAATAAAACTACACTTATAAAAAAAAAAATACACTGCTTTACGGTAGTGTGTAGCGATTTCTGCGAAAAAATTCTGTAAAAGAAGTAAATAGGCCAAAATTTACGCTTGCGCAAAGGAAAATTCCTGGAAGTGCTCCGCGCTGAATTAGTGAAAACAGTGCCCGTAATGGCGGACGAATTACCCAGACATAATTCGATTTTTCCTGTCGATAACTACAAAACTGTAGGTTTTATCTTAATTTAATTGTTAACTCGAGTTCAGCATGTTCATTTACACGGTAATATGATGATTTTCGAAAAATTTAATAGATATTTAGCACGGGGATTAAAAAGCAAATTTACCGCTGAACTGTCTAAGCTCGCTGAATCAGACGACGGTTTCCCCTACAGAGCCGCACGCAGACTCGAACTCTGCAGGAGAGCACAATGTTTTTATTAAGTCTCCCGAATGCACAGGCCGGTAAAAGCAATCCATACTTAAAAAAAAAAATAGGCGTGTAATCAAACACTTGCATCCATCAAAAATAAAGTCCAGAGTAATAAGAAATGCTGTCAAAATGGAATTAAAGAAATCCTACAATTCCTTACAACTTATTATAAGTGTTAGAAAAGGTAATGGTTGGGAATTTATTTCCACAAGTAAATAGTCAAGTTTTCTATTCAAGACTCACCATATTTGAGTGGTGAGTGAAACGCAACCATCTTACTTGTACTGTTCGAAGCCGAGTTTTTTTCCGTCCTGTGTATGACGATAAACTACATCCGCGTCCAGGGTAAGACGATAAACTACGTCCAACAGCAAGGCCTCTGATCAGGAGGTTTTTAGGAGTGTGGAACAACCTCTTAATTGCTGGTGTTCCCAGGTCCACCCCGGGTCAGGGTGGACCTGTTAGGGTCCCAGCAATGGCCAAATAGTTAACCCCGAAACTGAGGTAAAAAGCATTTTAGAAGTGTAAAAATAGGTTTTAATACCAGAAATACTTTGTAAAAAATTATTACCAGAAATAAATTTTTGAAAAAATTATTACCAGCAGTACCTTTTGAAAAAATAATATTATCAGCTATACATTTTTGAGGAAAAAATATGGACAGAAATAGATTTTTGACAAGACAAAAATATTACCAGAAAAAAAAGTCGTCGGCATTTAATGACCCATTGAGGTTGATATGCCGTAAACCAAACCAAACCAAACCAAACAAAACCGAGTTTTGTAAATATCAATATATAATGTTTTAGTCGTTTGCTATATGGCTTAGTTATTTGTGTGTTTGTCAGAGTCGCCACTCATCGGTGTTTCTATACGAAGAAAAGCTAATATTTCGAATGCTGACTTTCAGGGAAGGAAAGTACTCGACACCTGCCAGGCGAACGTTACAAAATATTCGCTTCTCATCGCACTAAATCTAAATATCTATAATTTTTTGATTTTCATAGATTTTAATAAAGAATTTAGCGATTTAAGGATCAATTCAACCAAGCATTTTTAAAAATAATAAAATTAAGCATATTTAAGTGTAAATTTTGACTTTAATCTTTGAAGTGGAAGATGTTTTCGTGTGAAGCGTTTTGTCCTTTAGGAGGTAATCGAACTAAAGTGATGTTTACCTTGATGCGACTAACTGCACATGCGCACGAACGAGAAGGGATGCTGAAATGCTTAAATTAAAAATGTTATCTTTTAAATTTTCAGCGTCCTACCTCCTTCGTACGCATGCATAGACGTATCAACGTAAACAAACTAGGAAGACCAAAAAGATGAAAAGCGTCGCTCGAAAACTTTTTTTCCACTTTGTCATGGATTTCCCTAAAATTGCTCTTGATATATAAAAAATTATAGATCGTTTTCGCAATACTTAATGTATATTTTAATACAAGAATTAAATTTAAAGTACATTTTAGCATAAAATTTAATTTTAATCTTTAGAGTATATTTTAGTATAAAATTTACTTTTAAAATATATATTTATGTAAAATTTAATTTTAAAGTATATTTTAGTATAAAATTTAATTTTAAAGTATATTTCAGCATAAAATTGAATTTTAATATATCTTTTAGCATAAAATTTAATTTGAATCCTTAAAGTATATTTTAGTATAAAATTTAATTCTAAAATATCTTTAGTATAAAATTTAATTTTAAACTTTAATCATTATCATTATTACTATTATCATTATTATTATTATTATTATTATTATTATTATTATTATTATTATTATTAGTCTTTACCTAAGGTTTCATTTTTCTTAATATTACACAAAAAATAAAAAATTACTCATTCATAAATGTTTTGTATTTTTTTCTAAAAATTAAATACCCAGTACTAAATTACAATTATGCTCTTAGTGTTATATATATATATATATATATATATATATATATATATATATATATATATATATATATATATATATATACCGGCATAAGCATAATCATTTAATAAAATGTTTAATATTTAAAACACCACTAAACTAATTGTGTTTCTTTTTTCCAGGTTTTCAGATAAGACGTTTAAGCATCTTTATACCATTTGTCGTAAGAATCCCTGAAAACCCCTTTTGTGTTATTCAGCTAGAAATATAACAGGTTAAAATCGTTTTTTGTCAGCCCTATAGTCTTCCCAAATGAGCAATGGTGAGAAGGGAAAAATCATTCCGACCTTCATTAATTGTACCAACATACATACTCTTGCTTCCATCTTCAAAGTCCATTCAAGAACCATGAAGAGAATGCTGAATATGTTTAAAAAAGTGGGAACAGCAGCGAGGAAAACTGGATCAGGATGTCACAACAAGAAGAGAGATCATTATTTCAACTTAGATCTAAAGAGATCAATTTGAAAAGATCCAATTCAATCAATAAGACGTTTGGCATGTGAGAGAGGAGTTTCAGCTATGACAGTCCAAAGAACTATGAAAAAAGACTTGAAAATGAAATCTTACGTGAAACGTGTGTAGCACCTTGTTACCCCAAGACAGAGAGTTAGAAGATTAGAGAGGGCGAAGATCATCTTGAATAAGTTGGAAAATGATCCTTGAATATATATATATAAACTTTATTTCAATCCTTCATGAACTTCCGATATTTAGCTATGATTAATAACTGATAAACATGTCATTTTCTTTTATGATCGATTTCAACACGATTCTTCTGTTAAGGTTGTAAAATAATTATACGTTTTTATTGTTCAAAGTAGAGTCTAATAGTTTTTATGATAACCTCGTAGAATTCCAGTAAGATATCTTTAATCATTTCTAAGATACAACGGTTCAGAGCTTAATCTTAGTACACAAATTATGTGGAAAATTCTGAAACACAATAAAGGTTTTCTTTTTCTGTAATGCGTGTCTATTTGTATTCACTTGAATGTATATTTGTTAAAGATAACCCCAAAGCCCTTTATGAACATTCTTCCCCCAATATCTTAAGCATGAAGCAGGTACTGTCTGTTGTACTTAAAGAAATGACGGGCATTTCTTGTTGTAAAGAGACTTGTTTGCCAATCTCGACACCTGTTGACAGTTATCGTGTTTCCTTGCTGGAGGCTTCTGGGTCTTTTCAACAAATGGTCAATAGAGAAATGCTTGTTTACATATCTACATTTAAAGAGTCAATGCTTTATTTTAATGATTAAACTTTGTTAACAGGTTTTAGGTTTTTGTTATTATTTAGCTTCCGTTTCTTAGGTATTCATTCTAAATCCGTCCTGGGTAAGGCGTTATACTACATCCGCGTCCTGGGTAAGACGATAAACTACATCCAGCAGCAAGGCCTCTGATCAGGAGGTTTTGAGGAGCATGGAACCACCTCTTAATTGCTGGTATTCCCAGGTCCACCCTGACCCTGGGTGGTAGCACCTGTTAGGGTCCCAGCTATGGGCAAATAGTTAACTATTACCAGCAATAGTCTTTTGAAAAAAAATATTACCAGCAATACAATTTTGAAGGAAAAATATTACCAGAAACAGATTCTTGACAAAACAAAATATTACCAGCAATAAAGAAATGTTGTCGGCATTAAATAACACATTGAGCTTGATATGTCGTAAAACAAAATAAACCAAATCAATTCTAAATCCCAGGTAAATCTTTCTCTGTTAGATAATTTTAATCCCTTTCTCTGACAGTCGTATTTTACAAGCATAAGATTTTTGTGTCAATAGGCGAGCAAAAAGAAAATGAAATCATGGTGTAAAAAATCCACTATAGTTATCTGCGTTCCGTTTCTCAGACAGAACGGCTTATTGGATTAAAACTAAATATGACTAGTTGCACAGCCTGGGATCTGCAGCAAAATTTAATGAGATGACATACTTTCTATCTTACAGCCCTTTTCGCATAGACTCAATATCGCAAGCCTGGTGCTAATATATTGCTATTTCCATGGCAAATGTTCGGTTTGGTTTGTTTTTTTGTTTTTGTTTTTTTTTTTAATTTTATTTTACGACATATCAACCTCAATGGGTTATGTAATGCCAACAAGATTTTTCTTGCTGGAAATATATTTTTCACAAAATATATTTTTGATAATATTTTTTCAAAAGTGTATTGCTGTTAATATTTTCTTACAAAAATGTATTGCTGGTAATATTTTTTTTTCAAAATTGTATTGCTGGTAATTTTTTTTTACAAAAAGGTATTGCTGATATTAAAACATTTTTATACTTTCATAGTGTTTTGGCAGATTAACTATTTTCCCATAGCTGGGACCGCGACAGGTGCTACTACCACAGGTCAGGGTGTACCTCAAAACACCAGTAATTAAGCACCAGCACCTCAAAACATCCTAATCAAGGGCCTTGCTGTCGGATGTAGTTTATCGTCTTACCCAGGACGCGGATGTAGTTTATCGTCTTACCCAGGACGCGGATTTAGTTTATCGTCTTCCCCAGAACGCGCCAATGAGTTCCATTCTTCAGTTCCACCAATCCAGACTTTTACAGTTAAGACCCGCCACGCTGCATCCAGGGAATCGAACCAACCCTCATTCACCCCGTATTCCAACTAAAAGAAGAAAGTTCAACTCGGATAGCTTTTTTCCAAGAACCGCTGCTTTATGGAACAGACTCCCACATGAACGCTATTTCTTCAACTCAGTCATTACCCATCTTCCAAATCCCCACAATCCTCTTTTCTACTCTTGCATTCATATCACGCACTTTATTCAGTAACTCACTACTTTGAGTGTCTCTTGCGTCTTGTATTAGGTGAATGCTAGGAAAAAAAATATAAGAAAAACAGACGCATCTGGTCACTACAACAGTATCCTATATTTGAAAATAGAAAGGAGAGAGGTAGAGAATCTGTGTGCTTCCCTTTTATACTGTTTTACAACGCCACCTAGTGGACGTTAGGAAAAATCCCCAGACTGAAAAGATAGGATTATCCTACAGTGGTTAAAAAGAAGAAAAAACGTATTTACGAAAATAAAGTTTCCAACATTTCCACCCTATGTGTAATTTAGAACATGACCTAAAATTAGGTATGCTGCTTTGGTTTGTTTCGTTTGTTTTACGGTATATCAAATTAGACGAGTTATTTAATGCCGACAAGATTTTAAGGATAAGTTCGTATGTATTGAATATGTATTCTTTGTAAGAAAGAGAGTCAAATTTTCCAAAAATTTATGGCAGGTATTAATTTCTCTTTCTCAAAAATGCATTGCTGGCAATATTCCTCCTTCCAAAAAAAGCATTGCTAGCACTTCTACTAAAAAACCTTCTACGCTTTCATAGTGTTTTGATCCCAACTAACAAGTACTACCACCCCGGGTCAAGGCGGGCCTGGGCAAAACAGCATTTAAAAGATGGCCCCACGCTTCCGAAAGCGTCCCGATCAGATGCCTTGCTTCCGGATGTGGTTTATCGTCATATCCGGGAGGAAGATATGTTGGCGAAATTTGTTTACTATGGTGGAAGGTAACGACTTCAACCCATGAAGGTTAGAAAGTCTGTGAAAGGGTGTGATGACAATTCCAAGAACTTACAGTTTTGAGATCCCAGAATACGTCAGATGACTCTGGAAGAGTATAGCGATCGAAATGGGATATAAAATATTTTTAAATATATAAACAAATAGGAGAAAACTGCCTGAAGTAATCAATATAAAAAAATGAAAAGAATTGTAGGGATACAAACGGCGATTGTCTCCCTTTATTTTAGATCGTCCCGAGGATCACGTGACGGCCAGCGAGTGACGTCAGGGGATAGAGTGACGAAGAGTAGTTGCGATGTAGAGGCAAGAGGAGAAGGCAGTCCCTAAACCACAGCGGTAGGTCTTACAGGAAAAACAACATTGTCTAACCAGATTCATTGACGAACCGCCGTAACTACAGTTTTCTTTTCGAGAAATATTGGAAGTAAGATTTCCCCGTTTTCACACTCCGTTTGTTGTATGTATGTTTTAATTTCTCCGCATGGGATACGTGTATATAATGTCAGTATCTGTCTATATTTCTGAGATGAGGTATTATGTACACTATTTACATTATTCGGACCATTGTCCTTATCTTTGTAGCCATATCTATTACAACGTTTCGACCGTTGTACGCTTCGGCTTTCTTTAGATGGTTGGAAAATATCTCTAACGCCAACACTATGGTTAAGGTACGTAGATGACACCATCATACTCTGGCCACACCAGGAAGATGTTCAGGTTCTACTGGACCATATGAACTCAATAAGACCTTCGATAGAGTTCCTGGATGTTTTAATATCTCTAACAGAGCATGGGTTCAAGACATCCGTATACCGTAAACCGACATTCACCGGACTGTATCCCAATTTCAACTCCCACCATCAATACAGCGTAAAGAAAGGATAGTCTGCTGCTTACAACACCGAGCAAAAGTCATACGTGGCGACCCAGAGACATTAGATAAAGAATTGGTCAGTTCAAGTAGTACCCTGCTACTTAATAACTACCCTGGGTACATGGCAGCAGCTCCAATAAACTGGGATAGGTGGGTACAAGTGGAGGACAACAACACTCAGACAACAGCCTACCTGCCTTAGGTGAAGGTGTTTGGAGAAAATACAAAGGATCTGCAGTCCATATAACATCAGGACAACCTTCAAAAGCTGGACGACACTTCGCAGATATCTCTTCCGAGTAAGACCCCCCTCCATAGAGGAGAACATGACCAAAAACTGTGTGTACGCTCTCCCGTGCAGCTGCGGAAAGAAATATAAAGGGGAGACAGGCCGCCCCCTTAAGTTAAGACTTCAGAACACCAGAAAGCTGTAACATGAGGGGAAGTGGGAAAATCAGGCGTGGCTGACCACATATGGAGAGAAAAGGGAGATCACCGCATTCTGTGGGATCAGTTTGAAATCATAGACAAAGAACATAATTGGAAAATTCGTAAACTTCAGAAATCAGCACATATGCTAGGCCACAAAAATCTCCTGAGCCCGCCAAACATAGAAATTAATACAATATGGGAACCAGTAATAAGGAGTGCCAGAGAAAAATGATAATAACAACAAAAATTGCAATATGAACTCTGGTAAAAAATATGAAATGATAACAGCAAAAATTGCAATATGAGTACTGGTAAAAAAATGATTGCTGAAGATAATACCCAGGAATTCACACTCAGATGTCCTGATCCAGTGACAGGACCCAAAGAGTGTGAGTTCAATACCCGTTTAAGGCAGTGGAGAACTTGGAGAGGGGAATTAACACGAGATAACTGATAACTGACATCCATTAGACATGGCACGTGGAACTAAAACAGTCTACCCCAGTGAACGAAATAAAGGGCTCAGTTCGACATTCCAAAGAAGGCCGGAGCGTACAACGGCCGAAACTTTGTGATAAATATGGCGACAAAGATGAGTCTGAAAAATGTAAAGTGTGTATATAGTGTATATATACATAAATTTGTGTACGATGTAACATTCTTAAACTTTCTGAGAAGTAAGCATGTTTGTCATTCATTTTCCATTCAGCTGTTCCGTTATGCCCGCGAAGTAAGGTGTTATTGAAACATGGATATAATAAATAATGCCCATAATGGGGGAAATTCAAATGGGAGAATAAATGATTCTTCCATGGCAACCTCCCGTTATAGAAGGTTTGTGATGAACATCATTTACTTCAAAAAATCTTCCGACAGTGAAAACGAACAGTAAACGCTTTCTTAAAACGAAAGCAAGATTTCTACAAGTAGAAAGTGACTAGAATTTCCCGTCTCAGGAAACTCATTCTAAAATCAAGCTGCCAGCAATAATAATAATAATAATAATAATAATAATAATAATAAAAAGAGAAAACAAACTGGATTTGGAAAGAGCAAAATAATGTAATCGGTAAACTTGTTTTCATTTAGTTGTTAGCGGCAAATGATAATACCATTTTGTCATTCAGTCGACTCATTAACATTGTCTGATAAGTGTCATCACCACGACTCCCCTTAACGTAACTGTCAGTCAGCGCCACCCTCCATACAACGATCCTGGTGTTTCTGTTTTCAATCTTGTTTCTCGTGTTTCATATCTCGCTTCTCCTTGAGGGTAACTAGCCAAGACATTCTCATTAGTTAAGCGATATTCTCGAATAAAACGCGAGAAAGGTAATCTCCATGAACTGCATTCTTTCACTAATCAAATACGTCAAAGACCAGACAACAATTTTATTTAAACACCAACAAACTGAAAAGATAAAAAAAATACTTTTTTTTTTACCTTGTATCATATTGCAAATGTAACTTATTTAAATGTTTGTGTTTACATTAATGAAAGCCTATGAAACAATTTAAAAAAGTATCTGTCCTTCTTAATTCCCAAGTTGTCACTAGGGGTCATTCTCCCTATATTATAAATACTGGGCGACTTCACGCCTCGTTCTCTTTTTCATTTCTTCATTTCAGCGACTACAATGTAGGCTCTCTTAGAAGACTTGCGTCTTCCCATATGTGGGAGACGCCATGAACATTATACACAAAAACACGTACGTACGAACATTCACCAAAATACGAACATTCATCAAAGAATAGACACAAATGTTTACACACACACAAATATTATTGTCTATGTCCATTGTATAATTGTTTTGTTTAATATATATATATATATATATATATATATATATATATATATATATATATATATATATATATATATAAATCGGTCTTGTTTGTCTTCTTTATTTTCAACTGGACTTAATTCAAGCCATTTTAGTTGTACCTTTTAATATTCTACCAGGAGTTACACACGTGTTTTTAATACAACAACACGGAAACACACTGCCGGTCCTCTACATATCCTGGCACTTACCGATTTTACCTCAGGCAATTATGGGGCATTGAATTTAAGAGGGACAGGGAAAAATCAACTGACCTACCTAATCTTATTCTATGTGTCGTGTACCTTCAGGACATGGCTTTCCACAACTTCTTTCTACTGTCTTTTTACTATCTCTCCTAAACCCTGTGTCTGCCAACCATTTACACAAGCTCGTTCAGTAATTATTACAACGTTTCGGCCGTTGTACGCTCCGGCCTTCTTCAAGTAGTTAGAATGTCGAACTGAACCCTCTGTGGGATCAGGTTAAGATCATAAACAAAACACACCATTGGAAAATTCGCAAACTTAAGGAATCAGCACATATGCTAGGTTTCTGTTATATGTAATAGGAGTAGGTAGTCTCTTCTACCGCCCGGTCAACACTCCTCCCCCTTCTATTGGACATGAGTAGAGGCTTACACCTTGTTTCTTGTCTAGGAAGGGATTCCCAGTACTCTTTCTCTTTCCGGCCTCTGTATTAGTGCAGCTCTGTTTCTCCCGTGATGTGTGCAGTCTGTGGCATCACCTCTTCATTCTGAGGGTACACGGCTGACAGTTCTCTGGTTGCTGTTTCCGACTGGTAGTTAGGAGCCCTAACTCTTGCGTAGCGTCTGTATAATACCGAGGTGTTTGTAGTGCCATGTCGCGCATGGAAAGGTGTCCCTGCAGTCACCTCCGGTGGGCAGCCCTGAGGTCACATAATGATGCAGGTTGTGCCAACTCCTCTCTGCCCGCGTCACGGTCGAAACTGTCTGTTTCTTTTATATGGGCCTTCTCATCTTACAAACAAAATTCAACATGAGTTACAAAAACCGACAGATTAACCCTAAACCAGCCTCTCAAAAATCACCTAAACCCCTTAACATTTCGTTCTCCAGCATCCGTGGCATTAGGACAAACTTCTGCAGTCTGGAATCTTTCCTCACTGCAAACGGCCCGGATATATTGGCTCTCTGTGAGACAAACCTTGTCTCGTCTATCCCCTCTTCTTATCTCTCGATCCCCGGTTACCTTGCTCTCCTCAGAAAAGACTCTTTAACCCACATGCACGGTCTTGGTGTCTACGTCAAGGAACATCTCCCTCTGGCCAGAAAGTTCTCTCTCGAATCGCCAGGCCAGTCATACATGTGTCTCCGACTCTCTCTCCTCAATGCAGTAAGCTATCTCTTCTTCCTTTACCGCTCTCCATCCTCTCAAGACTGTGAGATACTCGATAGCATTTCTGACAGCATAGACAAGGCTCTCTCCCTCCACCCGTTTGCTCACATTTTTTGTGTTTGGTGACTTTAACGCCCATCACACCTTGTGGTTTAAGAATGCTACTACTGACCACGCAGGCATTCAAACGCTCAATTTTTCAATCTCTCATTCTTTTACACAGATAGTTAACTTCCCCACTCGTTTTGCCTTCAACCGGGAAGGTAAAGCCTCTCTTCTCGACCTTTGCTTTACCCCCATCCTCGAATCCTGCAGCGCCTCGCAACTCTGCCCTCTTGATAACTCTGATCATGCAGTAGTATCTGTTTACATTTCCTTCAACTCCACCCCCTATAAAGAACCTCCTACGACTAGAACTTCGTTCTACTATCAACGAGCTGACTGGGATGCGTTCCGTGATTTCCTTCGTGATGTCCCCTGGGATGGAATCTTTAAGCTCCCCGTCCAAGAATGTGCTTCTGAGGTCTCTTCCTGGGTTAAAGCTGGAATCGACGCTTTCATCCCATCAAGGAAATATAGGGTCAAGTCGCGCTCCTCCCCCTGGTTCTCTGCTGCTTGCTCAGCCGCCATCGCCCATTGGAACCACTACTTCCACCTATTCCGTAGTGACATGTCTGACTGCAATAGACGTCTCTTTGCCTCCGCACGTAACGAGTGTAAGCGTGTCCTCAACGATGCTAAGTCACTATTTGCGGCTCGGATGAAGGAACGTATTGCATCTCGTAAATTTGGCTCCAAAGATTATTGGCGTCTCTGCAAGAGCGTATTGAACAATTGCAAACCCTCTATACCTCCTTTATTTAACCAGTTCGAAGTCCTGACCTCCTCTACCGACAAGGCTGAATGCTTTGCTCGGAAATTTTCATTCAACTCGACGGTCGACTCTTCCGGTTTACCCATACCCGACTTCCCTCTTAGAACTGAGGCCATATTGAGTGGGTTAAACATAACCCCATCTTTGGTACTGGGCGTTATCTCCAATTTAGACCCCAACAAGGTTAGTGGTGGAGACGGGATACCAGCCATTGTCTTGAAGAAATGCGCTCCTGAACTGGCACCCGCCCTTTCTAAACTATACAACTACTGCCTCAATGAATCTTGTTTTCCTGACTGCTGGAAGTCCTCTTCGATCGTTCCTGTCTTCAAGAACTCCGGCGACCCCTCCGAGCCCTCCGAGCCCTCCGACCCTTCCAACTACCGTCCTATCAGTCTCCTTCCCCTCTTCGGCAAAGTCTTCGAAGCCCTAATCAATACGGAGGTGGTTATGCACCTCACATCCCATAATCTGCTCTCAGACAAGCAATATGGTTTCCGCTTTGCCCGATCTACAGCTGATGTGCTTACGGCTATCACTGAAACTATCTACCGAGCTCTTCAAAATAACGGGGAAGCCCGTGCCGTGGCACTAGACATCTCCAAAGCATTTGATAGGGTTTGTCATGCCGACCTTCTTCGCAAGCTCCAGTGTTATGGCATTACGGGTCGATTATATAACCTAATACAATAATTCCTGTCAAACCGTGAATTGAAGGTCGTTCTCAACGGATTCTCATCCAGTTCCTATCCCACGAACGCAGGTGTTCCTCAAGGCTCCATCCTAGGCCCCACTCTATTCCTTATCTACATAAATGACCTTCCTGACGCCATAACTTCCCAAGTTGGCATCTACCCGGATGACACCACAATTTATTCCTGCCTCAAAAACAAATCTTAGTCTCACTGACAAAACTCGCCTGGCCGTGCGTCTCGAAAAGGACCTCCAATCGATTGTGAACTGGGGCATGAATTGGCTAGTCAACTTCAACGCTTCTAAGACAAAACTGCTCTCTATTAATCACCACAGAGATCCTTCCCTTCCCTCCATTAGAATGTCTGACGCTCAACTTCTCGAGAGCAACTCTCTGCGGCTTCTCTGTCTCACGTTGGCTGCTGACCTGAGCTGGAATAAATACATTGAGTCAATTGCTTCGTCCACCGCAAAGAAAGTTGGCTCCCTGAGCCGCGCCAGGAAGTTTATCTCCCCGGAGTCGATCCTCCAGATCTACAAATCAACAATTCGCCCTTGCATGGAGTATTGCTGCCATATATGGTCTGGTGCCCCTTCTGTTTGCCTCGGGGTTCTTGATAGGCTCCAGAGGCGGATATGCAATGTATTAGGTTGGTGCAAAAATAATGATGTAATAATGCCTTTTTTTGACGTATTTTTAACGTCAAAAAACGACATATATTACGTCATTATTTTTGCACCAACCTAATAGTTGGCTCTGCTCTGGCGTCTCGTCTACAGTCAGTTTCTCACAGACGTACCATCGCCTCCCTCTGTCTGTTCTACAAATACTTTCATGGAAATTGCTCTGAGGAGCTGCATTCGCTGGTTCCCAGACGTCATGAGTTCAAGCGCCATACGAGGCTGACATCACGCTCTCACCCCTTCACTGTCGAAACTCCTAAATGTAGCCGTCTCTTCTACACCAATAGCTTCATGTCTCGCACCTCTCGCATGTGGAACTCCCTTCCCTATTCCTGTTTCCCTGTGAGCTATAGTTTCCAGCTATTCAAGTGTAATGTCAATCGACATCTCCAGTTGCCTTGATCTATCCACTGCCCTCATCCTTTCTGCTATCACTCCTATCTGATCTTTCTCTAAATTTTCTGTAACCCCTTGCGTTCTAGTGGCTTCCCGTCTTGCTTGGGGTGAAATGCTTAAAAAAAAATCTCCTGAGCCGACCAAGCATAGAAATGAATACAATATGAGAACTAGTAATAAGGATTGCCAGAGAAAAGCGATAATAACAACGAAAATTTCAATAAGAGATCTGGTAAAAAGATGAAATGATAACAGCAAAATTGCAATATGAGAACTGATAAAAAATGGTGGAAGGCATTAGGTTTAAAATACCCAGAAATTCATACGCAGATGTCCCCAAGGAAACATGACACAATAGATAAAACCGTTAGTTAGATCTAGTGACAGGACTCAAAGAGTGTGAGTTCAATACCTGGTTAAGGCAGTGGAGAATTTTCCCAGGGGAATTAACAGGAGATAACTGACGTCCATTAGACATGGCACGTGGAACTAGAACAGTCCACCCCAGTGAGCGAAGTAAAAGGTTCAGTTTGACATCCCAACCTCCTGAAGAAACGTTGTGGTAAATATGGCAACAAAGATGAGGACAATAGTCCGAATAATGTAAATAGTTAGAAATATAGACAGATACTCGTTCTGTAAGTTATTCTTGTCTTTCTTCCACCCCTTTTGCCTTCAACGTGTGAGTGTTAAATTTTCCAAGCCCTCTTTCCTCATTATGTGACCTAGAATTTCAATTGTCTCTTTCTGACTAAGTATTAAGTGTCCTTTTTGTTTCTATTTTCTCTAAAACTTCATTGTTGCTCACATGTTCAGTCCAAGAACCCTGTGATATCAATCATCGCGCTACGGTAGATGCCCGCTCGCAGATGTTTTATAACAAGAAGAATTATTTTGATTTGAATGTCTCATTATAGTGGAATGGTTTGTAAACTCGTTTAGCAGTTCATTGTTAAGGAAACCGACTTTATGGGCAAAATTTGACTCGATTCGATCCGCACTTAACCTTCTGTTGAAATCAGTTGGTTTGTTTTGTTTGTTTTTTTGTTGTTGATTTTTTTTAATCAAGCCACCTCAAATCAAACAAGAGAGCCACTAAAACGCAAGGACAATGTACGATAATATGAAACAAGCACAACTTTATTAAAGAGAGAATACAATAGAATATAAATAATAGAACAGGAATTAAAATGACAGAAGATAACGATTGACATTACATTTAAAATTTTGAAGATCAAAGTTGAGTGGAAAGTAAGCGGAAGAGTGTTCCACAAACGAGAAGTGCGAGAGAAGAAACTGTTAGCATAGAACTTACGTTTATATCTAGCCATTTCAATAGCATTTTTCTTTAGGTCGTAGGCGGTCACGTCTTTCCACAGACTCTTTTTTTCTTGATTATCTGCTATTTGCCATGATTTGGGTGGGGGGAGATGATCGTGGGGTTTCTCCATTGTTTGGAATTTAGGATGGTCCTTCTGGTGGATTTATTCGTTTCCAAGGCG
Organism: Acanthosepion lycidas; assembly: GCA_963932145.1. Classification (NCBI taxonomy): domain Eukaryota; kingdom Metazoa; phylum Mollusca; class Cephalopoda; order Sepiida; family Sepiidae; genus Acanthosepion; species Acanthosepion lycidas. The sequence goes on along the minus strand of OZ010580.1, from coordinate 27,389,788 downwards.
AAAGGGCCAAGTCTATTTTACTCATAGCTATTTAAAGGAAAAGTTATGTTCATACCTCTTTCAAGGAGATTAGTACAAACATGAATGCAGCAGACTAATTTGGAATTTGAACTCGACTCGCTGGTTTCACTTCCCGTGTTGATTACCGATACGCTAGACACACGTAGCATACCCACACAAAGTGCTTAATCTCATTAGATTTTGCTGCAGATCCCAGGCTGTGTAACTACCCATATCTAGTCTTAATCCAATGGGACGTTCTATTTCAGAAAGGATCGCAGATATCTATGGTGGATTTTTTACACCATGATTTCATTTTCTTTTTGCTCGACTATTGACACGAAAATCTTATGGTTGTAAAATACGGCTGTCAGAGAAAGGGATTAAAATTATCTAACGTAAAAGATTTACCTGGGATTTACAATTAATCCCTAAAAAACGGAAGTTAAATGATAACAAAGGTAGCAAAGGAAAAAAATGTAACAAAAAAACACCAAAGATAATATCTTCATGATAAAACCTAAAACCTGTTAACAAAGTTTAAACATTAAAATAAAGCCTTGATACTTTAAAAATAGATATGTAAACAAATATTTCTTTAGTGACTATTTGTTGAATATGAAAGTATAAAAATAGGTCTTAATATCAGCAATACATTTTAGAAAAAAAATTACCAGAAATACATTTTTGAAAAGAAAACATATTACCAGCAATGGATTTTTTGGGGAAAAAAATATTACCAGCAATACATCTTTGAAAAAATATTACCAAAAATACATTTTTGGAAAAATATATTACGAGCAATAAAAAATCTTGTCGGCATTAAATAACCCATTGAGGCTGATATACCGTAAAATAAAATTAAAAAAAAAACGAAAAAAAAACGAACATTTGCCATGGAAATAGCAATATATTAACGACAGGCTTGCGAAAGGGGCTGTAAGATAAAAAGTATCTCATCTTCCACAAGGTTGTGTAAACGACTTTGGACTCTACCAAGGCGGGCAAGTGAGAATCAAGCCGCATCGACTCAGACATAGCAGTAATACTCCGTTTTTTTATTATTTTCTTTTAATTATTTTTTTTCAGTCCAATCCGACTCTTGCATAAATAAAGTATGGCAGAAGGAACCAAATAACTTTTAGAGAGTTAGAATTTGCCGATCATTTGTCTGTAATCTTTGGCTATGGATCGTTTGTTCAACAGGAGATAGTGCAGTGTGTTGTATTCGACACGTAGTATACTTAGTGTGGGGCTAAGAAATTACCCTTAGGGAAAATGAGACACATCTTGTGAATACAGCATCCACTGGTTGAAGATAGAAGATAGAAAGAGAAAGGAGAGTTTGTCTTTTTCTTTTAACCTGCTTTATACAATACTTCTTCTTTTATGTGCTGCGTCACTTCCGGATGTAGGCGATCATGGCCCTTCACATCTTTCTGGCCCTTGTAGCTCTTCATAAGTTTTAACATTTTACTATCGCAAACCCTTTTCTACCATCCATTTACCATCAACTATGTTAAGCGCTGCTTTCCTCTGTCCCTTTTTCTCTCAGTCTGTCTTGTATGTATCAGATTTTTTAAGCCCTCATTACGTCCTCCAGAAATGTCAACTACATCTTTCTACCTAGCGGATGGTAATCTGACATCGGTATTTTATTAATTTGTATATTTGTTCAAATGAATGGATACTTGTCTAATTGTAAGCCTCTCCATTCTGAATTTGATATTTTTGTACATGGCTGCTAGTTTTGCACCTGCGTCCTCTGCCACAACTGCATAGATTCTGTATATGAATTTCTTGATTAAGGGATCTTTCAAAGAAAGTTTCATTTTATACGATGCCTGTATAAAAAAGGGGTGCTTTTGCCTGCTGTTTTCATGCTCTACGAAACGAATATTCTCTTTTTCCCTCTAATACGCACCTGGCGTCCGGTAGAGTAGCTATTGTCAGTTTGTTATTCGTGTATAGCTACTGCTGGTATTATGTCTGCATATATGCCGGTAGTGTAACGGATATCGGTGCGAATAGTGGAATCAGTAAGCCGAGATCAAGTTCGATCCTAGCATGTAGCAATCATTTCGCAATAACACCTGTGGTAATGACATGAATCCATTTCTCCTCCCTCCAGCTAAGAGTTAAATAGCAAAATAAATTAGGATTTCTAGCATTGATTAGCAGCCAATCGAAAAGAAGGGCTACACAGAATTCAGAGTTGTGGCCAAGGCAAGGGGATAACCAGTTCATTATCTTCCCCCATGGATTTGTAGTAATTCCCAGCTAATAATACAAAGAAGTTGTGGAGAGACATGATCGATAATGCCTCGAAAAAACATACCATTATTCTAAGTTATTTTCTAATTTTCTATACTAAACATTAAATTTGTTACGAAAAAAGAACTAAACAAAATGAACACAAAAAGATCAGCTTTAAAAAAGGACTCGTAACTGGAAAAACCGAATGAAAAAAAGAATGTTAACAACAAATACTTTTTCACATCCAACCCAGTTCTGCTGAATCAGAATCAACGTTGAGTTTAAGCAAGCGAATGAGCCAATTAGAGTAAAGTGCCATGCAGATTTAAATTCTTCCCACTTGTGACGAATGCAAGCTATATATATATATATATTTTTTTTTTTTTTTTGCATACTAGCATGCTAGTTAACATTCGTGTTAGTCAGCTATTGGCTCTCACGGTGGCCAATAGAATCTTCCTGCCTATTCGTGGCAGCCAGCTATAGGCTCTCACTCTTGCCAGTACAAAATGGCCGCAAACTACATGAAAACTGCCGTAGAAGCATGGAAAAATCGATTATTTCCACTATCGATGGGATTTGGGAAATGCAAAGTCGTTCTTGGCCTTCCCACTAACTTGGAGCATGTGCATGTAAATTTTGGTACAAATCCGTCGAAAATTGCGGCCGTGCATTCGTTACACACACACATATCGTGCCTTTTATAGATAGAGATGCGAATGCCATTGTCTCACTGTGTCACACTTTTTCATTTAGAAGGACACGATACTGAATAGCTTATCTTCTATATAATAGATATTAGTGTGTCACTGCGTCAGAGTTTTACAACATTACTTCTAGAGGCCGTAGAACAACATATACTGTTTTGTAATCAGGCCGACTGATTTTGAGCAAATCAAAAACATTCCTGGCCGGATCCAGACCCACAATCCTGAAATTTTGGATTACCAAGTTTTAATTACTGCGATTGTTTTTGGCTATTTTTTACGTTATATTTTGCGATGAATTTTTATAACTTGGAAATAAATTTGAGAATAATCGAAATTGCGAAATCCAGTGAAAGCCACCCACGAAATAAAAATAGTTGTACAAAAAGTAAGGACCTGCGTACATCAAATTGTCTTTAAATTAAATGGCGGCAGAAGAATTATCGTTGAACGATTAAAAGATAAACAATAAACTGCGTCTAGAGATTATGTGCAGGTTATGAATTGGTATAAAGAGTTGCGTCTTTAATGTTAAAAGTCCATTTATGATGTTGTTTAGACTCTACTCAATATTATTAACTTAGATATATAGTGATAGAGAAAACTATTGTTTTTGGTTGGGAGAAATTTGACTAAGTTAACAAACAGACTAATTTGACTGTCAGTCGTTTATTTGCAACTATTTATTTTGATACTTTTACATTATTATACCTTGTAAAACTAATGTAAAAAAAAATAATATGAAAATATTTTAGAACAAATTCGTCAATTTCTTAAAGGAAAAACATAAAAAAAAACATTTTATTTTAAAACTAAAAGATATATTAACAAAAAATAATAAGAACCTCCCAAAATTTATTGCACAAATGCTCCTTTCTTTTCAATAACTCTTAGCAGCCTATTGTCAACATCTGATGTTAGATTTGCAATTTTAGCGGCTGGTAAGTTGTTTGCAGCAACTTTAACTGCCTCCCAGAGGTCACACTTGCTGTTGAATTGCCTTCCATTAAAATAAATATTTCTCTTGAGGATGCTCCACAGGTTCTCAATGGGATTCAAATCACAGCTATTTGAAGGCCAGTCCATAAGAGAATCTTCAACAAATCCCTTTTCTTTCAACCAGGGTTTAGTAAACTTTGATGCATGACTTGGTGCGTTGTCTTGCATAAAGATCATAGATCTACGCTTGGCTAAAGACTGGTTATCAAGCCATTCAAAGAAATATTGCTCTAGAAAATCACAGTAACTTTTGGAATTCATTTTAACCCCGTCTTTCAGTTTAAATGGACCCACGAGCTCATTACCAATATTCCCACCCCATATCATGAAATTTTCTTGAGTCATGTTGCTTGCAAACCCATCCTCGAGCCCATCCATTGGGCCCATCGAGGGTGATCCTTGATTCGTCTGTAAAAAGCACTTTACTGGAATCTGTTTTCATGTATTTTTTATCCACTGCAATCTTCTTTCCTGATGTTTTTTTTTTGTTAAAAAGGGTTTCTTTATTTGATTTTTTACGTCAGCAAACTTCCTTAATGCTTTACACCTTGTTTCCCTTGACACCATAGGATCTCCAGCGGCCTCAAATATGAACGCACTTGACGCATTTGGGTTTCTTATTAATTCTCTTCGGATATGTGATAGATCTGGCTTTGTTAAATTCCTGAATTCAGCCTGAGACTTTTTTTTCCTTGGTTGAATTCCCATTTGACATATTTTCTTGATTGTTCGATGATCCCTTTTCAAATCCTTAGAAATTTGAAGCGAAGACTTTCCTTTGCTAATTTCTTTGATTATATAGTTCTTTTCATTCATCGTTAGTTCTTTTTTACGAGCCATAATACTAAATTCTAGTTCTTGCAAATAATCTCTTGACACTGCAAATTGCTATAATTACTGAAAAAATACTAAACATCAATCTGTAATTAAAAATTGGGATTTAATTGATTTCATGCTTACTCGCTATACATCATAGTACAAATTATTTCATTGGATAACACATATCTATGAATTTTACATAAAATATTTGACAATACCTCTTTTGCATATAATCTCTAGACGCAGTTTACTTGAATGCAATGATCAATTTTGAGTTCTTCTGTTGCCTTTCGCATAGGGCAGCAGTATGTTTCGCAAAAAAGAAATCTCCACCAACAGAGCACCAGATTATAATCAAAAGAATCACTGCAATAGCGAGGAAAAGAAAGTTCTGTGTAAATGAAAACCCAGATCAAACGGCAGCCAAGAAAGCTTATAATGCTGAGAATATGCAAACTCCTGAACTAATCGAAGGCCCAATCAGGAGCCCTCAGCATGAACTAGCTTAAATGCTGTCCAATAGGGGTGATTTTAAGCAAGTTTATTTATATGTGAACAAATCAACTAAAATTAAATGACTGACCCCCTAAATCAGAAATTTAAAACTGCAAATACAGCAAAATTTTACTTTGTTTAGCAACTTTTAATTTGACTTCTAAAGCAACATTGCAGAATAATGCGAAAAATATTGACAGTATTCAGTAGATTATCAACTAAGATTGTACTTAAGAGTCACCGCGTCAGTTTAGAAGTGTATGCTATCAAAATCTTGTTAAAATGATGTTTCGTAACTCAAAGTTCAAAAGACGAAATGATGTTTCTTAGCAACTTTGAAAAGTTAGGCACTAATCACAATAACTAGATGTCCCCTGCTGTTTGGTCTTTGATATATCGCGACTGTTGTGGGTTAAACAGCAGAAGATCGACAATCGCTCTGAAATTGTTTCATTTGTTTGTTTTTTATTTTTATTTTTTATTTATTGCAATATTTTTAGCAACTCCTTATCTTTCGTACTCTCTTAAATGCATGACTTGCTAAACATCGGAGTTCAATCAATGTACGAGGAATACTGAAAAGTTCTCAGCCCGAACAATTTTCGCCAAATCTGAATAATGCCTATAGAACAGGGTTGGGGTTTTTTTTCTTTGGTTTTTTTTGTTTTGTTTTTTTTTTTTTAATGGGAATCCATTCCTGCTTTGGCGTGTGGGGGTTATGATCTATTTAGTTCTGGTTTAAATTTGTTTATGAAGTTTTTTCTTGTATTTGTAGGTAAGAATAATTGTGTTTGATATATTGGCATAATTTGAAATTTTCCCTGGTTACATTTGAAGATGTGTTGTGATAGAAATTTTTTTCTGTTGTCTGGTAATTTTATGTTGCTTTTGTGTAGGGAGACCCTGTTGTTCCGTTGACTGATACCTATCTATGACTTCTTGCATTTTGCGTATTTAAGTACATAAATCACATTTTTGGAGTTGCAGTTTAAATTTTTATTTATTATTTTCAAAAGTGTAGGAGTTTCCTTCTATAATGATGTCACAAACCTCACATCTTTTCTTGTTGCATTTTGTGACTCCCTGTATTGTGTGTTGGTTAAATTTGGATGTGGTTAATATGTGTTTTAGGTTTCTAGATCAGCGTTTGCTGTTAATTATTTTGGTTGTTTTTAGTATATTATTCAGTTTATTATTCTTGCTAAGTAGGTCTAGATTTTTTGTAATTTCTGTGAATAGTTCTGGATTATTTTTGTGTGTTGAGACATATGCTAGAGTTGGTTCGACGTTACGTTTCTTTTTATTTCTAAGTTGGTCTAGAGGAATTTGTTTTGCGAGTCCAAAATCTTTGTTTATTAGTGTTGTGGGGTAGCCTTGTTTTTTTAGGGTTTTGGGGAGGTGTTTGTCAGTCACTATAGTACAAACCCTACATGCTAGAGAATAGGGGATAGATTTTAGGCAGCTTTTTGGGTGATGGCTCTTGAAATGAAGATATCGTTGGGTGTCTGTAGGTTTGTATATATATATATATATATATATATATATATATATAGATAGATAGATAGATAGATAGATAGATAGATAGATATGTAAAATGAGAACGAATATAGTACAATTCCGACGTTCCTAACATTCAGTTTAAAAGAGGGATCAATACAAAAGTAGAGCAACATTATTTATTTTAGGATATTACATAAAAAACATGTTTTTACATGTTTTTGATGTAATATCTCCTAAAATAAAGCATACATACATGTGTGTGCGTGTGTGTGTTTTCTTGACCCGGTCTTGGTATTCCGTACCTCTCTTTCATTTGACCTTCATTTGTGATAATATGTATTCGTTTCAATCAAGATGTCATATCAGCAATAAAGGTCAAGTCAAAGAGAGGCGATGTAATACCAAGGCTAATCAAGAAAACTGTTTCAATGCGTAAGTCATATCAGATATATTAGTGTTTGCGTTAGTTTAAAAACTTCTTATTTTGAGTTGTGATCCTCAAAAAAGGCTAACGTCTATATATATATATATATATATATATATATATATATGTATATATATATATAATTTTATCATATAGACAAAAACAGTTTACTAACTACAAAGATGCAACTTCGTTTCGGTGCATTTCAATTGCACCTCGACGGGTGAGAACCAAAATGGTTCTTTGTAGTGAGTAAACTGTGTTTTTCTATATGATAAAATTATAATAAATTATCATCGCTCTACTATCGAGCCCTCTTTTGGATTAATGTTGTGAACGTTAGAATTTATATATTATTTTCGTTCTCATTGCATCGTATATATATATATATATATATATATATATATATATATATATATATATATATATATATATATATATATATATATATATATATATATATATATATATATATATATATATATATATATATATATATATATATATATATATATATATATATATATATATATATATATATATATATATATATATATATATATATATATATATATATATATATATGGGCGCGTGCGTTAGAACGTTCGTTTTCTGGCCATGAAACCCGGGTTCGTATCTCACCATGGTCGATGTGCGATTTGTCAGGAAGGAGATCCAAGCCTTGTGAGTGAAATTGGGTAGATGGGACTCTTGGGAGCTGTCGATAACTGTGCTAGGACGAAGCCACAAGTCATCGCTATACAACACGATCTCTCCCAGAAACTGTCATAGTTGCAGTATAAACCACAGGAAGGCCCTGTGGGTGTTGAATAAGCACAAATGCACCTGAACAAGTGCAATAGGGATTGGTTAGCCGCCCTAGAGACGGGTATCCTCGAATACGAATGACCAGATATTATATATTATACACTTTATCCCATAAATATATCACATCTTAAGACTATATTTCTTCATATATTATATGTATGTATTCATACACACACACACATATATATACACACACATACATATATATATATATGTGTGTGTGTGTATGTATGTGTGGAAAATGCTTCTAAGCTTACCACGAAATAAAGCTCCATATTGAATACATATATATATATATATATATATATATATATATATATATATATATATATATATATATGTGTGTGTGTGTGTGTGTGTGTGTGTGTATGTATGTGTGGAAAATGCTTCTAAGCTTACCACGAAATAAAGCTACATATTGTGGCAGTTTTTTTAAATGTATGATTTTCGTTCTACGAAACACCATCAAGCAAGAAGCAGGCCCATTGGAAGACCTCATAACGGTCACTAAAATGAGGACGTTGAAATGGTATGACGGGACATTATAAGATCCCAAAATCTTTCCACAGCAATCCAACAAGAATCCATATTAACCAAAAAAAGAAGTATACAGAAGAAAAGTAGACTGATAATGTTATTAGGTTGGTGCAAAAATAATGTCGTTTTCTCACATAGTAACATAGTAAAACGACATTATTTTCGCACCAACCTAATACTAAGTGGGTCGGAATATCATTCACAGAGATCCAGGCATTGGCAAGCAACCAAGACATATGTAAGGAATTTGTATAGTGCTCAACTGCGCAGTGACCCTACGACCACATCCAGCCATGGGATTAATGATAATTTTGTTTAATGTTAACGTTTTTCAATAGACTGCAAAAAGAAAAGAATTACACAGTTTTTCAACATTTCTGTAGTAATTCCAAAAGAAACCACCAGTCAATATTTTAAAAAATGTCTGTATTTATGCTATAAATTAAAGATTTCAAAATAATCAGTTTATCATCTTGCTTATCTAATTATAATTATTATATATATTTTCCCTTTTTGCGATTAAAAACAATCGGGACACCATCAAACACGAAACAGAAAACCACATAAAAGCTACCACCAAGAAGAGAAAGTTAAAAGGATATGATGACAGATAAAAGCCAACATTCTTTCGACTGCCATTTTACAAGATATCACTCATCTTAGGCAAAAAAAAACAAGAAGGAAAAACAGAGAAAAGAAAAAAAATGGACAGATAACGTGTCTGAGTGAACTGGGAGATCGTTTAAATTTCGTCTCAACAGAGCACGAACCCTGATCATGGGACTGATGATGATTTGTTTATTTCAATGAAATAGCATAAATCTGAAACGAATTCTTTGAATTAAATTTCTTGTCGTAACGAGATAAATCTTGATTTTCCTTTTGCATGATGACAATATAAATCATGAACACAAAGGTTCAAATTTTACAAGTCAACAAATCAAATAAATACAATAGGTGCCATCGGGGAAAAAACAAACATGGTTTCTTTTATATTTTCACCGACTTCGAAATGTTTTTCGATTTCTTTCCCGTTTTTCTTTTCTAAACACAGATTGGTGTTCATTGTCACTTGAAAGTAAATAAAACTAAACGTATCGAATTTATGAAAGTGCGATTGTTTAAAATTTGCGGAAATTGTCGCTAAGTTGTGAACTATTCCAGAGAAATAATACAGTAACAGGCGTCAAAGTTTCCTTTCTTATAATCAACCCCGAAGGATAATTCATTATATATATTTTTTTAATTTCCCTTACTGTAATGTAGTTATTAACAGATATAAATCCGCGCATGCGCGTGTGTGTGTGCGTATACACGAGAGCTGACCAAAAAGTATCGGGACTGGTTCTATAAAAACAAAACTACAGCATATATCCATTCGGCATTTAATCTCCTTCGAAGTAGACCCCTTCTGAAGCGATACACTCAATGCAGTGTCGTCTTCATTGATGGTAGCTTTTGGGGGATACTGAGCAGCTGTCTTCTCGCATTCTCTGGATTTCCTTGGCATCTTGAAATCTTGTTCCTTTCAAATGGGATTTGATTTTTGGAAAGAGGAAAAAGTCGCAAGGGACGAGATCTGTAGAATATGGTCGTAGTTGAACCTGGAGAATTTTCTGCTTTTAAGTTATAATAATTATCACCAGACTTACACAATGAGACTAGCTTTTTCTGTGACATCTTCTTCTTCAGGACATAGCCGATCAATTTCCTATTTCGGCCCTTAGCAGTTTTTCTCTCTTCGGTAATGTTCTCCACCCGTTCTGCCATCCAATCACACAAAGCCGTCAAGTAAGTGGTTCACTGCCTTCTCCTATCTCTCTTGTCCTCACTATGCCCTGTGAGGGTTAAGTTTTCCAAACCCTCTTCCTTAATGTACGTCGAAAAGATTCCCGCTGTCTCTTCCTCATTCTGAGTATATGTGTCATCCATAGAATTCTCAGTATCCCTCTGTAGTTTTCTCCTTATCCCTGGAGACATTGTCCCGTTAATAGCCGTTAACAATTATACGGTATTCGTCGTATTTAGAACGATATAAAAGGACTTAATTGTCGGGACTAATTAGTAACGAAGACAGTGAAATTTCTAAGCGAGAAAAACATTCTGTTTGCTAGTTATGCTTGATAGAATCGTTGATTAAATATTTTTTGGCTTTTATGGGAATGATTGTAAAGCAGTAACACTAAAACTGTTCTGCCATCCATTTATAGAAATTTATTAGGTAAGCTATTCACTTAAAATACTCCAAGCCCTCTTTCCTCTATAAGCTTCAGCTGTCTCGTTCTGATTGTAAGTATAAATGTCCTTTTTTCGTTCTCATTGGTCAAATGTCCCGTTCACGGTATTCTTAGCATTCCTCATCTTAGAAAACCTACATCTCTGGGTTTGTTCGTTTGTTTGTTTCTTAATCAATTTACAGCAACCAAGTAAGGTGTTAAAGCCACTAAGACACAAGGGGTGGCTGGGAATAAAAAGAGAATGAGAAGACTTTAGTGAAGAGAAAGCACAAGAAGAAAAGAACATGATTCAGGAAAACAGAAGATGGTGATTGGCGTTGCGCAGTTCTATCTGTGAAGATTGTAGGGAAGCAAGAAATTCGAAGAAAGTCCCTTTTTCAACTATTTCATGCCTTTTCCTCTAAAATAGTTCTTAATATATATATCTTAAAATATATACGTTGATATATATATATATATATATATATATATATATATATAAAAGTGAACATAGAAGTCAACACTTAGAGGCGACAGCCTGTTTCATTCTAGATGCAATCGTCAAGCCACGATCGTGGCCTGACGATTACATCTAGAATGAAACAGGCTGTCGCCTCTAAGTGTTGACTTCTATGTTCACTTTTATATTTACACACGCTCTATCTCTGATATTGAGCACTTTATCCCATAAATATAGCACATCTTAAGACTATATTTCTTCATATATATATATATATATATATATATATATATATATATAATATATATATATATATATATATATATATATATATATATATATAATAAAAAGGCTTAAACACTAATATTCCATGGTCATAATTTATTCTATTGGAATCGTAAATATGATCCAATTCATCAGACCTACAAATTCAAAAAAAAATTATGACCATGGAATATACATGTATGTGTATGCACCTATGTATATATTAGGTTGGTGCAAAAATAATTTCGTTTACTCACATAGTAACATATGTTAGAAAACGAAATTATTTTTGCACCAACCTAATATATTTTGCATATGTATGTGTATATTTACCACTAATATTATATATATATATATATATATATATATAAGTAGACATTGAGATCAATGCCCAGCAGCGACAGTCCGTTTCATGCTTAAACACAATCATCAGGCAATTTGATTTCGTTCAAGCATGAAACCGACTTTTCCCGCGAGGCATTAACCTCAATGTTCACTTTTATATTTACATACACTGTATCCCTGATATCGAGCATTTTAACACATAAATATAGGATACGTTATAATTATATTTTTATCACACACACACACACACATACACGCTTACACATGTCATACTCACTCACTCCCTAAGAACCAAATAACACACACACAAACACTTAACACAGACACATCCCCTCTCCAGGATCAATAAAACTGTCAAACTGACCAGGAGAATTCAGAGCAGCATAGATCCATCCAGCTCTTATCTCAAATAACAACTAAAAAAGAGACTGTTTGACCAACACAAGGAATGTTAAAAGATTCATGTTAAAGAGATAAAAATTAAAAAAAAACAAACAAATGAAAACTACAGACAAAAGTTCATTTTCTCCATCAAGACATTCATTTCTGTGGTTCACTGCTACCAGCAAGCAGAAATATTCCTTCTCCTGATGATGGTCAGTTTGGCCGAAACTAGTCGAGGCATCTAAATGAAATAATAATAAAAAAACGAAAGAATATTAATCTACAACCCAGTGTGACTGAAGATTTTAATTTTTAAATTTTTAATATTTTTTATTGTTCAATATATATATATATATATATATATATATATATATATATATATATATATATATATGAATTAATAATATCGCACTTTGAGTTTTAATCACCATACCGTTTCTATCACCATACCGTCAAATTTAGATCCACTTGTGTGACAGGGTTTAATCGAGTTCCATTTATTCCTCAGATTAGGTCATTTGCAGTGGTGTGCAGTAATATGAATCTATTTATAGGGTGTATAATGAAATTCATTTAGCCTTGAAAAATATTGCGTCATCCATGATTGCATCAGATTTTAATCACGCCCAGACACTATTGTCACGACCGTCGATTAGTTGTCCTACGGCCATTGTCTGCGATGGACGTTACTCCAAGGAAATGTAGGAAAATTGTAACGCTGCACGAACACAATGGTAAGCCTTACCAATGAGCAAATCAAAGTATTATCGACTCTCTCGGAAACTCTCCTGATTTAAATCCAGTGGAGGATCTGTGGTCACTCTGCGAGCTAATGGTTTTTTTTTTTTTATAGGCAGTGTCCATTAAGGACACGAGAGATCCTGACTCTCTACAACTTTCTCCTTTTTTCTGTTTTAATTTCTCCATGCAGGTTACCCGAATCGACATACGCAGGAGTCCACAATAGTCCACATGTAAATACTGTAAATTCGCTATTTTTCTTGCCTTGTGCGATTTTTGACTCTACCATCCGAGTTTTTGTTCTGCACATAGTTGGTTACTCTCTATTTCATCAATTTGTCTTGCCTTCAATATGCCTCGTCAGTGTTAGATTCTCTATGTCATCTTTCCTCATTATTTATACCAGAAATGTCAACTCTTTTTATTGTACCATACTGCACAATACAGTAATGTTTTCTAACATTATATAAATATATGTCTAAAATTATGGAGTAATGGATTGCGGCTCGGAGTGAGGAGTCAGGGAGCCGAGTTCGAATTTTAGTCGAGTCCATTGCATTCACTTACGTGCTAATACACTTGGGAAAGGTATGCTTCCATATCTTCTACCTTCAGCTATGGGCAAATAGCATGACAAACTGGGTTTTATAGCCATGGGCGGCAAGCGGTCTAGGAAAAGGAAGACTCTAAATTCAAACTAAACTGGCGAGGGTTGGCTCCGTCAGGCTTTCCTGCACAAGGCGCATCATTTCTGCAGTGCGTGTGGTGCCTCTACGAGTTACGAGACTCGTGATCTGGATACTAATTGCACAATAAAGTAATGTTTTTCAAGATATATATATATATATGTGTGTGTGTAAAAAATCCGTGGGTAAGTAATCCAAGTAGATCCTATTAATATACAATATTAAAACTGCTCCACAAAAGAGAGCTCAATATATTTTTAATTATAGAGCATATAAGTGAGTTACAATTAATGAGATCCAATTCGCATTATATATATATATATATATATATATATATATATATATATATATATATATATATATATATATTCATACATGTTTCATTAAATAATATAGACAAGTGTTGTCTATTTATCTTATGTAAATTCTTTTCATAACGTCTGATAAGCTTAATAACATTATCATTAAACGAAGAAAGAAAATCACAATATTGATACACACAATATATATATATATATATATATATATATATATATATATATATATATATATATATAAAATTTGTTATATTTACAACGGTGTTGAGGGAATAATATTTCTAGCTATATATAGTGTGTTGATAGAGACTAACACTAAATGTTATTGGCGGTTTTCACTCTTGAAGGTTTTTATCAGTCCATGGTCTAATGATCACAGTGTTGATTTCTATGGGCACATTGTTTATGTATATATATATATATATATATATATGTGTGTGTGTGTGTGTGTGTGTGTGTGTGTGCACGCGCTAACGAACAGATCGTCATAAAATTAATTATAACTGTTTTAGCCTCCTTCTAAGCTAAAATAGTCATGATTTTTTTTTTCACTGGTGTCAAAAGTATGCATCTTAGTCCAATGGTTTCGAATGCTGATTTTTAAAGCAAGCAGACTCTCCTCATTTGGAAGAACTCTATAATACAATTTAACATCCTGTTTTAATTTTTGTCGCTTGCTAAGTCCAGGTATCTATTTGTTTACGATATAGATCCACTTTAAAGCCTAACCCACTTAAAAAAATTATAAACTGAATTAATGACAAAATATCAGAATTTATGGAATCTATTATCCAAATATTAATCTACGCCTCGGTTTTCCCAATACCACCTTTCCTAACAGAATCACTCCCAAGCCAAAGTACACAACAATTGCAAAGATCGTGTCTCTCTTAGACTGATCTACGAAGAAACAAAATTGTTGATCGTCTTTCTAGGAATTGTAAACGTCATTGATAGAACTGAATAGATGTTCTTTTAATTTAAAACGATCGTGTGTTTTGCTGGTTAATTGTGTAAAAACAAGATAAAATTAGAATCAATATTTCCTCTGAACTGCAAAGCAATTCTTTATTGAAAAGTGAACATACCAGAAATTTAAATCATGTTCGGCTGATCGAGACTTACATATGGATGTCACGCATGGCACAAAACACGTTCAGAAACGTCTCAACTGTCGGCAGTCAATGGTTAAAAATAGCTTCGATCTAAGAAAACCCCTATGTCTTAGAGAGGGTCAAACATCTTCGATCCTTGTGGACTGGTCGCCACGGAATCACAGAGAACTGTATCAAATAAGAAAAACTTCATTATTTTAGGACTTTCAACGGTAGCAACATATAAAATGTATAGCATATGAAACTCGGAGAGAAAATAATGACATAATCAAGATGCTGACGTCCCAAACTACTTAAAATAAAAGTTTAAGAAGGAGACCCCCATCAATACTAGAAAGAGCCACAACACTAACAATTAACAGAAACTACATCATTTAAGGATTTTCAACAGCAGCAACAACTAAAATGGATAGCACATGAAACTCGGAGAAAAAATAATGTTATAATCAAAATGTTGATGACTTCAAACAAAACTTTCGGAAGAAACCCCGCCCCATAAATACTGAAAAGAACAAAAGCAGTTAACTTGAGAAACCTATTTTTTCTCGTCTTGGGTATGACGATAAACTAAATCAGGCAGCAAGGCCTCTGATTAAAAGGATTTGAGGAGCGAGGAATCATCTCTTAATTGCTGTTGTTCTCAGATCCACCCTGGCGTGGGTTAATAATATGTTAGGGCCCCAACTATTGGCAAATAGTTAACCTCCAACCTAGGGTTTTTATAGTAAAAATACCAACAATACATTTTTAGAGAAAAAAAATTCCAGCAATACATTCGACTCGCTACAAAAATCCTCTTTAGAAAAATACGTCAATAAAACCTGATCTACAAACTTATTTTTTACAAAGAATACATATACATTTCATACGAATCTATCCTATAAAAACTTGTCAGCATTAAATAGCCCATTAAAGTTGATATGTCAGAAAACAAAATAAACCCAATCCCTATTTTTTCTGAAAAACAATTTTTTCCCCTAATTCCAATCGAAAGTAGCACTGGCTGTTTGGTCAATGAAAGCTGAATGTTTTTTATGATGTCGACGAACACTCGATTGACACTTTTGTAATATCAACGAATTCTCGTTGTCACTTTCGTAATGCTCGTTGTAGTAGAGATTTTGTAATCACCAAAACAACTATAGTAACGCCGTTGAACAATACTAGTGTCAGAGGCCATCGAATATCACTCGCACTAACAGTACTTGCTCGATAATACTCGCTCGAAAAGAAACCACCGAATAGTGAGCCGAATAAAGAAATAGCATAGTGAATAGAGCAGAGAAATAGTATAGATTAGAAATGGTGATCCCTATAGTAATAGAGAATAGACTAGAAATAGCGATCAGCTAGACACACGCTACCTCCCATATATGCGTTACCACTATGGTCACGTGGTCTATTTAATTCAATAATGGGATCGATTGTATTCAAAGTAAAGTGTCGGCAGTGACACTTTATTCCTATATAACAGTTTCCTTATAAGGAAACGGATAATATTACCATAAGACATTTTCTGAAGGACAGAATATTCTGCTAAAAAGAGAGAAAAAATTAAAATCTTATTTGTTAAAAATGCTTTTGACTTTAAAGCTTTTAAACCAACTTCAGTGTTATTGAATATGCCGTTTCTTAAAATACATCTATGGCTTTTCTATAATTCGCTTGCCTCACTTAATTGATTGCCTGTTAAGTATTGTTTATCAGATAATGTGATACAAAAGGCATTTAATTACTTTAAAAGAAAGTCAGAGTTTGTTTCTTTATAATTTTTTTTAATTTATTTTAACTTTCTTTCTTTCTGCTAACGCTTCAACCTTAGAAACGAACAATATGGCTCCCAGAGTAAAGCACGCGTATCGAAGAAGTAATCCTGGGCGACATTTGGCCTATTTCACTCTTGTCTGCATTACAAAACGTATTGAAAACTGTTTTTGATGGCCGAATAAAATAAGTCTCCGGCTCAGCTTCCTGATATTAAGGGAGCAATCATCTTAATGTCGGGAAGTCGCTCGGCCATTATGCCTGTCTTATGTCAGGGTATTGATGATAATTCTAGCTTCGGGCTCCATCAGTCACGCTTATCAGTGTAAAAGCCCGGATGTGGACGGCTTCCTGTCAATGTAAACGAGATATGCGTGAACGAATGAACGTAATTAGAATATTAAACTTTACTGTGGCAGTAGTGGAAGTTAAAAAATAATAATAATAATATTTTTTACAAAAACTGATCAGTCGAAAAAGTAGTATTAAAAACAATAATTTATTTTTTTTTAGAAAAAATGATTAGTGGAAAATAAAAAAATATAATAATAATAATAATGATATACTTTTTAAATATGACCAGAGGAAGATATCTTGACCTTAGGTCTCTGGTTAGGACCACAAGGAAATGTGTATACAACAGAAATCGATGATGATGATGATGATGACGATGATGATGATGATGACAGCAGCAGCAGCAACCTTTAATACAACGTTACAAAATGATTTTTTTTTTTTTTAAGTCCGGGATCAAATTATCGACTGGAATCACTAATCTGAGTTGTTTTAGCTAATATAATAATTCATTGTTGTATTATTATAATACTGTGACCTGACTGTACTGGACCGTTTTAGGAAAATAAAAAATTTCATTTTTTTATTTTAATCATTTCCTCCCCAAGCAATGCAATAAAGCCACGAAGACGCCAGGGGCTTACTGAGTGTGAAAGAATATGAGAAAAACAAAACACTATTAAGGAGAGAGAACAAAAAAGAAGAGGAAGAAAGAAGATAAAGATTGGTATTGCATTTAAATTTTTGAACATCGAAATTGGTTAGGAAAGCAAGAAGCTTGGAAGAGTTTCAAAAAAAAAAAGTGCGTGAAAAATTTAGCATAGAACTTACGATTACATCTAGCCATTTTAACTGTAAAATTATTAGCCTCTGCCGCCAATCTAATACTGTGCTTAAATTCATAAAACCGAGGTAACATAGAGGGAAGTTCCTCAGAATAATTATCATGAAAGTATTTATAAAAAGGAAACTATGTTACGGCAGTGAGAAAGTGACTGAATGCAGATTAATGTTGTTCTTCTCTCGATTGTAACAAGCATTTCTAAATATATAGAAGCACCAAAACCAAATGTGGCAGCAATATTCAAAGAATTTTCTCCCAGTAAATGATTACAAAGACATTATGGCGATTTCTTACTATTTCCGTTTCGAATGTCTACTGTCTCTGCAGTACCGATTAAGTTAAATGACATTTCTAACACACAAAATAATAATTATCGTTCTTATCTATGGTACCTAGACTTTTTGTATTTAAACGCTGTAGTAGACTGGCGTCGAGATCTCATCAATTTACGGCTCAGCTGGTTAGATCTATGCGTAAGTTCAATGCTAACAGTTTTTTTTCTCGCACTTTTCGCTTGTGGAACTCACTTCTGGCTCTATACTTTTCAGCCAACTTTAATCTGCAAAAATTTAAATGCAATATCAATCGCTGTCTACTGTTCTCCTGATTACTCTTTTGCTCTTCCCGCCCATTATTAATGTTTCTGTTTCTATTTCTTTCACACTCAGTAACCCCTTGTCTCTTAGCGGCCTTACTGCCTTGCATGGGGTGAATCCGATTAGAAAAATAAAGAAGTAATGGAATATTCTAATCTCGGATGTTATATCTGCAGTACCGATTAATTTAAATGACATTCCCAATATGCAATATAATAAAAAATACATCACAAAACAGGATGCATGGTACGTTACTATATTTCTACGGTGGTTTGGAAATATCATTACGTGCTAGTTACTTTATAACACAAATGCAAGAGACCGAAATTTCACGGTGTCTTGAAAAAGGTATAAATATGTCTACATCAATGGAAGTTAAGAAACGCGTTATCCTAACAATATTGTGATTTTACAAGGTACAAACTTGTTATTGAGAAGAACTCTTTTTTTAACCCATGGACAGAGAGTTATTTTTAGGGAACACAATATGAAGCAGAACTAAATCCATTGCTCGGTCAGCTGTTAAGAAACTTGATTAACTGCGTCGTGCGAGACTATTTTTCTTTCTTGAATCTATCTTACATATCTATAAGTCTGCCATTCGTCCACGCTTAGATTATTGCTGCTACATATGGCTCGGTTCTTCTGCTATATATTTAGAAATTATTGATAAAATCCAAAGAATCGGCTATATTATTAGTCTTGATTGCCTCGCTGTGATGTTTCTATAAATACTTTCATGATAATTGTTCAGATGAGGTCTTCTCTACGGTACTTAAGGATTGTTGGGGTGGGGTGGGGAGATTACTAACATTATTTTGTTTAGTTTTTTCTAAATAGATTTGTACTCATATTATAAATATTCATTGGGGTGAGTTTTTAAATTATTGTTTTATTCCCCTCCCCCCACAGACAATGAATTGTACATATGGGGACTAGTTAGGATTTTCATAGAGACAATGAGGTATTATGGTGAATGTAGTAGGAAAGTTAAGAAAGAATGTGTTGTTTTGGTGTGAGGAATATTGGGGAAATACAACCTTCTTCTTCCGATTTCAGACTGAAAGTGGGGATCATTTTCCAGCCTTTATAAAGTTTTATAATTTTGGGACCAGTGTTTGTGGCTAGCCAAGTTTAAAGTTAAGACAGAAGAACACAATCTTTTTCCCAATTCCCTATTTTTGGCCTTGTGCCACATTTTCTGTAGTGAAGCGGAAATAAATATCGTTCTTATCTATGGTACCTAGATTTTTTTAAATTTAACCGCAGTACTATACCGGCGTCGAGATCTCATCAATTTACGGCTGGTTAGATGTAAGCGTAAGTTCTATGCTAACAGCTTCTTTTGTCGCACTTCTCGCTTGTGGAACTCCCCTCTGGCTACATGTTTTTCAGCTAACTTTAATGTGCAAAAATTTAAATGCAATGTCAATCGCTGTCTACTGTTCTCCTGATTACTCTTTCCTCCTCCGGCTCATTATTAATGTTTCTGTTTCTAATTATTCCATAGTCAGTAACCCCTTGTGTCTTAGTGTCTTTACTGCCTCATGGGGTGATTCCGATTAGGAAAAAAAAAGAAGTAATTGAACATTTAAATCTCGAATGTTATATTGTTGAGTTTTCTAGAACTTCCCAATCATCCTGTATTGTTGAAATATTAAACATATTTCTCTCAAAGCTTTCTCCCTTTTTCTCTGTATTTAAGAACCACTGCGAGCAGGACATTATGTCAGGACTTCTAAAACTCGAAATTCTATCATCATATTTTCCATTTGGTTTTAAAGTTTTAAACTTTACTAGGGTATGTAATAAGCAATAACACATTTTTTTAAGTATTTCACCCCAAGTAAGGCGGTATGCCACTAGCACGCAAGGGGTTACAAAGTGTGGAAGCGAGAGTAAAGAGACGTGACAGAGAAAAGGATGAAGAGAAGGACAGGGAATAGATCGAGGCATCTGTAGATGTCGATTGACGTTACATTTGAATAGTTAGAGATTATAGCTTTCAGGGAAACAAGTAATAGGAAGGGAATTCCACAGACGGGAGGTGCGAGACATGAAGCTATTGGAGTAAAAGAGATGGCCATATTTAGCCGTTTCGACAGTGAAAGCGCGGGGCCGAGATGCCAGCCTAGTACCACGCTTGAATTTAGGGAAGATATCTCGTTTGGGCAGTTACTAAAGTATTAGTTGAAAAGACAGGGGGAGGCGACGGCACGTCTGTGAGAGAGCGCCTGTTGACGAGATGCTGGGTCAGGGCCAATCACATTGCATATTCGTCTCTGGATTTTGTCGAGGACCCTTGAGGGGAACAGCGGGACAAGCTTTCTCTAGGGCTTTATAAAATTACCAGAAATCTATAGAAACACACGATATTTTTTTTATTTTTTACTCTTCAATATAATTATTTATTTAATATGTTAGGGTATATGTAAAAAAAATAGGTAATTTATCCTGAAATATGTATATACGAATTTAATTTTTTGAAATATACATGAAATTAAAATATGTAATTTATCCTGAAATATATATATATATATATATATATATATATATATATATATACACAGAGAAATTTTCTAAGCGCGCTCACAAGATCGAAAGTCTTATATATATATATATATATATATATATATATATATATATATATATATATATATACGGAATTAAAATTCGGAGATATTTTTCGAACCGCTGTACTTCAATCCATTTTTTAAATCAAAGATGACCGTTACTGTGATTTTGAAGGTTCGATAACAATAAGGTACGTCAAAATATACTATTAAAAGAAGGATCAAATAATTACTTAACTATAGAAAGTTTTATTTATGCCCTCACCATTTTGGAGAAATACAACCTTCTTCCTCCGATTTCAGACTGAAAGGGGGGCTCATTTTCCAGCCTTTATAAATTTCAAAAGCATTGTGGGTGTTGAATTATTTCCCATCGTACATTCTCCTTTCCCACAAATGCAACGCCACAAGCCTATCCCTTTTCTATCTCTATTCCCATGGAAAGTCTTCTGAGAGGGGTAAATTGCACAGTTTCACTAGTTCTAACCTTCACAGCCAAGACTCGCTATGCCACGTACACTGGGAAATATCATCCTCGTCCCTTTCGTAATCAGTGAGTTCCATTCGATGAGCTACACCAAAAAATTGCGACTCTGTGGTACAACCTCCCAAGAGGATGCTTCCCCGCTCTCTATAATTTTAACCTCTCCAAGTCGAGTGTCAACTGTTATCTTTCCTACATATCCTCATAAACTTCACTTCTTACCTTCTCCTTTTACGTCCATACAATAACCTAATTAAATAACTCTACCTTGAGTGCTTTTCAGCTTTGTTTTGGGTGAACAATCAGTATTTAAAAACACCGCACCTTTCTAGGCAATATATCAAGCAAAGTCTTTCAGAAGGCCAGAAAAAAAAATCAAATTATGAGTGTCTCTCGGAATTATATTTTTCTACGACTTCAATTTTTTTTAAATATCACTTCCTGAAAAGGAATTCTGGGTAGTTTTGTCTTCTAAGATCAGTTTTATTATTTATTTATTAAAAATATCATAAAGCTAGATTTTTTATCTCTTCATTCTTTTGCTAGACTAAGATAAATTTTGTAGATAGATACAAATTTTAGAGTTTACAGAATAAAAACAACATTCAGTCATCAAGTTCAAGGAAAGTTCGTCTCATTTTTATATAACTGACAGAAAAAAAAAATTTGTCTGGTGAAAATTGTCAGGTATAAAAGAAAATACAAGTTTTGATATTTCCAAAGGAGTTTTAAAAATTCATAAGAAAGCCATTCAAGCATATACATTTTTTTTTATATTTACGCTGTTCGCTTGTTATTTGGTGTGAAGAGGAGAAGTACAACTGAAACAATTACTTTCCTAGAGACAACCATGTAAAGTAATTATTTACTAGAACCTTTTATGGTACCTAAGATAACTGAATATTTTCCAGCGTTGCTAGTGGTTCGAGGCCTGGTAAAAGACGGCCGATATTCAAGGTAGACCGGCATATGGATATAGGTCTTTTCCGCACAGCATATTATTGCAATGCATTATTGCATCTGATTATTTTTATTTTCACCATCTGCCAGACATACAAAAACGAAGTTATATATATATATATATATATATATATATATATATATATATATATATATATATATATATATATCATGTCTTTCCATTTCAATTTAACTTTTGAAAACCATACAGCTGAGAAACTGTTAAAGTTACTCTAAATAAATACTGTTAAAATCTCTGGTTGCATTTTCTTCTTCCTATATATAAGGAATTAACAGACCCAATACAAGGCTCAAGATCCACTTAGGGTAGAGATTTCCTCTGTGATGTTAAATGGGCGTAAGAAAAGGCAATAAGTTTATGGGGTTATATAAGAAAGATGACAATTAACTCTAGACTTGAAAAGATCAAGATTGTAATGTTTGGGAAAACATCCTGTACCAGTTCTTGGGAAGAAGCTCTCAGAGTGGATCTTCTTATTAATGGAATACGAAGGGAATGGGGGTTCATACTTGTGTACGTGGCATGTCCCAGTTGCATGGGTCAGGGCTGCTGGGACCAAGGAATGCAGCACCTCAAAACACATGACATGGAAATAACGATAGAGTAGCTAAAGGCTGTGGGAAAGTGGTTGTAAGGTGGATAAAATAATTCATCACCAATAAGACGGCGTAGATGCTTTTGAAATATATCAAGACAGGCAAACGGAAGATTGGGTAGCTCCAGTCCAGATATGGCAGTAAAATTCCATTTTGGTTAGATCTGGCTCTTGTACAGATAGAGTATAGCAGCGATCGTCAGATACTTACTCGATGCCATGAACCAACCATTTTTCCAGCATCTTTAGCCATAGAGCGTATATATGAGTTCCACTTGAGGTTTTGGGTTTCCTTGATTTCAAATAGACGTTTATGGCAAGGAACCTCCTTGAGAGAAGTCCTATCCATCATGATAGGTGAAAATTCAGTGTCTGCTCAGTAGTGCTGGATCATAATAGTTTGGTCTTGAACGTATTGAATTTTATAAGCCAGATCCACCTCCATTGAGTTATCAGAGCTAGGTAAGACGAACTGCTAGGTTCAGGTCATCCAGACCTTGGGACGTGCACACACCCGACATTATTCATTATTTCTCATATATATCATCAAAGAAAACAATTCCACAGTCGCTGTACACTTCAACCAACCGTTTCGTAGCATTGAGGGGATCTTGATGCGTGCTTTTAGCGTCTTCATTCAACAGCCGATATGAAAGACGTAGATGGGAGTTAAAATATATTTTCAAAGTGAAATCACAAGTTGAGGGACTAATCAGGGATTTGTGTTTACTCAGCGAATATAATTTCCACAAAAAAGCCCTCGAACCAACAACAACATACCTCGAAAGAGTGAGTTTCACTTCTTTGTTCATTCCTTGTCTCACTGAAAAAGGATACAGACGTGTCCTAAAATTCCAACTTTAAAATCTTTCTCTTCGTTCTTCAACTTAATCAAAAGGCTAATATATAATAAATAACATCAATCTTATTGCTGATATTGTTATCATTTTGTTGGCTTTTTATTCCTCAAATTTTTTTAACTGGCCTATTAAATCTACATTATATATATTGTTTATTATTTTATTACTTTTATCCACTAAATATAACTTTAAAGATATATATAACATGGTAAATTAGAAAAATGTGGGGTAGTCAGCGACAAAGATGATGGAAAGCAAAAGAAAAAGAATACAGATCAATTTGTCTAGACTGATTTTTTTTTTTTACAAAATATTCTTTCAAAAATTTTGAAATTACCAGCGTCTCTCGTTTTTTCCGCATGTGTAGACGTGTCAGCATCAACAAAGACCAATCCGATGAAATCCTAACGGATGATACGCATCACAAAAAACTTTTTTCCCAATTTGTTATAGCATTTTTCTAAATACTGTTTGTTGATATATAAAATTATAAAAATTATATATCGTTATATCATTATATATGTGTGTGTGTGTGTGTTTCGTGCGTGTGTTTGTATGTGTGTTTTCTAAAGGTCCCAAGTTTTCATGAATCTAACACCAATGTCGGGACCTAAATTCCCATAAATAGCCTTGAAATCCGATCATATTTCCAATAATATGACAGGTCAATGTACTATTTCTCCAAGCGGTAATCTAAGTACAATGGAATAATTTATGTTTCATGGCGGTATCTACTAAAAGCGGATTGTAAGTTAAATGCAATCAAAGCCCCCCAGTGTTAAAACCAGATAAAAGCCAAGACTCTGAATGATGATTTTCAAGGTAAGTAGACATACACCACTTAGATATCTAGCACAACAATATCTTCATAACTTGATTTTTCTCCTTTCACCCCGTGCCGAACGAAGCCGATACATATGACCAACATTTACAAAAAAAATAGGTCGAGCCAAGAACTTTTCAACATCCGCTATATGATAACTACCTACAAGATAACATAATAAACGAAGCTACGGTAAAATCAAAAGGAAACCCTGAAAAAATACATAGTATTAACCCTAAATTCTTGGAAACAGAAAAGCTATTCACACGAAACACCATTTTAAAAAAGAGAAAGGTAAACAGCACCAAATTTATCAAAGCTTATGTGGCAACGCAAAAACAGAAACCAAATCACACCAAAAATAATAAGTGATGTAAATTTTGTCTCGGGAAGAAAATAACAATAATTATCTTTCCAAATAAGCAATGTTTGTTTCTTTACTACCACCCTGTCAGTACCATCCATTTACACAAGCTCGTCAGGTTGATTACGTAATGTTTCCTCCTGACCATTTTTCCTTTAATATGTCCTATGAGTATCAAATTCTTCAAGCCCTCTTTCCTCATAATGTGACCTGTAAAATTCAACTGTCACTTTCTGATTCTAAATATAAATACACTTTTTGTTTCCATTTTTTTTCTAAAACTTTCTCGTGTTCTGTCGATAGTATTCTCATCATCCTTCTATGGAACCAGATCGTTTACCTGAAGTCTCCTCTTCACTGCGTGGAAATTGTCCATATAGGAGGATGGATACTGCCTAGCAGTTTAGCAATCATTTCTTTGTTTATAAAAAACATACGGTATAGCAGAAGAAATAGCTCAACGGGAAGAAAATCATAGAACATAATATGGAAAATATAATTAAAACATGTGTCGAATAAATCGTAATCGACAAGGCCTTTTTTTCAGAGCATGAACTAAAAATATATCAAAGAATAAAAAATTTTAAGGGTTATTTTCCTTTAAAACGTTAAATTTATCTTCCAGTTTTCGGTTAAAAGCCAAATAGAATGAGTAATTTAGCAAAACGACCATATTGTTTACTTTTTTCACATGACTCTTGTTGGGAAGGTTTCGTGGATTAATTAGTAAAGCACTGCCACACAAAGGCGGGCTTCTAGGAAGTGGGCGTCGGAATCTTGCTAAAAGCCGATTCTTTATTTTCGATCCACGCTGATAATAGATCTGAGAGTGGCAATGAAAAGTAAAGAATTCGCTTTTATTTGGAACTAGCTTAAAATCCAAACTCCGCGTGGGCTTAAAGCTAGCTTCTGTGAAGGGCTAATTGGGTCTCCGGCCCAAAACTACAAGAACCTCTGGTCCAGCTTAAAAAACACCAATGATAATTTTAAAGAAATAGTTGTGAATTCTTCAATTCACTCCCTGGAACTTCGAAATCTAACTTTAACTGATTCGGGCTATAAGTCCAATTCCGGCCAAAAGACCAATTTGGGCCAAAAGTTTGATTTGGGACGAAAGTCCGATTTGGGTCAAAATTAGAATTCTTCAAGACTTTGAACTCTGCGGAACTTCAAAATCTAACGTTACGAAACCTCTCATTTTAACTCTGATTCCTTGGAATTTTGAAGAAATAAAATTGATTTCCTTAATTCACAAAATTTTGGAGATATTTTAAACTGAATTTAAAACAAAAAAAATTACATTCAGAAAAATTTTGTGTTACTTTAAACTCAATATAAATTAAAAACTTTTAAAAATCACTTATTTTTATTCAGATATTTTTAAATTCGAATTTTTAACTGTTCCCTCCTCATCTGGGCACAAATCACAATGCTGGATGTTCAAGCAAGAAATGACGGGCAGATTTCCAATCCCGGGGTCATCTTGATTCCATAAAGGTATATGTCTATTTAGAGCAGGTGTGGCCTGAGTTCTTTAACTTTCAGACACACAGACGGACAGACAGACAGAATTTGCCGTTTATTTAGATAGAAATCATTTCTGTTACTTTAAAACATGCAGCTGTCAAAAGATCGTGCAACACGGCACCATGTTTATTTAAATTCATTCGTTTAAATTATGCAATAAAAGAAACGTAACAAAAAAGGCTTCAAATAAAAATATCCTTATTGTTGGATTAATAAAAGCTTCCTATAATCGAAAATGACAAGAAACGCTTCAGAAAGGAAGAATGAGGAAAATAAAAGTAGAGAGTGAACAAAGAAAAAGAAAAATTCAGCGAAGGGAGAAGAAAGAGAAAAGACGAAGGGAAGAGAAAAAGAAAAAACGAAGAGAAGAGAGAGAGAGAGAGAGAAAGAGAAAAAGAATTATAAAGAGAAGGGAGAAGAAACGAAAAAAACTAAAGAGAGAGAGAGGAAGAGAAAAAGAAATATGCTGTGAAGAGAGAGGGAGAGAAAAAAATATGCTGCGAAGAGAGAGGGAGAGAAAAAAGAAAATGGAGAGAAGAAAGAGAAAGAGAAAAAGAATTATAAAGAGAAGGGAGAAGAAAAGAAAACTAAGAGGAGAGAGAGGAAGAGAAAAAGAATTATAAAGAGAAGGGAGAAGAAAAGAAAACTAAGAGGAGAGAGAGGAAGAGAAAAAGAATTATAAAGAGAAGGGAGAAGAAAAGAAAAAACTAAGAGGAGAGAGAGGAGGAGAAAAAGAAATATGCCAAGAAAAGACAGGAAGAGAAAAAGAAATATGCTGTGAAGAGAGAGGGAGAGAAAATAAGAAAATGGAGAGAAGAGAGAGGAAGAGAAAAAGAATTATAAAGAGAAAGGAGAAGAAAAGAAAAAACTAAGAGGAGAGAGAGAGGAAGAGAAAAAGAAATATGCAAAAAAGAAGAGAGGAAGAGAAAAAGAAATATGCTGTGAAGAGAGAGGGAGAGAAAAAAGAAAATGGA
Organism: Acanthosepion lycidas; assembly: GCA_963932145.1. Lineage (NCBI taxonomy): Eukaryota > Metazoa > Mollusca > Cephalopoda > Sepiida > Sepiidae > Acanthosepion > Acanthosepion lycidas. The sequence goes on along the minus strand of OZ010580.1, from coordinate 27,362,015 downwards.
GAGAAGAGAGAGGAAGAGAAAAAGAATTATAAAGAGAAGGGAGAAAAAAAGAAAAAACTAAGAGGAGAGAGAGAGGAAGAGAAAAAGAAATATGCAAAGAAAAGAGAGAAAGGGAAAAGGAAATATGCCGCGAAGAGAGAGGGAGAGAAAAAGGAAAATGGAGAGTTGAGAGAGGAAGAGAAAAAGGAAAACGAAGAGGAGAAGAGAAAAAGAAATATGCAAGCAAGAGAGAGGGAAAGAAAAAAAGGATAAACGAAGCGAAAGAGAGAGACACAGAAAATGTAAAATGCAGTGAACAGAGGGGATCAGAAAAGCGAAAATGTAGAGACAAATGAGAAACAGAAAAGTGAAAGAGCAGAGAAGAGAGAACAATAGAAAAACAAAAAATCCGGAGAAGAAAGAGAAAGAGAAAGAGAAAAAAACAGAGAGAAGGGAAAATAAGAGAAAAAGAAAAACACAGAGAAAACAAAAAAGAGGAAAAAGAAAGAGAGGAACAGAATGAGGCATACTAGAGAAGATGGAAGGACGGAGAAACTAGAGAGAAAGAGAAAAAAAAAACGCGCAACTAGCAAAAGGGGGGAGTGTGAGAAAGAGGAAAATACAAAGCTTAATACGAATATTAGAAAATGATCAAGGAAGAAGGAAGTGGGGGGAAATGATTGTTTTTCTGCTAATTATTCTCAGTTTCTTTGGTGACGACACCTTTTGCAATGGCGCACAAACGTTCAGCCAAAACGAGGCATAATATAATGGCAAGAGGCATTCTCACAATCATTTACAGCGAAATCAATATTTTCTACCCTGCATCTATATTTGATTTTTGTCTGATTGTTTGGCTAAAAACACAGCCTTGATTGCTTCATTGAGAATTTGAATGTAGAGGACAGATTGCTAAATATCTGATGGACCGAGCCCAATTTGATAAACAGTTTCTGTCTTAGCAGACTGAGAGGTTTGATTGCAAAAGGAACGTTTAGCAAAAACAACTCATGTTTCAATTAGATATTCAATTTACTTAACACACCATTATGTTATACTCTTTTCTACTAGTAAGAATATTTTTAGTAGTTGTTTTTCAGTGAATTTGTGAATAGATAAATATATAAGATAAATAAATAACGATCAAATTGCGAAAACTTACTAGAAACTCGGACTTTTTCCAAGGGAGAGCAAATTTTCTGTACAGAAAGTGCTCAGTAGAAAACTAACGCGAAAATAGCCAATAAATCAATAGGATTCAATTGACTTACCTTTCGACCGACTTCAAAGTTTCGCGCACAAAACGAAATACGTTTCTTATACAAAGTGTTTAATATCTGTCAGTAATTCTTAACGTTAAATCCGATCAGTTTGATAAGGTCAAATTGGCAGCTAATCTCAAAATTGACCTACAAATCTGTTGTTAACTGGGGAAAATAATTGCTTGTTAATTTTAACGCCTCAAAAACGAAACTGCTCTCTTTTAATCGTTTGAGAGAACCCTTTTTACCTTCCATCAGGATGGCTGATGCTAACCTCCAGAAGAGTAATTCGTTGTGTTTTCTCAGGCTAACTTTTTTCCGATAACATGAAATGGAATGATTATATTGAATTAGTTGCTAGGAATCTTGGTTAAAGATGTGGCGCTAGACAACTTTTTCTCACCTGAATCTATCTTACACATTTTTAAGTCAATCATTCGTCGATGCATTGAATATTGATGTCATATCTGATCTGGTGTTTCTGCTATGTATTTACAAATTCTTGATAACATCCAAAGAATAATCTGCAATATTATTGGTCCTAAGCTGCCATCTCGGTTTCAGTCATTTTTCCCACCACTGTAACATAGCTTCTCTGTCCCTTTTCTATAAATATTTTCATAGTAATTGTTCTGATGGGCGTTCACAGACTACGAATTTAAGCGTAATACTACATTGGTGGATAGGCCTCATCATTTTACATTTGAGATGGTGAGATGTAGCCGTAAGTTCTATGCTAGCAGTTTCTTCTCTCACATTTCTCACTTGTGGAACTCTCTTTCAGCTTCTTGATTCCCAGTCAACATTCATCTTCAAAAGTCTAAATGCAATGTAAATCGTTATCTTCTATCTTCTTAATTCCTGTTCTTTTATTGTCCATTCTCCTTAACAATGTTTTTCTTGTTTGCAGATTCTTCCAGACTCGCTAACACCTTGGGTCATAGTGGTTTTATTGTCTTGCTTGGAGTGAAATATTAAAACAATTCAAGTAATCTGTATGACCCAGATTAGCGTTGCGTACACGAAACTTTGAAGGCGATCAAAAGATAAGTCAGATCTATTGACTATTGAGCACTATGGGGAAAGGGAATTTTTAACAGCTGCTACTCCTGCTTTAAACGCATCGCTTTCCAGTTATGAATTGAGCGATCTGGCTGCTGATTTGGCATTTATATACATCACGTATATAATACGTTAAAAGATTGCCTTTCTCTGCCGTCATCCGATAGCTTAAGGGTCGTCTCTGACTGATGCCTAATCGATCGAGTTTCCATCCCAGCTTGAAGCAATATAAGTTTCATTCTAGCAGTTGACTTTTTTACGCGCCGCTGGAGAATCTTATATGTGTTGTTCTTATTCCGTATTACGGTTCATTACCAACCTTCGTTTGATTATTCTATTCAGTAACCTTCCCTAGGTTATTACAATATATATATATATATATATATATATATATATATATATATATATATATATATATATGAAGAAATATAGTTTTAAGGTGTGCTGTATTTATGGGATAAAGTGCTCAATATCAGAGATAGAGCGTATGTAAATACAGATATAAATGTGAACATTGAAGTGAACACTCAGAGGCGACAGGCTGTTTCATGCTAGGCACAATCGATCCTAGCTAGAGGCAACCGGACGTCTAGCCACACTGATGAGCTGTGATACAGCGAAACTGTCTGTTTTTGGATGACAATATATATGCTCCTGAAAAATTTATTTCGATTGACCTCTCTGGGGAGAAAATGTGGGTTTGTAAACTGTGATTATTACGGCTAATAATGCAAGAGTCTTCAGTAAATCGAATCGAGTTCTCTTAGTCACTGTGTGTTTATCTAAAAATAAATATGCTTAAATTCATCTTCATCCCTGCCGTGCGCCAACAGCGAAACAGTCTCTCTGTGTATAACAATATATATAGATAGATAGAGAGCGGTGGGTATTTCATTATAAACGATTGAACCATTTTGTTTATTGTGAGGATGTAGTTGTTTAATATGTACCAAGATTAATACCAGAGTCACTCCCTTTTTTATGGATTTTATTAGAAAGTTCATTACTTTTTTTTATTATTATTATTATTGTACATGTCTAAGGTATCGCTGTTCTACCGGTGATAGAGAGAGGGGAAAAATTAATTATGAAATCATAGTGAGGGATTAGAAACTCGAGATAGAAAGCGAATGTCTGCTAGTACTGTAAAGTTTTCTTGTCGTAAACGACCCAGGGAAAGAAAAGCTCATTTAAACAACATTGTCATCTAAAACATTTCAGCGCAAAACTAATAGCCTGATTGTTTTCATTAATAATTTATATTCAACAGGACACAAGATAAACCTATCCAAAACAGAAACAATAATTTGGAATTGGAATGAAATCACTAATGTCGCGCGTCGTGAATCCTTGATAAAAATCCAGGTTGTGGAATTAGTAAATACTAAACATTTCAAATATCTCGGTGTATGGATCAGTTACAATAAATTTCGTATAGGAGATAAGGAAATTGAACACAGAATAGGTTGTACTAGGGGTAGTTTCACTCATCACCGCAAGCAGATAGAAAACGAAAACCTTAACCTAAAAATGATCTTAATTGTCAGGTCGTGACTTTCCCACAGATTTCACGCTTGGCGCCAAACTCGTCCAGAAATATCTAAATTGTCTGCTTTCTCAGATCAATGATTGAAGGGTGTAGGCCTGAACGAGGCTTATCCTTCATCGAACCTTGCATACTGGCGCTACATAATCACAAACAAAGAAGTATAACCTATTATAGAAGTCATATCACTTGAGGACTTTAGACTGCATCATCAGCTAAAATAGGTAACACATTGTAACAAAAAAAGAGAATACTGACATATTCAAAATGCTGAAGTTCCACACTACCCCAGACAAAAAGCAAGAAAAATTAAATAAAAAAAAATTAACCACAGAACCATGTCATTCCTGTTTAATGAAACTTATATATATAAATATATATATATATATATATATATGTGTGTGTATGTGAAAAGTGAGTGTATATATATATATATATATATATATATATATATATATATATATATTTTGAACAATAAAAAAAAAATTAAAAAATTAAAATCCTCAGACACACTGGGTTGTAGATTAATATTCTTTCGTTTTTTTTTATTATTATTCCATTTAGATTCCTCGACTAGTTTCGGCCGAAATGGCCATCATCGGGAGGAGAAATATTTCTGCTTGCTGCTAGCACTAAACTACAGAAATATATATATATATATATAATTATTTATATATTATATGCGCGGTACTTATTAGAAAGCGCTCAATATCAGAGATAGAGCTAACATATTTGGTTGGATTGATGTGAGTTCGTGACCCTGGGTTTCACGCTTTTGTGATTGTCAAAAACGTGAAACCCAGGGTCACAAACTCACATCAATCCAACCAAATCACACACATATATATATATATATATATATATATATATATATATATATATATATATATATATATATACACAGCTGTCGGACTTGAGAAACCCATTTCCCTGAAAAACTGAGATATTTTATGCTCGAACAATGTCTTGGTTCCAATTGGCATAGGAATGGCCCCCAAAAACATCCCCTTCCTTAATCTATCAGCAAAATATACGGACGTATGCTGGGATTTATCCGTAGCTTCTCGTTCTCATCCGTCATATTTTTGATCTTTCTTGTCTTAAAGTCAGACCGCTGCTATAACTTGTCTGTACTCTTTTGTTGATTAACACCAATCTTACTTTGTGAACTTTTTGTCTCATTACTGTTACTTTGCTTACTTTTGTCTTTATCTAGTATTATTTTTGCCCTTTCTATTCTTGTTATTGTTTATTGCAAACTTCGTCAACTCAGTTTTTTGGGCATTTCTGCCAATTACTTTTAAGCATAACAAATTACTCTACAAAACGAATGCCAAATGTTTCCTTATAAGGAAACGGCTAATATTAACATTTCCATTTGAAACTGAATTTCTTCATGCAATAAAATTAAGCACAGATTTTGTTTGATCTATTCAAAATACAAATACATCTCCTTTCTTGTTTCAATCCATACAACATGGCAAGAAAGGTTTGTTACCTCCTGAAGAAAATCGCATCACTTCCTTGACTTTCTCGTAGGCTGAATATCATTAGTGTTTCTATTTTGAACGAAGCTCATCAAATATGCAGCCGTGATTAATAGATAAAACCTTTTATGAGGAAAAACAAGTTAGAATTCTGTTACTTGCTCGAAGCACACAGCGAGATCGGTCGAGGCAAATAAGAAAAAAAAAGCTAACTTAGATATCATTGATTGCTGCACAAAACAGACAAGGAACAAAAAAAAACAGCAAATGAAAAATGCATGTTAATCACTCACAAACTGATATTTCCAGTTTCCTTGACACATTGTACAAGAGTAGCAGAAGGTACTTCTACCGTCGTCGGTCTGATTGGTGGATTGGGCGAGATAGTTGAGGTTTCTTTAAAATCTATCAATGTTCAAGCCCAGGTGAAGGCAAAGACTATGAATCCTGGTTTTCAACCACCTCCATCTGGAAACCTCGAACTTGAGCTTTGATCGTGTTTCTTTCTTATTTTTAACCCATTTGCGTACGGGTAAAATCTGCTAGGTTCCCCCTCCGAACTTTATCGACTTAGTACATCTATAATATAATAAGAGATATAATTATTAAATATCACATTGAGATACGTAAAAAAACTCTTTATGTAAAAAAAAACATTATTTCTACTGTTACGTTATATTAGGAACGTCTAATATTGCCGCGTTCCATATCTTCCTGTCCCTTGTAGCTCTTAATAAGTTTTGTCTTTTTGTTATTTCTCTCAAAACCCTGTTCTACCATCCATATGCTCAAACTCATAGAGTACTTTACGCGCTGCTTTTCTCTATCCGTCTTGCCTTCAATATGTCCGGTGAGTATCAGATTTTTCAAGACGTCATTCCATATTTCATACCCCAGAGATTTCAACTTCCTCTTCCTGATGATAAGTATGTTCCCCTTTTCTAATTATTTTCTCTAAAACCTCGTTGTTGCTCGCATGTTTGGTCCATGGTAATCTCAGTATGTTTTGTAAAGCCACATTTCTGTTGCTTCAAGTCTCTTATTCATCTTTGAAGTGATTGCCCGTCTTGCCTTCAATATGTCCCGTGAGTATCAGAATTTTCAAGACGTCCTTCCTCATTTCATACACCAGAGATTTCAACTGCCTCTTCCTTATGTTAAGTATGTTCTCTCTTTGTTTTCATTTTCTCTAAAACCTCATTGTTGCTCATATGTTTGGTCCATGGTATTCTCAGTATCTTTTGTAAAGTCATATTTCTGTTGATTCAAGTCTCTTATTCATTTTTGAGAAGATTGTCCAGCCTTCATTGCAATACAAGAGGGCAGATATCATGTAACAATCCGGTACCCTTTTCTTTGTTCCGAACGATATTTTCTGTCTCTTAATGCTCTGCTTAGGTTTTGGAATGCATCTTTGACCATCCCAATACATCTTCGAATCTCAGTGGCGCACTTCTGTCTTCTGTTTAAATTTAAATTTCTGTACTTTTCTGATTTTAGTGTCCCCGATTTGTAATTTGCTTCAGACTAAATTTTTCATGCCAAAAATAATTGTTTATTCCTTTCTTGATTTCACTAAAATTAACATTCGACCAAATCGAGGGTATGTGGTTTCGGATCTTTGAACGTTCGATCTTCTCACGAGGATGCGAGGGATTCTGCTTTTTCCACTTCGTAGGTCGGATGTCTATATAACTTACTTTTATTCGGTTATCTTGTATGCGTATATCCTAATTTCAGCTGAGTGTACTTCCTTGTTTATATTGGTGAATCTATCGACATCGTTTGAGGCCCGATTTTACACTAGGTGGCTTTAAGGGTACCTCTAAGCTAAAATGAGGTACCTAGGTCGTTTGGCATTCTGGAGGTGACACCGAGTACAAAACTTACGTTGGTATCTCTTAGGATGAACCCAGTACGTACTGAGGTTAGACTTCTGGCATTTCCTGGCGGGAATCACGTACTGTACTACTATTTCCTCAGTCCGATTTGAACTCGTACCGTACCACACTTAACTTGGTAAATATTAATAAATATATTAAGTGGTAGGTAAAGCTGTTGCTTTTTCTTTGTTTTGTTTTTTTTTGTTTTTGTTTTTTGTTTTTGTTTTTTGTTTTTTTGGCGTAACACAATCTTCTTAATATCTTACAGCTTCCGTTTAGCCCTACTAAGCGAAGTTTAAGAAACATCAGTAAATGCTTAACCCTTTCAGTCCTAATGGGAAATAGAGATCCCATAAAAATGCCCTTTAAGTATTTCATCCTAAGTAAGGCGATAAAGCCACTGAGACGCAAACGGGGTGGGTACTAGTGTGAAAGAATCTCAGAAAAACGTTATTGAGGAGAATAAAACAACAGAATTCAATGTTCAAAAGAAATGATCGATGTTGCATTTTGAAAATTGTATTTGGCAAGAAAGCAAGAATCCGGATGTGGGTTCCACAAGCGAGAAGTGCGAGAGGAAAAAATTTTTAGTACAGAATTTACACGAATAGAACTTATGGTTACATCTAGAAATTTCAACAGTAAAAAGATGAGACCTAACTGCCAGTCTAGTACTACTCTTAAATTCATGAAGTCAACGTATGAAAGAGTAGATCTCATCAGAATAATTACGATGAAAGTATTTATAGAAAAGAAACAGAGAAGCTACGTTAAGGCGATGGGAAAAGGATGATCGGTTATGTATTTTGTCAATAATCTGTAGATACGTAGCAGAAGAACCAAATCAGATTTATGCTAGTGGTCGGGGTTCGAAGCCGTATAGATATATATTTCCAATGATTATTTTCAAGGTATACAAGCTTTCCTCATTTTCGAAAATTGACGCAACTCTATCTTCCTGTTTACGTGCATATTGCATAAGCTAAATCTATTCATCATTAACTAACACAAAGTTGTGGCTAGCCTCGTGATGGAGATAGTTGTTCATCTTTCGTGCTCTAAATCAAGGTTACAAATGCTAATTTTCGAAGTAGGAAGGCACCATCCACTGAGAAGACAGGCACACCAGAACATATATATATATATATATATATATATATATATATGTGTGTGTGTGTGTGTGTGTGTGTGTGAAAATATTGTAGAAAATAGGAAAGAAACTGGTTTGGTAAATAATCCAAAGTTCCTTAGTATTTTTGTTATTATTTTAAAAAAATAGTGCTCGATACGAAAGTAGAGCATAAATATAATTATTTATTTAAAAATATGATTCCAACTCGCTGCATAAGAGGTCTCATGTTTCAAAACAAGAGCCGAAAACTTCAAAATAATATTTGAATTAACTTGAGTTAAAGTAGGCTCTGTTCCATCTTCAAGCGAAATTTTTTTGGGAATGACTTATTTCTGAAATTTACGAGTTTTAATAGTATGGCCAGAATTGAAATCTAAATTTTCCATGGTAACATCAAGGGCGGATTGTTTAGAATAAGCAGGGGTGGGGTGTTAATAATTTGTATCAGTATAGAGTTACTTTCATAGATGCCGGGTCAGGGTAAGGTGGGGATGGCTAAATTTACGACGGAGGAAGTTTTCGCATAGTCCGGCTTGAGCGTCTATGGAGATTTATTTATTTTTATTTTATTCTTTTATTATATCTCTTTATGAAAGGGATTTGTGTATATAAAAAGGCCGTAATGCTTGTTTTTTGACGACTTCATAAAGGGTTATCATGTTTTGTAGGGTATTAAAACTATGTATATGGGCTATGGATTTTAAAATTTATTTTATGGTATGCGTGTTTTTAGCTAGTTATTCAGAGCATAAGTTCGGTTGTGTCGGTAGAAAACCGTTAATTCTTGCCTGTTGTTTAATAGGTTTTTATTGTTTAGAAGCTTAATAATGTGTAGTTTCTCATGGAGGCACAAAGGGCATGGGTCATCCCAAGTTTTGCAAGTTCTAGTCCTATTAATGATTTTCCATTTTACTTTAGGTGTCCTATTTTTTTCTTTCAGGTGCCAAGAATATTTAGATAGAGAGGTCTGATGTCTTAAGTTTATGTTGTTGAAGGAGCATTTATGCTGCCTCCATCTGGTTTTAAAGGCATTTTTCGTGGACCCAATGTATATCATATAATTGTTAGGGTTCTCCATGGATGATATAGTGCATTGGTATACCACAGATTTGATGCAGCACTTATTTTCTAATGGGCAGTCTACCGGGTTTCTACAATCTCATAATTTTTCCCTATTATTATCTGATTTAAGTGTAGAGTTATTAAAACTATTCAGGTAAGGGGGTTTGTTCAGGATTTTATTATTGTGTCTTCTTATTATACCTTCTAGATTTTCAGTGCAGCTGTAACTCAATTTTAGTGTGTTCTTATTGAATATATTACTAAGCCTACTTTTGGTGGAGAAGTGTTTATCGATTAGAGCTAAGAACTTCTGTCCTAGTTTAATACTAACCATTTGGTTGAACGGAGGTGTATACCAAATGATGTTTCTTTTCCTGTTTTTTTTTTCTTTTGGTTATTGCAATTGTCCCTATATTTAATGTTAGCATTTTTATAACCACTACTTTTTAGGGCAGTGTTATAGAAGTCGTTATGTTGGTGGAATATTTCTTTGTTAGCGGAGTTACTGCTAATTCTATTTTCTATTGATGAGGGTATATGTTTCATTGTGGATGGAGGGTGGTTTGACTTCGGGTGTATATATAAGGGGTTAGCATTTGGTTTTCTATAAGGTTGGTACGCGTTGCTCGGTAAGTCTAGGGTTACGTCGAGGAAGTTTACCTTTTTCAATTTAGAAGAGACTGTTATCTTTAAGTTTAGATTTTTAAATTCACTAAACATAATTTTTCGGATCTTCTCTATCTTAAAGCTAGTGGAACTCCTCACCACCATGAGCCCGTCATCTCTATACAGTCCGATGTCCTGGATATCAATCTCGCGGTGTGCCGTTAGGTTGTACAATATTAAAAGAACAACCAAACCAGAAGACTCTGCAGAGTCTAATGATCCCATAGTGATCACTTTTTTAAAATTTTGCCTTTGATTTTTGCGCAAAGTGTAAAAAATCAGTTTTCGCGATTTTTCATCTTCCAGGTTGTAATTTTCTCAAGCCAATTTGGACTCAAATCTGGCACTGAAGACTTATCTATCAAAGAAAAAATTTAATTGAACTTGGATGAAAACTGTGGCAACGCATAAACAACATCCGATCACACACACACACACACATACAGACACACACACATTTTGAGAATTATAGATATAGATATATATCTTTATGCTCTATGGAAATATCGATTGGCCATTTAAATATTCCAGGTAGATTTTTCTTTATTAACATCACACAATTTCAAGAGAAAGGCAACCATAATTCAGGTTTGCATAATTTACCTTCAATATCTGAGAATCGTAATAAATATTCACGAGAAAGCTAGCCCACTACTTTTCCTTTGTCTTCCTCCTGATTTTATACTCCTTCTGTATTGCTTGCCAACGAAGGTTTAGAGTCCAATCTGGCAGCTTATTTGACCATAGCTGGGTCTCGTCGATGCAGCCATATCTCGGTGTCTTCGAGAGTTCCTTACACTGTGCCGTCGCTAATTCATATCTAGGTGGCGTTGTTGTAGCCATATCTCGATGTCATCGGTAGAGTCGTTATCTGGGTGTTTTTATCAGTGGAAACATGTCCAGATGTCGCTGGGGGTCCCATATCTAGATGTCGTCGGTAGAGTCATATCAATGTGCCGTCAGCAGATCCATATCTGTGGAAACATGTCCAGGTGTCGTCGGATGTATCTTCGGTAAATTCATATCACTGTGTCGTCGGTAGATCCATATCTGAGTGTCATCGGTGGAAACATGTCCAGGTGCCATCGGATGTTCCGTATCTCAGTGTCGTCGGTAAATTCATATCAATGCGCCGTCGGTAGATCCATATCTGGGTGTCATCGGTGGAAACATGTCCATATGTCGTCGGATGTTCCGTATCTCAGTGTCATCGGTAAATTCATATCAATGTGGCGTCGGTAGATCCATATCTGGGTGTCATCGGTGGAAACATGTCCATATGTCGTCGGATGTTCCGTATCTCAGTGTCATCGGTAAATTCATATCAATGTGGCGTCGGTAGATCCATATCTGGGTGTCATCGGTGGAAACATGTCCAGGTGTCGTCGGATGTTCCGTATCTCAGTGTCGTCGAATGTTCCGTATCTCAGTGTCATCGGTAAATTCATACCAATGTGCCGTCGGTAGATCCATATCTGGGTGTCATCGGTGGAAACATGTCCATATGTCGTCGGATTTTCCGTATCTCACTGTCGTCGGTAGATCCATCTATGCGTGTCGTCAGTGGAAAGTTAGTGTCGTCGGCAGTTCCGTATCTTGGAGTCGCTGGTAGAGCCATAACTCTGTGTTATCGGTGGCGCCAAATGTCATTGTTGTAGTTGGTGACATGCCTTTTGCAAGGATATTAGGAAGATGCGAACAGAACTGTTTCAGCCAGAGGATGCCTCAGGATGGGTTAACTGTCAACAGCTAGCAAGTGTGATTGACTATGACAACTAAGTAGTGAGTTCGATACTCATTTAGTGCATATTCTATATTACGCGCTGATAATGTCATCCTTTTAACATAATATCTTTTTTGTTGTTGTTTTAGATCTTTCTTTTTTAAATCCTCGATAAGAAAAAAGTTTCCAAATATGTTTAAAGAAGATGAATACCAAACGAGCGGCGTATCCTTATTTCTTAATAACATAACCCAATTAATAGCGTGGAAATAAATAAATCATTTCACGGTGACTGGCAGTTTCACACCTCAGCGATCTTCAGACCTTGTACACACTGTTTACATGTATAAACACTATATCCGATACTGAGCATTTTTCTCCAATAAATACTGCAATTTTAAACTATATATATATATATATATATATATATATATATATATATATATATATATATATATATATATATATAGGTATGGATTTTTCCAGTATCCCCCTACCGACACTCAACATTTTGAATTTGCACTCCAATATTATATTAAGTTCATATTAAACTTGAGCTTTGAATCTGCGTTTAATTTAGCGTTCCTCCTATGAGACTCAGTATATTGTTTACAAACAACTGTAATAAGTGTTTCATTTACTGGTTCGTGCCTGACGACTTGGGAAAAAATGAAACTAAGTTGCAATACAAACGTGTATATATATATATATATATATATATACATATATATATATATATGTGTGTGTGTGTGTGTGTGTGTGTGTGTGTGTATAAAACCACAGCGTGGTAATGAAGTCATTATACAGTTACTTATAATAAATTGGGAATCATCAAAGATACCGTTTTTGCAAAGAAACCGATAAATATCGATGACCTCAAGCAATTTATTCGAGATGCATTTGCAGATTTAAGCCGTCACAATCATTTGTGCCGTGACATTTGCCAAAGCGTTTTCTTACGTTGTAGAGAATGCATTGAAGCAGGTGGCTTGCAGTTCGAACAATATCAGTAATTAATTTTCTCTTGTTTACCATAGCATTTTGTTGTTATTAACCAGAATTAAGCAGAACCATTTTAATATTAAATTTATGGACTGTTAATTAATTGCTTTGTCGTAATTGTTATTGAAAGTAATTGCATAGAGACGTTATTGCCACCCTGTATATATATATATATATATATATATATATATATATATATATATATATATAATCTGCAGCTGATGAAGTAGGAAGTAGTTAGCGAATCGGTACGATAAATAAGTAAAATTTCGAATGCTAGTC
>OZ010580.1:27331429-27341429 GCA_963932145.1 Acanthosepion lycidas | reverse complement strand
TAACACTTAAAAAAAGTCAAGTTTACTGATTATTACTCTCATTGCAAATGAGCTTGCAGTGGTGGCTAAGGTAGTTGGGTTTTTTTTTCTAACATTGTCAGCGAACTGTTTTAAAACCATTACTTCAAATGCTATTTTTTTAAGTTGGACAGAACTTCTATACTAGAAAAAAATGACAGCATCCCTAAAACCTACTCCCCAACAATAGGTCCGCTTTCAAAGCAGGCTAATTTTCATATTTTCTTCTTCCTTTTATGTGCTGTACCTCTTCAGGTCGTGTGTCAATAATGGCTCTCCAGAATTTCCTATTCTTTGTAGAGCTGAGCAGTGTTTGTTTCATTCCCAATCCACCCTATCTATGTTCTGTCGTCAATTTACACAAGTTTCGTTAGGTTATTCGCTGCTTTCCTCTGATGCTTTCAATGTGTATTGTAAGTGACAATTCTCTAAACGTTCTTTTCTCATTACACGTCCGAAAAATTTCAACTGTCTCTTCTGATTCTAAGTATAAGTGTCCTTTTTGTTTCTATTGTCCTTAAGACTTCCTCGTTGCTCACATGGTATTCTCATCATCCTTCTGAAGAACCACATTTCTGTTGCCTCAAATCTCCTCATCTGTGAGGAAATTATCCAGCATTTACTGCTATATAGGAAGATTGATATTAGTTAGCAGTCCAACACTCATGTCTTCGTTTCCAACAAAAGTTGTGAATCCTAGATTTTACCCAGGATCGAACCCAGCCGCTGTCGTAGATTGAAAATACGTAATATTTACTTCACAATATGATGCAAAGCAATCTTGGGGAAGTTAAATACATATTCCAAAATGGTTTATTTGAAAGGATGTATGGTTATATAAACGCAGGTCATTTGCACTGTTTACGAAGATTTCACTTTTAAATCTTTTGTGCTAATCAACTCTTGCGTTTGTCCCGCAAAAGTAATCTGTTCTATAATACAGAATACAATGTGATTTTATATTATTTATCGGTGACGGATCCTGATCTTCTTTATTTACAGGTGAAATATTCTGTTGTTATGGCAACAAGGGAATTAATCTATGGCACTATATAAACATGACACATGCTACTATAACGACGGAAAATTCCATGAAGAAAGAGAAAATCTAATAACGTATTTCAGAGTTGTTTCGTGTTCCATGAATTAATCCCTATCGCTAATTGGCGTGTTTATTCGAAGAATAGGTGCGTAAAAGTTTGCCTTTCTTTCAACCGGGCGCTGATGCCAAATCAGTCAGGTTTCGATCCCGGCTAGAGGCATTCGGACAATTCCAGAAAATCCTCATTGAACACACAACTATATTTAAACATGAAAACAATAAACAAAAACTCAGATTTCTTGAAGCTATATACATAAAACAGTTGAAACCTAACCTGAACAAAATAAACTACAAAATCTCCACAAATATTCTTAAATGCCTATAATTGATAACTGAAGCCATTGGTTTATACCAACGGCTTCCCATACTTAATACATCTCGTTTTCACTTTCTCGTGGTCATGAGCTGTGATTCGATTTTCGCTTCTGCGTCTCGTATACACGAGTTTGTCGTTGCTTTGAATTTTTTTTATTCAACAAAAGCAGACTATCATTATTGTTTCGTCCGTGTGTTGTTTGATATATTGAAATGTAATTGCCATCTTTGATAATGGCTTATGTAAGCCGAAAGCTTAGATCGGATTTAAACATGCATCAGTATGGTGATTTCTTTTCGTCTTTCAATGATAATGTTATTAAGCTTATCAGGCAATATGAAAGGAACTTTCTTAAAATAAATAGACACAACTTGTCTATATTATTTAATGAAACATGCATCAATATATATATATATATATATATATATATATATATATATATATATATATATATATATATATATATATATATATATAAATATATATATATATATAATAAAAAGGCTTAAACACTAATATTATATCCTTACTCTGTCCTAGACACTGAGTTCTACCTGGATTCTATCCTCATGAAATTATTTTTTATCCATATATATATATATATATATATATATATATATATATATATATATATGTATGTGTATGTATGCATATATATTTATGTATGTATATATATATATATGTATGTGTATGTATGCATATATATTTATATAGTTGAGATATATAATTGCACATGTATGTGTATATTAACCACTAATATTATCTATCTATCTATATATATATGTTTTTACATTTAATGATTTAGAACAGATAATTATTTTTTTATTTGCGACAATAGGGTTAATTTTATAGATACCACCCTGGATCACACATGCGGAAAATACTAGGTTGAACTATAAATAATTCACATTTTCTTTATCAAGTTTATTCTTAAAAAAATAAAGTGCATTTATATTTTGTTCAGTTGAATAGTTACTATTCTTTGCAATCAATTGTTACTACTAATCAGGCAACTCATTAAAAGGTTCTCCGTAGGTATAGATGTGAAAATGTTTTCGGCGAAAGCCTGAATCTATTTTTCATAAGAGAATATTTTCCTCATCAAAGCGTTCTGAATAAGAATCGGTTGATGCAAGATCAGCTGGCCATGGCGGGGGTGGCTAGGACAGATCAACCGAGTCCCCAATTTTTTTCATGTATTATTCTTGCTAAACGTAGCCTTGGATTGTCATGGAGGAGAACAACTTTATCCTGTTGACGAAAGCAGGAAGTTTGGGGCACGTTGCAGCTGCTGGATGTATAAATGTGCATTTAGTGTTTCATTGTCCATTAAGCATTCTATTAGGTTGGTGCAAAAATAATGATGTAATAATGTCGTTTTTTGACGTATTTTTTAACGTCAAAAAACGACATTATTACGTCATTGTTTTTGCACCAACCTAATAAATTAATATTAGTGTGACACTATTTACGACGCTATAAAGAAAGAAGAAAAAAGAAAGGCGAGAATTAAATTTAGGTGATAAGAAGCCATCACGAAAAGGACACTAAGCGGTGTTATTTTTCTGACAAGAAAAAGTAGTAAGATTTTTATTTCCATTGTCGAGAAGGTAAAACACAGAATTTAATCTGATTTATGTTACGGGGCGGCGAGTAAGATATATCCAATCTGCCCATGGCAATGATAAAAAAAGATTTTTTCAAGTTGGACAAGAGACCTCCCGCAGAATTCTAAAGAGATAAAAATAAAAATTAATTAAGCACGCACTGTCCGAGAAAAACAAAAATGTCCGTTGACCACCATGAAGGAAAGATTAAGCCTTTGTCTATATGCAGAATAACATTGAGAGGAGCATCTGGTTATTATCAGGGCTGGCTATGATAGCGAAACTATTTTATCGGATCAGTAATTTGCACCAAGAATGCAAATACGTCCAATTGACCACCCACTTGTTTGGCGAAGGCCCCTGATGATAAAGTCCAAGTGACATTTGGCTAAGATAAAAATCCAAGGGTTTGTGGTCGGGCAGAAGGAAAGAAAGAGAA
The DNA here is from genome assembly GCA_963932145.1 of Acanthosepion lycidas. NCBI lineage: Eukaryota > Metazoa > Mollusca > Cephalopoda > Sepiida > Sepiidae > Acanthosepion > Acanthosepion lycidas. Next base: position 27,337,947 of record OZ010580.1, on the reverse strand, counting down.
AGAAAAGAAAAAGAAAAAAGAAAAAGGAAGATAATTTTTTTTTTCTTTGAGCAAGATTTTTTAAACCGAGGCTAGTCTGGCCACACCCACGCTGCTGAGCGCCCATTGGCTGAATGGTGGCATGAGCGTTAGGCGGAGGTAATCATGTGAAGAAGGAGGGGAGGCCTGTTGCGCCCCCCTGAAGGGATAGGTGTGAGATGCCACTGTGAGAGAGAGGGGATACCCGTTGACACCCTCTGAGGGAATGGTGAGATACCAATATGAGGACAGAAGAAGGTGGGAAGACGAAAGACTTCCAAAAATGGAAAATAATAAAATTTTCCTGACCGAAAACAAAGAAGTGGGTGGGTTTAGAATTATCAAGGAACCTCAAACCCCGACAAGGCCACCCCGGTTTTGGTCGGCGTCCATATAAGTCGCAGCGAGTGAAAACCAGTTCGAGTTCAAGTTCGCAGTTGGAGTTGCACCCGCACCGCAGAAACATGGCCGAAAGATTCCACGCAAATCACGACTCAATTTCTAACCAAGAACAATTTATTTTTGAAGAACGACCTAGACTGACACCACCAAAACAAGTTTTACGAATATCACCTGAAGATACACCAAGAACCAGTTTCTTAATGAACAAACAACTTAAGATGTTAAGACTCGCCTAACAAACACACAGTGTCACGAATCCATATAGTCGTTTGGGAAGAAGACGCAGACCTGTATTCAGCAACCAGATATAAAATATTGTTATACTTTTTTAACACATTTGAACTTTTCGAGTTATTATTTTATTTTCTTTTACATATACTTGTGCGGTGTTTCCCTTGATCGAACTCGGCTTGCATTACGGCCCGACGACTGATTGATTTCGTCTGCCTAAGATCAATTCACAACGTGGGTAGGTTAGACTGGAAATCAAAACTGTTACTGCGGTAACCAGACGTTGGAGGCGAGCTGGGAACGACAAGGCTGATACCGAATCTAACCAGATTCCCATCCGAATCACCAAAAGGTTAGAACGTCACATTTGGTGCCGCGACAAATACCAATCCAGTTGGTCGTCACAGGACAGGATAGCACGACGGACGCGGCTAGGCAGACGTCACATTTGGCGCAGCGACACCGGGTGGGGGGAACGTCACATTAGGTTGGTGCAAAAATAATGTCGTTTTCTCACATGCTAATATGTGAGAAGACGACATTATTTTTGCACCAACCTAATAATAATCTGTTCATTCACCACACGCACATTAACTTTATTCAGTGGAGACCAGCATCTAGAGTCGGTTGTAGATTGATTTATCAACTGCCATTTGCGTTGAACATTGTCGTATATAAACCGATTTTTCATCAACTGTTATATTGAAAGAATGGTTAGTTAGAATAATGCGTTCATCATAGCAACGGGTTTCTACAATCGGAAATTACTTCTGACTCAACCTAATATACACAATTCAAAATTTAAACAAGTGCTACACTACTACTATTTCCATGGCAAATATCCAGACGAGCTAAATTCTTTACTTCCTCTGTTCAGATTTTTAAAGACCCGCCATGGCACGTACACTTTTTCAAATCATCTTTATTTCATTCTAAGGAAGCTCCACTCTGACGGATTTTGCCAAGAACTGTTGCTTGCTGTACAGACTTCCGAAAAGATGGTCATCCGATCACTATAATCTTCACTTCTTCAAGTCTAAGTCAACGGCTGCCTGAACCACAAATTCTCATTATCTGCACTTACTTCCTCCTCTTAATAGATAGATAGATAGATAGATAGATAGATAGATAGATAGATAGATAGATAGAAACTAAAATAGATAAATATGAATAGTCTAAAACTGAGAGACAGAAAATGTGATAGATGGCTAGATAGATTAGATAGATATGAAGAGACTAAAATAGATAAATAAATAGATCGATATAAACTGATAGATAGATAGATAGATAGATAGATAGATAGATAGATAGATGACTTAGCTGAATAAATATAAACAGGGATAGATAGATAGATAGATAGATAGATAGATAGATAGATAGATAGATAGATAGATAGATAGACTTTTACGGTTTATCCATCCTTTTGGGGTTATTTAAAATTGAAAAATATGGAGTGTAAGAATAATTCCTTCCTTTTTTTCCCTTTATTTTTAAATGGAGTTCCAAAACAAGGCAATAAAGCCACTAAGACACAACGGGGTTACTAGGTGTTGAAGAATTAGAAATCAGAATCATTACTAAGGAGCGAGAACAAAATGTAATCAGGGAAATAGATGATAACGATTAAAATTGCATTCAAATTTTTGATTATTAAAGTTGGCTGGAAATCATGGAGCCGGATGATTGTTTCACAAGTGAGAATTGCAAGAAAAGTAATTGTTAGCATGGAACTTACAGTTTCATCTAGTCGACTCAACTGTAAATCGATAGAACCTGGTCGCCAGACTAGTATTACGCTTAAATTCATGTCTACCATAGCGAAGAGCTCATCCGAAGAATTACCATGAAAGTATTTATAGGAAAGGTACAGAGAGGCAACTTTACGGTTGTGGGAAAGAAACAATATTGATGTTTCTTCTTTGGATTTTTATCGATAATCTCTAGCCGGACCATATGTCGCATCAATATTCTAAGCCTCGGCGAATGGTAGACTTACACCGGATGCTAAAGCAAAATTGTCTAAATCGAGTTACAGTATAATTATTCATCCCACAAAATGTTTAATATCTAAAAAAAAAAAAAAAAAAAAAAAACACGAAACTAGTTGAGATTTTTTTCAGGTTTTCCGATAAAACGTTTAGTCATCTTGACACTATTTGTCGCACGAATCAAGGAAAAACCCTATTTAGCTAAAAAGAGAACAGGTTAAAATTGTTTTGTGTCTTCCCAAATGAGCAATGGTGAGAGGAAAACGATCATTCGGGCCTTCAGTAATGGTACCAACATTCAAACTCTGCCTTCCATCTTCAAAGTCCATTCAAGAATCATCAGGAGAACGGCAAATAAGTTTAAAAAAAGGGAACAGTAGAAAGGAAAACTGGATCAGGCGGTCACAACAGGAAGAGGGATCATCATTTCAACTTAAAGCTAAAGAGATCAATTAGAAAAGATCCAACTCAATCCATCAAAGACGTTTAGCACGTGGGAGAGGAGTTTCACCTATGACAGTCGAAAGAGCAGTGAAAAAAGGCTTGAAAATTAAATTGTACGGGAAACCTGTGAGTCACCTTGTTACTTAAGGACAGAAAGTTAGAAGGTTAGAGAGGGCGAAGATCATCTTGTAAATGATTCTGGAATATATATATATATATATATAGAGAGAGAGAGAGAGAATATATATATATATATATATATATATATATAGAATATATATATATATATATATATATATATATAGAATATATATATATATATATATATATATATATATATATATATATATATATATATATATATATATATATGAATTTTATTTCCATACTTCATGAGCTTCCGAACCTTAGCTATGATTAATTAATGATAAACATGTCATTTTCGTTTATGATCGATTTCATCACGATTCTTCTGTTAAGCTTGGAGAGTAATTATACATTCTTATTATTCAAACTTGAGTCCAACAGACTTATAAAAACCCAGGAGAATTCCAGTAAGATATTTTTAATCAATTCTATGATACAACGGTTCAAACTTAATCTAACAACTGGACAATTTTGCTATTACACGATTTAGGCAATTTTTCTGTTACACCCGGTAGATATATAAGAGTGTGTATATTGCATTAAAAAATTTTGAGAATAATGATTTTTTTTTAGATCCAAGTCCGATTATTTAACCCATAGTATAGGGAGGAGATGAATTCATAACTTTTTCAAGGATATTTTCACTAAGTGAATGTAACGAACCCAACTTGAAAGAGAGAGGGAGATAGATAAAATGAATGACAGACTGAGATAAATAAAGGTGTTCCAATAAGTTGATTTTAAATGTGAATTAAGTTTAAGCGTCTAATGATTTCTTTTTCTTTCAGATTTGGCGGACATTTGGGCGATATTATTTTTCACACATAATTGCCATGACTTAATTAACATTATCCAATAGAGAAATAAATAAATTTTCACCAATAACAATATTTATTTAGTGCTGACTTTGATCCGTCTTAATGAAACACCCTTTACATACGCAACAGAGGGGTGAACAGATTGAGATAGATATCAGCTGACTTAGACAGACAGACATAATGAGAATTACGTTTGAACTGGCATACAGAAAAAGACATGGAATTATATTAAACAATGACAGATAGATAGATAGATAGATAGATAGATAGATAGATAGATAGATAGATAGATAGATAGATAGGAATTTTTAAGAAACGAATGCATTTTATATCGATTCCTTGATACTAGGAATGTTATATTTAACAATGTCTTGTGCATACAATGATTTTTCCGGGTCCAAGCTCTGTTATTTAACTCATACCCGGGGAGAGGTGATTACGGATACAGGTGTTTGAGTAAACATTTCTATTTTATATGCAGCGAAGTTAATGCCTAGCTATCGATAGTCTTAATAAAGGATGGAATATTTTCTTTATTTAGACTTTCGATGTCAAGGCCGGTAAAAAGCAAAGGTTTCTACCCAAACACTTGTACGCACTAAATATAACTTTTACAGATAGATAGATAGATAGATAGCTGAAGAGCTGAATAAATATAAACAGGCTTAGATAGATAGATAGATAGATAGATAGATAGATAGATAGATAGATAGATAGATATTAGGTTGGTGCAAAAATAATGACGTAATAACGTCGTTTTTTGATGTTAAAAAATACGTCAAAAAACGACATTATTACGTCATTATTTTTGCACAAACCTAATAGATAGATAGATAAAGAAAGAAAAAAAGAAATAGACAAATTAGATAGATAGATAGATAGATAGATAGATAGATAGATAGATATGAACGAACATAAAGAGATAGATAGATAGATAGATAGATAGATAGATAGATAGATAGATAGATAGATAGATAGATATGAACGGACATAAAGAGATAGATAGATAGATAGATAGATAGATAGATAGATAGATATGAACGGACATAAAGAGATAGATAGATAGATAGATAGATAGATAGATAGATAGATAGATAGATAGATAGATAGATATGAACGGACATAAAGAGATAGATAGATAGATAGATAGATAGATAGATAGATAGATAAAAGACAGTCGAATTCTTTGGATATTACTTTAAAATATTGCTGGTATAACCGCCCACAAACCCCATTGCAAAGCTCAAATAAACTACTTTGTCTCTTGAAACCTTTCAATGCAAAATTGATGTCTTTTCACTGTCATCATTTAGAGTCAGACTTTTTTTTTCAATAACTTTTAAGCGGACTGTTTAATTATTATTTCACCTTTGCACGTCAGTTTCCTAATGTTGGCAAGTTTATGGGTTCAAATAAATTAATGACATTTTTTATCCGTATTTTGACGACAAAGACTTAAAGAAACAATGATGTCATTCTCACAGTATTTATCATAAGTCCGTGTATAACTCAGCAGAGGCCTGAGCCTTTGTGTGGAGCGACCACTGGACACCAGTTGATCGAGTGACACACAGAGCTGAAAGACTTCCTGCTCGGTTAGTAAAAAAACAAATACAACACAATAAAAGAAAAGTGTCACTTTATTAAAGCTTTCACTAATTATATTTTAAAACGTACATTCAATTCGACATGAGCGATTCATATGTGGAAAGTAGTTGTACTCCTCTCATGTTGTTGATTGATACGACAGAAATTTAAAACAATAAACATATCTTGACATGCAGTCAGGTAGAGTCAAATATGCTGACTTCTAACGAACACTCAGACTCTTTTTTCATCCGGAATTAGATTAACTGCAATCTTTTCATGGAAATTCAAATATCTGTCGTTATTTTCGGTCTAAATTTCTGAGATGAATTATCATTGTGTACATTCTTTGCATTCTTCAGACTATTGTCCTCATCTTTTTTTTTTTTAATTATTTCACACCAAGCAAGGCAATAAAGCCACTAGGACACAAGAGATCACTGTATGTTGGTGATTATAAGAAAATCTATTAATAAGGAGAGAGGGCAATAAAATAACAAGAACTTAGAAGACAGAAGATAACGATTGGAATTGCATTTAAATATTTGAAGATCAAATTTGACTGAAAAGCTCGAAGCTAGAACAGAGTCCCACAAGCAAGAAGTGCGGTAGGAGAAACTGTTAGCATAGAACTAAAGATTACATCTAGCCATTTCAACTGTAAAATAAGGAGACCTTTGTTGTTGCTATCACATTTTGGCCGTTGAGCCCTTCAGCAAGTGCATATCGATCCGAGTAACTTACATGGAATTATGAACTGAACTGACCATATCTAGAGATGTCCTGTCTAGTTCCTACGAGACAATAGATAGATAGATAGATAGATAGATAGATAGATAGATAGATAGATAGATAGATAGATAGATAAACAAACGAAATAGAT
>OZ010580.1:27231429-27323929 GCA_963932145.1 Acanthosepion lycidas | reverse complement strand
CATTATCTGGCAGTAGTTAAACACGAGCAGTACGCTTAGTCACCTTCCTGCTTGCACAACCATTGATGTCTTCTGAACAGTTTTGTCAGTCTAATATCACTCATATGGTTTGGGTCAACCTATAATATAGGTTTCCAAGCACTTCCTAACATTGCTACACGTTGGGATCGTCTCACTAGAGCGATATTATCAAGACGTCCCCTCTCTGATAAACAAACCATGGTGAGATCTTAAACCGGGCCTCAGGATAAGAAAGCGAACGTTCTTACCACTCGGCCAGGTTTGATATATTATTATTATTATTATTATTATTATTATTATTATTATTATTATTAAAAAGAGACATCAACTCGGAGGAAAATAATTTACGGTTGTTAGCAAGCCACCTACCTGACGGATTGGTGGGAATAGATCACGAAACGGGATGCTTGGCAAAGGGAGAAACACTGCTAAGCATCACAAGAGATAGGTAGTAATGGAGAGCCATTATCGCCCATGTCGCGAAGGGACGCAACACATAGTTTTCTATGATGGAACTTATTAAGTGACTTTTTGTAGGAAGCCGTACAAATAATAAAAAATATTTATTACTTTTTTATCGTAGTTAGGGTGTTTTAAATTAATTGTCGGTTTTTATTATCCAGTGGTTTTTCATCCTACCTGTGAGGCCCAGCTTGAAATGTACTGGTATAGTCCAACTTAGTCATAGCCCTAATCTCTATGATGTAATGAATATGCATACACTCCTCACTAATATGATTGGCTGGTGTCAGCCATAAATACAGACTGATGTGGATATATATATCAGGGTTTGGTCTATTTTGTTTAGGTAAGTATGGATCTAATTTTGGACCAGAGAAAATCTCTCTTATATCCGTGTTTCTCTTATATCAGGGTCTCTTATATCCGGGTTACACTGTATTACCAAATCGTCTTGACTTCTTGGGAAATATAATAATTTTGTTTCTCGCAGTCATCTCCACCGTCTCGAAGGTAAAGTAATACATCTCTTTGACTATTTGTCAATCACGGTTAAAAAAAAAAACAAAAAAAAAAAAAACAGCATAATCCGTTATTTAACCCATCGAGAGGAAGAAAAGAATTAAAGTGAATTTAATAGACGGTTCTAGGATTTAAACTCGATTTGCCATTTCCACTGTTCCAGCCGATAAGCGCACGTCAGTAATGATAACACGATAGATTTAATTTGAATCTCTGAGATAAGACAACTTATACGTTGATTCTTGACGTTGTTTTCATAAATTGTCAGCTGCCCCGTTCTCTGGTCATCTCCGACCATTTTGCTTGAAGTTTATTTTTTTCCTTATTTCGGATGAATACTTTGAAATTTTCCAACATATTTCAGTAAAATTTTCATATTCGATATTATAGTTTAAATATATAGGGAAAAATAAATGAGTTTAAACTGACACAAGAAAAATTTTGAATTAAAACACTTTCTTTTTGTTTTAAATCAATGTTCTTTTGTCTTTCATTAAACTATAAATCAACTTAACCCCCAGTTCATGAATCACTCAAAACAAACAAGTTTCGTTTTTTTTTTTACTGATATTTCCTTTTGATGATTTCAAAATTGTTACAGCTGGCTTTTTGAGCCTTTATCTTTGAAAACAGACGCCGAAGCCCCTTTGAATAAAATACTTCGATAGTTACGGCCAGCAGACTGACAGTTTTTTGTCTCTGTCAACTAACAAAAAATTCCCCACCATTCATAACGTCAGTACACAGTTACAATCCATTATGTGGTTTGCCCCTATGTCAGGAATGCGTTGTTCATGTGTCAAGGATATAATATCAAATGAAATTTCATGGCGTGGACATAAGAAAGCAATATTGATGTCTTCAGCGTAGGAAACATCACAATGTAAGAAGTGTGAAACTTTTGCGGTAAGGAGAGGTAAACTTTTACGGTTTCTTTGGACAGAATCTACTCCAAAATAATCCAAGCAACTGAACCAACGCTATAAATTTCATCACTTCAGTAAACAAGTATTAGGTTGGTGCAAAAATAATAACGTAATAATGTCGTTTTTTGACGTATTTTTTAAATATATTTTTTTTTTTTCTAAACGGAAAACCCTCTATTTTACTTGATGTGATACTAGAAGTGTTGAAAAATGCAATTTTTATAGTGATGTTATAACATGCATATGTTATAATTTTGAATAAATATTATTTGCTCTACTCGGTAGTGAGTGAGCACTTTTAAGAATAATTGTGCTTTGGTTATCGGAATTTTATTGCATCTGTACCAACCCTGTACTTGTATATATATATATATATATATATATATATATATATATGTGTGTGTGTGTGCGTGTGTGTATGTGTGTGCGTATGAATACATACATACATATATATATATATATATATATATATATATATATGAAGAAATATAGTCTTAAGATGTGCTATATTTATGGGATAAAGTGCTCAATATCGGAGATAGAGCGTGTGTAAATAGAAAAGTGAACATAGAAGTCAACACTTTGAGGCGACAGTCTGTTTCATGCTATATGCAATCGTCAGGCCAACTATCTTTAGATAATCCGTCTAGTCCCACGAGAGACTTTATTAAGGCAATGTGTTGCCTAAATAAGGCCTCTTGGGGACGTGACGTGTCGTCTAAGAATAGTTTTTCCCCTTGTCTCTTTTTATCCATTTTGTTTCTTTACACACACACACTCATATATATATATATATATATATATATATATATATATATATATATATATATATATATATGAAACATGTGTAACAGTGAAATTGTCCAAATCGTGTAACAGTAAAATTGTCCAATTTTTAGATTAAGCTCCGAACCGGTGTATCTTATAAATGATTAAAGATATCTTACTGGAATTCTCCGAGATTTTTATGGCACTACTGGACTGAACTTTAAACAATGAGAATGTATAATTACTCTCCAAATTAACAGAAGTATCGTAATGAAATCGATCATAAACAAAAATGACATGCTCATCATTAATTAATCATAGCTAACGATCGGAAGCTCATGACTAATTGAAATTAATTTCAAATATATATATATATATATATATATATATATATATATATATATATATATATATTATACAACGATCATTTTCCAACTTATTCAAGATGATCTTCTCCCTCCCTAATCTTCTAACTTTCTGTCTAGTAGTAACAAGGTGCCGCTGAATAACTCAAAAAATGTTTCAGTGACTCTTACGACAAATGGTATCAAGATGACTAAATGTCTTACATGAAAAACTGAAAAAAAGAAACTCAATTAGTTTACTCGCTTTTTAAATATTAAATATTTTGGGAGATGGACAATTACACCATTTCGACAATTTTACTGTTACACACGGTATATATATATATATATATATATATACGTTTCATTAAATAATATAGACAAGTATAAGATTAATAACATTATCGTTGAACGAAGAAAGAAATTTACAATATTGATCCATATATGGTCGTTCAACGATAATGTTATTAAACTTATCAGATGTTACGAAACAAATTTACATAAAATAAATAGACATCACTTGTCTATTTTATTTAATGAAACGTGTATGAATGAAAAGATGCTGCCTACATACACACAATTTAAATTACATGATCCAGCAGCCCACAATACTATCAATACTTGGAATTACAAATGTAGCCTTGTGAAAAGGCAAATTGAAATAGCAAAAGAAAAAATGAACAACCTTAACAGCAACAAACAGGACGTTTACGATAAACTACAGGATATAACTACCTCGGACCAACTGGAGGAAATTACACATAGACTCACGGAAATTACCAACAAATCTGAAGCTCAACACCGATTTAAAATTATAAAAAAAACTGAATACATTATACAAAGGTAATATCACTCTTCCTAACAAAACTGATAAATACATTAACCTTTCCAACTATGAACTAAGCACCAAAAAGAATTACTTTACCTTGGACTTAACTGCCGCATATACCCTAAGTACAATCGACTTTTTTAAAAAATAGAAATTGAGACCTTATACCAAAACATCGTTAAACAAATAAATAAATAGACCACACCTGTCTATATTATTTAATGAAACGGGTATGAATGAAAAGATTCTGCCTAAATACACACAATTTATATATATATATATATATATATATATATATATATATATATATATATATATATATGTAAGCAAATATATGGATATAGATCCGACAGTATGAAGAAAATATACGGAAAAAACAAACAAAAATCATTATATGCAATTATGCTGTTTTAATGTTAATATAATGTCAACGTCGGACGTTTCGGTCTAATAAACCATCTTCAGGACATATTCATAAAATATAATTAACATTATCAATTCAACATGACAAAGACGATGGACATAAGAACAAGACTTTCACAGCGTCGCCCACGTGACGACAACGTGACCATGTTTAAACGGAACGCTGATCATATAAAACTTTCAGTTATCTGTTTGGATAAGTCTTATCCATCGTCTTTGTCATGTTGAATTGATAATGTTAATTATATTTTATGAATATGTCCTGAAGATGGTTTATTAGACCGAAACGTCCGACGTTGACATATTAACATTAAAACAGCATAATTGCATATAAGGATTTTTGTTTGTTTTTTCCGTATATTTTCTTCATATATATATATATATATATATATATATATATATATTAATAAAATATATATACCAAATCTGCTAATCAGAGTTTCATGCAATATCAATCATCAGTCTGAACTTGATAATAGTCAGTGCATAAAACCATCTTACTCTTGAGGGTTGCCATGGCATGAAACGTTGAGTATCTGATTTATTATTATTATTATTATTATATTATATTTAGGGTCTATCTAAATTTTATTCTAAGCTCTTAGGTTTAACTTTTATTCTTACTATTTGTATGTACTTATATATATATATATATATATATATATATATATATATATATATATATATATATATATGACAATAGGAAAACTAGTTATTGCTGACGCGTTTCGTCCAATGTGGACTTTCTCAAAGCAAAAAACGAAATGAATTTAATTAAAGAACATAACTTTGATTTTACGATATTGTTGTGTACGTAAAATCAAAAGAAAAAAGTTGAATCGGGCAACACAGTTATAATGACAATATTCTCCACACGTGACAATAACTGACGTTATTTTCAGTTAACAATATGAAAATAACGTTCTCTACATTCCTCCAGTTGCTAAGGACATTCTGTTTTTTGTTATTATTAGTTACGTTCTTTAATTAAATTGATTTCGTTTTTTGCTTTGGGAAAGTCCACATTGGACGAAACGCGTCAGCAATAACTACAGTTTTGCCTAGTGTCATTTATATTTATAAATATTGTCTTTTCTACGGGTTAACTCTGAGAAATTTTCTTGTTAGGCGTTTCGTCCTTTACTATTTCATCAGGTTAAAGCTATGTTTACGTTGGTGCGTTCCAAGTAGTGGAAACGCTGAAATTTTAAACTGAGTTTTTTTTTTTAATGTGTTCTAGATATATAGTCAAGCTGATTTCCTTTACCTCCTTTTTCCCTTTTGTTTATATTTTATCATTGTTTGCTATTAAGTATCCTATATTGGGATAATAGAAGATTCGCTACGAATGTTGAAATGTTTTAAAAACTTGGGCAGAAATTTACTGAGTGATTAAAGAAATTTCTATATATTTTCGTCTTAGTAAATTACTTCCCTATATATCTATCATACTTGTTATAAAACCCATGTTGTGTGTGTGTGTCTGTTCGTTTATATATTGGATCGGATTTCCTACATTTTTCAACCGATTTCAACAAAACTTCACAGGACTACGTAAAATTACCTTGCGGTGGTTCTGACAGCGCCAAAATTTCAAAAAACACAACTGTTTTTACACGAAATCAATTTGAAAACACAATTAAGAGGCATCGCTGTTTCGAGAATGAAAGGGGGACAACTCATATCTTGTTATAATTATTATAAAACCCAGGTTGTGTGTGTGTGTGTGTGTGTGTGTGTGTGTGTGTGTGTGTGTGTGTGTGTGTGTGTTCGTTTATATATGGGATCGGATTTCCTACATTTTTCATCCGATTTCAACAAAACTTCACTTTTTGGGCAGGTAGTGTTTCTTATTGTCTTGCAAACTTTTTTCTTTATTTATTCATTCAGAATGCTTTAAAAATTCCATTTACAAGACAATTGTTTATAATAAAATTCTATTCAATCGGTAGACTCATAACGATTGAAAACAATGTTTTGGTTTGAGTTTGGATTTGACCAATTCGTAAAAAAAAAAAAAAAACTAATTAAGACATGCGTGTCCGTCAACCTTAAACAATAATCATTGTCAATTTTATTTTTCAGTCTTTATGATGGTCGATACTTGATCTATCTCTTACTGTTACATCCCCGGGCAACGCCGGGCTCTACTGCTAGTACATATATAAAAGGCAGAATGTGTGTGTGTGTGTGTGTGTGTTCGTTTATATGTTTGATCGGATCTCCTACATTTTTCAACCGATTTCAACCAAATTTGTCACAGTTACTGCTAATGGTCCTGCCGAGGTTTTGACGGTGCCAAAAATTGATTTAAGTCAATATTTAAATCAATATTATCGATTTTTCATTTTTGATCGGACGCACACGTGTGTAATTATGTGCGTTTACTGCACACAAGCAGATATGGGCACTTTTCATGTCAGATTTAATAGCAGTAGCATAATACGAAAAAAGTCGGATTTAATTGCTTATATCGGAATAAGAAAGGACAAGAATGGCCACAGTTTGGTTTCGGATGCAAAAGTTATCACAATGAAGGATTTCTGTCGCAGCCGAACTTTGCGCTCCAATCGGGTTAGTGTTATACGTCACGCGTGGCTCGCGCGATGCAGAACTTGCTGCTGATTGGTCCATTCATGCTCTGGGCTCATGCGAGATCATTTATGAACTTTCACGCGTGCGCGCATCAAGCATCCCAACATATGATAAAAATATACTTTTAAGTTATGCTGTATTTACGGGTAAAAGTGCTCAATATCAGAGCGTATGGTAATATAAATATGAGTTGACATATATTCGTTCGTTTTTTCTGACGTTCTCCGAATGATCTCGAAGAATAATCTTTCGTAGCATTTTTTGTATTTTAGTGAATCTGGTCAACCTGTGAAACTGTTGTCTAACTTTATCAGTATTTTATTCCAGATTAAACGCCCCTTTGACATGAAACCCAAGTAGACAACAATCAATAAGCATGTTCGACATGTTTTTAGTCAAGGTCACAAAGTTGCTCCAGACATTTCTCCTGTGTACGGCGATGACTTCATTAGCGACAGAATGGCACAGAAATGGCTTTCCCGTTTCAAGGTGGAGAAGTTCGAACTCATTGACTCTCCGTGTTGTGGCCGACCTGTTCAGTTTGCTGAGAACCAATTGCATTCGTTAATTAAAGAAAAATCGTGTCCGACGACTAGGGACTTGGCTCAGAAGGTGCCAAGCTCCCGTCTTACTGTCGCTCGTCATCTTCACTCTATGTCTCAGGTCTAGAAACACGGCGCATGAGTGCCACGCGCATTGATCGAGAGAAATAAAACCCAGCGCCTCTCTATTGCTGTCAGTTTACTCGCTCGATACCAGGGTACTCGTGGGTACAAAGAAAGAACTCGGTTGGGAAGTCCTGCCAATATTCTCCCGATTTAGACCCTTCAGACTATTACCTTTTTATGTTGCTTTGTAGCAATTTGAGGGGTATTTCGTTAAAACAACGATGTGGTGCTTAAAACCTGTCTTGATTAATGTTTCAAGTCAAAACCTAGCGATTTCTATCGTCGAGGCATTGAAACGTTAGTGCATTATTGCCAGGAGGTCGTAAATAATGAAAGGGAATACATTGTTGAATGATTCTTTAGAAATATTAATTAATAATAAGTATTAGAATAAATTATTTAAAAAAATGAACGAATTTATGAAAAACCTAAAAACATTGTGCGGTGCTATAATGAATAGCAGTACAAACTGAAAAACTAGAAGACCGAGTTCGAACTCCAATCAAGATAGTTACATTCACTTACTTGCACATACATTGGGAAAGTGTTGTGGCCAAGTAAATAGTTAAGAAATAACAACACAAGAGGTTGCAGATGCAGACTTGGCGGTGTGTGTCGGTTGACCAGCATTCAGTCTATATCACTGTTAATATTTAACAGCTCCCCCCACGAGGAATGTATATGGAACAAGGCCGAGTTTTCCGTGGGTTCTCCGAGCCAGTGGGCTCGGCCAAAAATATTCCCTTAGAACAAGCATAAATGGGTTGAGGTTCTGTCTACCACCCGGACGAAACATTGCCCTTCGGCAAATCCTCGTCGGGATTCCTCTCTGCTCAAAGCAGAGTTCGACAGTAACGAACAGGCTATAGCACTGTTAATACTTAACAGCCCCTCCAACGAGTGATGTATGTGGCACAAGACCTAGTTTATCGGCCAAAAATATTCCCTTAGAACAAGCATAAGCAGGTTCAGAGACTGTTTATCTCCCCTGAAATCCAAACCTGAGGAGGACTGTTTGGAGAACTTGTGGCACAATATGTTCACCAGTTCTCAGCATTTGGTTCTTTCCAAACATGCGGTTGATTTGTACAAGATCTCACCAATATAATCAAATCTTATGTGCGGATAGTATGGCTAGATCTGAGCTGCTACCACCACATACGTCGAAAACGTGAGATTCCAGTGTATATATATATATATATATATATATATATATATATATATATATATATATAATCTGTTTTTACTAATATGGTAATTAGAGAATTCTTTTGTTGTAATAGTTTTTTCTTCAATTAACATATTAGTAAAGAAAAACGCGCTCTCTTTTAAATTTTCAAAAAAAATATTCGACCTTAGCGTCACGACCGCACGCTCCAAAATTCCTTACAATAACACATTTCTAAAAAAACATATTTCGATTCACATCTAATCTTTCGTGTCCCCTTATTACCTGGATAGATTTAAGAAAAACAAATCAATTTCCATGCCTGATGATGTCTGTATGAACAGATGAAAGTACTAGCAAAAAAAGACCTTATACAAGATGAATTTATTAAAAACAGGGATCACAACAGAGGTTCGTGGGTTAATGTAATTTTAATAAATTTGTTTGCAAAGATGTATTCTCACCATTTATATCATTAACTTCACTAATCTGTTTTTTGTATGAATGATTCATGTAATATAAATTGAACTGCACCACATATTTGATATATATATATATATATATATATATAGTGTATTGGGGCAGCAGATCATTATTCAAACATATATTGTTAAATATAATAGACATCGAATGTCTATTATGTTTGATCATGAGCCCTTCTAAACTTCGTATAGTTGCTTTAATTTCGGGAGATAATAAAGACAAAATTTGTCCAACATTTGAATATTTTTAATTATTCTGTTCTTTGATCTAAGCTTTCGGCTCAAATGAGCTATCTTCAGAGTGGTTATATGGACATTTAAAGATATTCACCATCAAAGATGATACTCTATTATGTTGATATAAAACATTGCTATGCGACGATAACAGTAGCGGAATAGCAGACGCAAGTCGTAAATTCGCGATGTACTTCTATGACGTCGTACCACATGAGAGAAGGAAATATTAACAACAGAACCATATGTCTAGATGCAATGTAATGTGTTGTGACTAGTTTGAAATGTAATTTTGTTGAGTGTGGATTTGCTTTGTTTTAATGTTGATGGCCTCAAATATCTGAAGGTTCTTTATACTGTGTGTATGTGTGATTATTGTTGTGTTATCAAGTAATATCTGTCTAATATTATGTACATGGCTATGTTTTTCTAAGAAATGTTGCTTAAATATATATATATATATATATATATATATATATATATATATATATATATAAGTTACTAATATCCAAATGAAGGCTTAC
The DNA here is from genome assembly GCA_963932145.1 of Acanthosepion lycidas. Lineage (NCBI taxonomy): Eukaryota > Metazoa > Mollusca > Cephalopoda > Sepiida > Sepiidae > Acanthosepion > Acanthosepion lycidas. Next base: position 27,313,966 of record OZ010580.1, on the reverse strand, counting down.
ACAAGAGCGCTTTTTAAACACTTTTGAATTTCATGTAACTACACAACATTTTGCTTTCATTTATCATCACCTGCCTTGATAAAGTCGAATGTCGATTTTATTCAATTTGTCTTCTCTATAGATATATTCTGAAAACTTTAAAGCACACACACGCGCGCACACACACGCGCGCACACACACGCGCGCGCAGACACGCACACACACACACACACACACACACACACACACATATATATATATATATATATATATATATATATATATATATATTTCTGAAACATATCTTGTTAAATATAACCGACTACGACTGTCTATTATGTTTGATCATGAGCCGGTCTATGCTTCGTATAGTGGCTTTAGTTTCAGGAGAAAATAAAGACAAAAAGTGCCCAACATTTGAATAATTTTTTATTATGCTGTTCTTCGATCTAAGCTTTTGATTCCCATTAGCCAACATAAAAGTGGTTATGTGTACATTACAATAGAGATGTAATAATCAGGAAGTGGGTGACGGTCTTCTATAGTGCGATCAAATAGGGCCAAATGAACCTTCAAAACGGGCCTTGTGTTGAATTTCTATGCTTATCAACAACAGAAGATGAACTTTTTGAAAATATGTATTCACATAGTATATAGAAATATATTTAAAAAAAACGGAAGAGCTAGGATAAGAAAAATATTTTGTGGTGAATCTAAAAATCTGACAAAAACAAACAAAAGAAAATGGGTTATACCAACTTTTCTCTTCAGAACACAATCAAGGATAAAACATATATGCTCAACGACTAAAATTTAGGAACATAAATCAAAGAGGGATTACGTTTAAACCCCAGTAAACATTTCTTCTGCTTACAGAGGTTGTAGCTTGTACTTAACATATATAATCTCAAGCATTTGCACATATTGATCAAAATGTGCTCTGCTGACTGGTGCGAAAAATATTTACTATGAATAATGTATTTTCTTATCTTTACTCTTCCTGTGTATATATTATGTGAATATATACTTTTAAAATGTCTGTTTTTAAAGTCTTAACGAAATCTGGTACTCACCTCACATGAGACATTTTAACAACAGAAAACAGCACTGCACGCGTAAAAGCTTTCTTTCAAGATGAAATACAGTGCAAACTTCGTAATATGCCTGTTAACTTTGCTACTCTCACGCTGCTCTATCGCTATATCCATGGCAAATGTTCGGACAAGCTACAGTCCTAAGTTCCATCAGTGGAACCAGGTCTTCCGTTGACAGTGGACCAGGAATTTTCCCACGAGAAATTGGGATGTCGGAAAACGTCATTTCATTGGGCCCCTAAACAATTAACGGAAGGACTGAAATTCTTGCGTAGATACGTTTCTTTTCAATTTTTGGGACAATATAAGCTGACGGGGACATTCTGGAGCACGTAACTATGAGTGACGGGACATGTGTGTATCATGATACCCCGGAGACAAAGGTTGATTCCAGGACCTCGAATCAGCCATCGTCTTGTAGGTGATAAATTATTTTCCACCCTGCAAACCCATCTTCCCTATAGAAGAAATTTTGCTACACTCTCGCTGCTCTATCGCTATATCCATGGCAAATGTTCGGACACGCTACATTCCTAAGTTCCACCAGTTTTAATCTTCACGGCTAGGAACCGCTATGTTACGTACACAGGGGTCATCCAATACTGATTTCAGTCAAAAAGCTTCTTCTCCAGAATTCCTATTTTGTGGAACAGGCTCCCGGGTGGATACTTCCTCGATCACTACAATCTTAATCTTTTTAAATCTAAGGTCAACTCTTATCTATATATCAGCATATTATGCATTCATACGCACTAATAACAACGTTATTCATTAATCTCTACCTTGAGTGGTTCTTGGGCCTTGGGGGTATATTAGTATAAAAAAAAACGTTTTTAGAGAGCGGTACCTAAAATATTTCTGACTGGATCAATGAGTGCAGTTTGGATGTAAAATATTTTCGGCTTCTCCAAAAATAAGCGTTTTTTTTTTGGTGGGGTTGAGGGTTTTTTTTTTTTTTGGTGGGTGTGAGGGTTTTTTTTTTTCTCTCACTCATTTTCTATCATTTCTGGGGGTGTTGTCTTGCGATTAAAGACATTAGCGACTTTTCTCCTCGAAACACTTTCGCCGGCCTTCAAGCGCTCAACTTGAAAAGGTTTTGGGTGCGATGTCTCTCAGTCAAAATCTCTTTTATTCGAGCACTGGCTTGTGATCAAAGGCAAAGTTGAATCAATAACGCCTGTGCGACCCTAAGGGGACAGACTGGTGCGAAGATTCTGGTAGGAAGCAAGCGAAAGTGGAAGATTACAAGCTCAACAAATTGCTTTTAACGTTCGTCCACGACAGTTCATTATGTCTGTTCTCGTTGATCTCACAGACGGCACGGGATTTGGGCTATTTACCCAACAATTTGTAAATACTGGATGAAAAGAAGAAATTAAATCACAGATAAAGCTCTTTCGCTTTCACCTTTGTAAATCCGACTCAACATTTTTTTTTTTTTTGATGATCAACAAATTATCTAATGACATATATTACTCTCTTAAACAATTCTCTTTTTTCCGTTTGCTAATTTTGCTTGGCGTCATTCGTTTGAAATACTTTTCAATGCGACAAATATTTGCGATTTTTTTGTGGCGTCATGACTAGCGAGTAAGTCTAGCCAACCATTGCTAGTGAGTTCGATCCGTACTAGGTGCCACATATTTATAGCCTTATAATCAACCATCTAAGAATTTGATATACGTTAGTGCGACTGTCGCTAGTTCCACCTCTAGATGCGCAATGATTCAAGACGGATCTGGCATGAGGATATGGGAAGCTTTTCTACCAAGGTATCTCCTCCGTAGACTGAAGTTTTCGAGTGAAAACCTAGCGATTTTTATCGTCAATACATTGAATAGCGGATCATTGGCTGAAGGATTTGGTATGAGGAGACGGGAATCTTTTCTACCAAGTTTCTACGTGTCTCTTGCCTCCCACCAACACATCTTGCTTTCATGATGTTATTTAACAGCAGGCCTATGGTGTAGAATCCAAGCATTAGAAATTAGTTACTACAAAGCCATCCAAGATATCTCATCCGTAGACCGAATTTTTCGAGTCAAAACCTAGCGATTTCTATCTTCGATATATTGAACAGTGGATCATTGGCTGAAAGGGAATATATCTTTGACTGATTCATGAGGACTATTAATAAATAACAAGTATTAAAATAAATTATAAAAAAAATGTACGAAAGAACTAAGAATTTGATATACGTTAGTGCGACTGTCGCTAGTTCCACCTCTAGATGCGCAATGATTCAAGACGGATCTGGCATGAGGATATGGGAAGCTTTTCTACCAAGTTTCTACGTGCCTCGTGCCTCTCACCAACACATCTTGCTTTCAATTTGCATTTATCGAGTTGTCCGCAAATCAATAAGATATTACAGGCACACTGGCAGCTGAGTGAGTAATGACTAGTCACTTAAGGACACAAGTCATTCGTTTGTACCGCATAAATAAATATCCATCTCACAACACCTGGATGTGCAGGAAACCTACCTTAGGAACACGCTGCCATTCCCTATATTTCTTGATCTCAGTATCTCCCGGGGGGGGGGGGTAAGTTTTCAAAGCCCTCCGTCCTCATTATATGTCGAAACAATTTCAGCTGTCTTTTCCTGATTCTGAGTAGAAGAGTTCTTTCTGTTGCCATTTTCTTTAAGACTACCTTGTTTCTTATTCTCTCCGTCTACCGAATTTTCAGTATATAGAGAAGTTAAAAATAAATAAAAAACTGAAACAAATATGTGCGCCTGCCATTGCAAACTTGATAGTCGGTTTCTAAAATACGTAGCACAATTGATAAGCATTAGAAAATAGACCTGATTGACCATTAAAATGTTTGTGAGTCGGCAGTTAGAATGCTTAGGGTTGCAGTTGTCGGCTGCTTTCTTCGTTTTTTTTTTATTTTTATTTTTTTTTTGTTTTTTTCCTGTAATTGCAATAACTAGGTGAGCAATAGTGGGACGACAGCGACTATATATGCTCTCTCACTAAATGACAATTATGCGACTTCGTTAATAAAACAGTTTGTTTTTTTGCTATACAGGGCTGTAAAGCAAAAAAACAAACAAACTGTTTCGAAGCTTTATCGTTATATCGACATTCCATTCTCTCTCTCTCTCTCTCTCTCTCTCTCTCTCTCTCTCTCTCTCTCTCTCTCTCTCTCTCTCTCTCTCTGTTACTTTTTTGCGTTTTTTTGTTTTGTTTTGTTTTTGTTGTTGAGCTCTCGGCTTGTTCGCTTCTAGAATTAATTTGATCACGTTCAATAATTGTGCAAACCCACTCTGTCTCTCGGAAGGAACATCGAACAGCAAAGTAAATATTCAGTTTTTTTTATTATTATTATTTATTTATTTATTTTATTTTATTTTCTATTTTATTTTTTGTTTTTTGTATCTCCCTAACTTCTTTATAAGAGTAGGGAAATGAAAGGTTTCTTATACGGAGATCAGATAATTAACAATTATGAATTTCTTTATCAGCGGGCAAGCACGCTCGCACACGCGATAAAGTGCTCAATATCAGAGATAAAGCGTATATAAATATAAAAGTGAACACTGAAGTCAACGGCCTGATAATTCCGTCTAGCATGAAACAGCCTGTCGCTTCTGAGTGTTGACTTCAATGTTCACTTTTATATTTATATTCATATATATATATATATGTGTGTGTGTGTGTGTGTAAGTAAAATATTTAGCTATAACTACGATATATCTGGAAATGGACAATATGAATAAAAGCAAAAATTCAACAACCTCATTTGCTCACTTTCGTTTATTAGACACTAGCTGACGTACCCGGTAATTCCCGGAAAATCGAATGTTATCCCCAGTTCCTGTTCTCATATCCTTTATTCGGTTATCCGAAAGTAAGTAGCACGGAAAATGGACTTTGTGCGTTCACTGAAAATGTAGCCATTGTATATAGTTAAATTTTTTGAGGACTTTCGCTCAGATTGTTTTACACGTAAGACCCGGCGCCGAGATGCGGGTCCTAGCAGGGGTCATTATATTTAAAAAAAAAAAAAACAATTAGCCCAGTAACAACGTGGATGTTATTTTATCATGTATGCAAAATTTCATTAATATTGATTCACGGGTTTAGGCGGCAACTTAATTCAGACAAACAGACAAAAATTGCCATTTATATATAGAGATTAAATTACGTCACTTATCGTCCTCCATTTGTCTAGACTTTTTCGTTAACCTGATGAATATTTATGAGCGTCACTTAAATGTAAAAATTTTGAAAAAATAACATTTTTAGCTTAAAGTTACAATTCGGTGAGAGGTGGGTGAGAGTGACAGGCCGTTGAACTTGAATGGTTGTCAGATACTCCTTGCGTGAGAAAATATTGAACTTCTAGTCTAAGGCATTAGTCGCCCCAATTCGTTTTACGATAGTTTCGGACAGTTTGTCTTTTAAGTTTGGCCTTTTTGGGGTCGTTTAAGGTTAACTTAGCTAGGATATGTAAGCGCATAGGCCTGTTTATTTTTGTCCCCTTCATTTTTGGTTTTTACCCCCCCCCATCCACTCCCCTCTATTAGATGACAGATTTCGCACTTCTCTGATGAGTGTGAGATATTTTCAGAAAATCTTTTTTTTTTTCCGAGTCTCACATTGTTTTGCTCAGTTAAATGAGATTTTCTATTGCAGTTAGATTGTTGGGGAAGCAAATAATAACCTATATTCTTTTTTTTTTTTAGTTTTGTAGGCATTTTCATTCCTTTGTATAAAATCCTTGGGGGTATAGATTTTTCTCCTCCTCCTCCAACAACCGTACAGAAATGTTCTTAAAATTGCCATTTATATATATAGAGCTTAAATTACGTCACTTATCGTCCTCCATTTACATAGACATTTTCGTTAACCTGATGAATATCTATGAGCTTCAATTAAATGTAAAAATTTTGAAAAAAAATAACATTTTTAATTGAAAGTTAAAATTCGACGAGAGGTGGGTGAGAATCTTGCGCTTGGTGCGAGTGACAGGCCGTTGAACTTGAATGGTTGTCAAATGCTCCTTACGTGAGAAAATATTGAACTTCTAGTCTAAGGCATTAGTCGTTATGCATTGATTTTTGCTCCTCCTCCAACAATTGTACACAAATGTTCTTAAAATTGTAAATATTAGATTAGGAATTTCATTGAGTAAATGGGGCTTTTTGGTGACTTGTGCGATTATTAAGAATAAATGTGATGTTTGGTGAATCGAATATTATATGTACGGATGGGTCAATGAGTGTGACTAGCTTGGTTAGGACTAGTGAAGACCAGCCTGTCCAATCCCCCTTTTAACCTTGTGCTGCATTTTATACTATTTATACAATAAATATCATTTGTCTTGAAAAAGTCTGTCAAAGAACGAAACGCGTCGGTTAAGTTTTCCTTTTGTCTTTATTCATTTCATGTGTCATCCAAATTTTCGAAGAATTTTAACAGATTGATCTGTACATTTGTCTAGTTAATCTGCGTCTCCCATGTCTCTCCGGACATTTTATAGGACCCTCGAAATTACTACACTAATTAATTCACAAACCAAAGCTTTTAACCACTAGGCTATTGTACCGTACTTTACCTAGTGGGTAAAAGCATTGGTTTGCGAATTTGGTGACATAGTGATTGTGAGTTCAATCTCTGTGTCTGGCAGAGTTACTTGGACTCAGTGGAAATGGGTGACCAATAATTGAACAGGGCTAAATAAAAATAAGATCTAGACTAGATATTCCTAGACATGAGCAGTGGAACGGGAACAGTCCATAGGCGTAGATTAAATAAAGGGCTCAATTCATAAGTCCCTGTAGGTTACCTAGATCCATATACGCTTGAGAAAGGCAAGTAGGAATAACGGCCGAAATATTTTGATAACAAAGATGAGGACAATAGTCCGAATATAAATAGTGTAAATAATGTTGCCCCCCCCCGGTCCCAGAAATTCAAACAAAATAAATAAATAATAATAAATCATAAAAGACAAGAGATTTACGAAGTGTATGCTTATTGACATAGCAGTACCATCTGAGAGAAACACCTCCATGAAAATTATCGAGAAATTGTTCAAATACAAAGACCTAGAAATCGAGATTGAGATTAACAGGATGTGGGGAATGAAGACTGAGACTGTACGAATAGTAATCGGAGCTCTGGACCTTGTGAGAAATGGAATGTGCAATTTTACTAATAGTGTCCCAGGTAACATCAACATATAAGTTGCCCAGAAGATCGCCCTACTAGGAACATTCCATATATTAAGAAAAGTGCTCTCAGTTAAATGACAATTCTCCTGCAGGGCCTAAGAACTATAGTTTGGACCTGGCTCTACAGGATACAAAGAAGGAAACATAATATACACAAATAATAATAATAATAATAATAATAATAATAATAATAATAGTAATAATAATAATCCAACAGACTTGATATTACCATAAAAACAAGAAATTCAGGAAATGTATGCTTATTGACATAGCAGTACCATCTGAGAGAAACACCTCCATGAAAATTATCGAGAAATTGTCCAAATACAAGGACAAAGAGATTGAGGTTAACAGGATGTGGGGAATGAAGACTGAGACTGTACCAATAGTAATCGGAGCACTGGGCCTCGTGAGAAAAGGAATGGACAAATTTACGACTGAAGCAATTACTTCAATAAGGGGCGTAAGAGTTAACATATTGTATCAACATTCAGTTACTTTCGGAAACAGGTCAAGATAGGGTCGGGGTGTCTATTTTAAAGCGAATGATGACATTCATTAGACGGATATCGTTTATTCTGTTTCAGCTACACAGAGTTATCTGTTCAGGTTTGGGAAGATAATTAATGCTATTTATTCAATTTTGGAGTTGATTATTGTAGTTTATTCTAACTATTATTTTGGCAGGAGCAGTTTTTAATTTGTTTATTACTTCATGTATTTATTTGGATTGATTATCTTTATTTGTTTTTTCTAACGGTTAATTTATCGGGATCGGTTTTTTAGTTTATTTATTTATTTGGATTAATTTAGATTAATTTATTTTACTTGTTTTTTATTATTTATTTCTTATACTGTATATTTTTATTTACTCTTTTCGGTTTTCGATTTTTAAGTAACGTAGTATTTTTTATCGTTATATAACAGTTATAGCTATGCTTTTAGTCCGATTTTTGGTTTGATTTATCGCCCAGCAATAGAAGTATTCGAAAAGCTTAAGCAAGACATTGCAAAATCCGTAATCAGAACTATAGATCCTTCTGTCCCACTGGTAGTTAAAACTGATGCATCAGACTGCGCAATTGCCGCTTCATTAAGTCAAGCTGACCGCCCTGTAGCCTTCTTTTTAAGGACTCTCTCTCAATCTGAACGAGAGCATACGGCCGGCGATTAAAAAAGAAGCCTACGCCATAGCTGAGGTGTTAAGAATGTGGAGACACTAATCTGACGTCACTTCACAATTAGTTACAGACCAAAAATCTTTTTCGTTCATGTTCAACTCAAAGGCTACTAGTAAGATAAAAAATGAAAAAATAGCAATGTGGAGAATTGTTCCTCGTTCGATATTACTTAAATACCGACTCAGCAAGGAGAATCTGAAGCCTTGTCAAGAATATGCAGTATAGCTCTGTTGTAGAGTGGTTTCACAGTGGAGGCTTGTATTTGTCGGTCCTAAAATAGGTTCGACGTACAAAACTTTAGGAACTTGATATAAGAGGTAATGACGCAGTAATCTAGTTGTGGTGGCTGATACTTTAATATCCGACTAACGGTCGTCCGACATGGACTGACTGACAAACTCACTGAGCGATTGCTACTACTACTCCTACTTATTATAGGTGGGAGAGTCTATTAACTATAGAATAGGTGTGTTCCAGTATAACAAACTCCAAATACAAAAGAACTTCGAACACTACACGAGGAACTGTGCCACCCTGGCATAACACGAATGGCAAGGAGTAGGAATTTGCCTTATTCACTGGAAGACGTTAGGAAATTCCTGCCGAACGCGTGCTGAGATAAAACCTAAATTTTACAGACCTACGCATGGGACCCTAATAAAAGCAACGCAGCTATTTAAAAGACTCAATCTGAACTTTAAAGGCCCGTTACCATCCAAAACACGAAACCGAAACATGCTAACCAGTGTAGACGAATATTCGCGGTTTCCTTTTGCTTTTCCCTGTCCAGATATGACTGCAACAACAATTATACAATGCCTTTGTTCCTTATTTGCCGTCCTTGGAGTACCAGCATACGTACATTCAGACCGAGGAGCTTCCTTCATGTCCGAGCATCTTCGGCAATTCTTACAAGAACGCAGAGTGGCGGTAAGTCGGACAACCCCGCACAACCCCCAGGGTAACGGTCAATGCGAGATATATAACGGCTTAATTTGGAAAAAAATTCAATTGGCTGCTTCAACACATAAATGCTTAATAAATAAATGGGAAAATCTCTTTCCAGTAGCCCTGTATGTCACCATATTGCTATCATGTACGGCCACCAATGCCACCCCACATGAAAGATTTCTACCCTTCCAACAGAGTTCTTTCTGGGATTTTGCTTCCCATTGGCTCTCTCAAGCAGGTACGGTTCTACTGAGACGCCACATTCGCCATACCAAACATGACCCCCCTTGGTAGACTAGGTGGGACTAACAGAAGTAAACCCTCAATATACACTCATGCGACACCCGGATGGAAGGTAAACTACTGTCTCTCTTAGAGACCTGGCTCCTGCTGGAGATGTACCATATCCTAAAACCACCCTAGTGAGGAGATCTGATATCTTCGACATTGAAAACCAATCGGGAGATCACAGTGCCGGAATCACTCCCAACACATTACCCCAGGATGATGACAGTTTCCATTACGCCTCCATCAGACATTTCAGGGGGATTAACATCCGAGACTCTGACAACTCCAGACGATCCTGATGAGCGATCAATACCCCAGAAGAGCGTACATCCAGAAACATATCCGGAAGATCCACATTCAGGCTCAGAACGGCCTCGCCCATCAAGAACGACGAGATACTTCCGTTTCCGGACTAATGGACGAGCTCAAAATGAGAGCTCTTCCAGCCCGAATAGTCCAATTCAAGAACTATAGAGGCGTTCACATAGAATCTGTAAAGATCCTGGACACCTAAAATATTTTCTCCCTTATGATTAAAATACGTAGGGGAGAATGTACTGACAAATCATCAGTTACCTCCCCTTAAGATCTAGGAGGTATAAAAAGAACCCTGTATAATTCGTCAGTAGATGAATAGTCAGACTAATGTACAATAAATGTTTGGTATAAGTTTATTCACTGGTTCTGTTTTTAATACAGCGTTTACACGTAAATGCAAGTATTCTGGAAATTTTTAATGCTAAACTACAAATTAACCGGGCAGTGGATTTTCTTAAGATTTTCTTACGATTTACTTAATTTTCTTCATATTTTTTTTTTTTACTTTATCTTTGGAACAGACTCAAAGTGGATGACCTTATGGGCAGACATGAGTTAAAAAAAAAGAAAAATGCCGCTCGGTTCTACATCAGGTGAACAGGAAGGATGTGCATGTGCTGCGGTGCTCTTCTCGGCCTAAAACAAATCTAGTAAGGGAGCTGAGTATACTGGCACGATATTTTGATGAAGATACTATTTTCCACAGTTGGGTTATCGTTCATATTACCTTTTCTCGTAGCTTCTACAACTTGTTCCTAATAGGATTGGCTCATTGTTGCTTCACCTGGAACACAAATCTTTATAATTACACTTTTATTGTTAAAAAAAAACAATACTGATCTTGAACATGAATTTGTTTGTCGGGCTTTCTTCATCCTTGATTAAAGAGGCTCTTTTTTCGGTATGATTTCAGTTTTGTCGCAGGGTCGTTCTAGGAAATCCAAGTCTTGTTGTATAGGATCACACTTCCCAAAACATTTCGCTTCAATTCAGGTTGTTCAAAAACGTGTACACGAAGTCACTTACGATTTTCTATAATGTAGTCAGAACCTTTGGGACAACCTTTGCACAATTTTTTAGCGTATTCAGGTTTCTCTCGAAACTTTATGGAACAATCTGTCTATCGATTGGTGGACCATTTCTACAATCATTCTGTTGCTGAGTCGTCGATAATTCTGAAAGATTTGTTGCTAGTTTCTTTTTTTTTTTTTACGTTCACTCTGCTTCTTGACGTGCAAGGTTATTTTCTAAGCGTAGCTTAGATGTGGCACAAAACCGACAGCGTGGAGCACCCAGTGAGAATTGAACTCACCATTCAGTTGAGATTTATCTAGCGAGACAATCCTGCTAAACATTACGTCGATGCGCCCAAATGATTTTCTAAGCGTAGCTTAGATGCGGGGCGCAAGACCAAAACTATAGAGCATCCATTGAAGATCGAAATCACTACTCAGTCGTAGCTGATGTAGCAAAACACGCTTGCTAGCCATTACACCACGTCGAGGTGCCACTTGCGTAGAATGACGACCGACCTTCGTTACGCTAAGGCTCTTCCATTTACTATGAGAGGAACATCAGCTCATAGTCGCAGTGTGTCGCACGCATTGCCGCACTAATTATATTCACCTTATTGTATTATTAATTCAAGTTATCAAACAGTTTCTTCACTAATCTTTTGTTCCAGTGTTTCCTTTGGGATATTATTAACCAGAACTGAGAGCTTATATGAGCATTAAATGTGACACAAGGCCGAAAGTAGGGAGCACCCAGTGAGGATCAAATGCATTACTCAATCGTAATCGATCTAGCGAGACAAGTCTGCTAACCATCGCACCACATCAGAGTGCGCTTATGATTTTCTAAGTTCTGCTTACGTATGGCACAAGGCATAAAGTGTGGTACACCAAGTGATGATCGAACTCATCACGAAGTCGTAATCGTCTTCGAGATTGTCACGACTTTCCCGAAATTTCTGGTGCCACTCTAACCGACGTCTAAGAGTCATGTCTTTTTTCTCTACAAACCTCAGTTATCATACGAAAAGACTTGATAGCCCTTTTTTTATTCACTTTCACTGACAATTTCAAGTTGATATTTTTTTAGGCATTTCATCCCAAGCAAGGCGGGTTACAGAGAGTGAAAGTAAGAGTAAAGGGGGTTGTTTGATGAAAGGATAAAGAGAAGGGCGTGGATCAAAATCAAGGCATGAGAAGATGTTGATTGACATTACATTTAAATTTTTTGAAGATTTATAGTTATCAGGGAAGCAAGAAAAAGGAAGTTCCACTGTCGGGAAATGCGAGAGAAGAAAGTGTTGAAGAAGAAAAGGCGGTTACATTTAACTGTTTCGACAGTGAAAAGGTGATACCAAGATGCCAACCTAGTAGCACGCTTAAATTCATGTAGTTGGAGCACCAGGGAAAAAAGCTCGTCAGAGCAGTTGCCATGGAAATATTTGTACAAAAGACAGTGGGAAGCCACATCACGTCTTTGAGAAAGTGCTTGAAGTCGAGATGCCAGGTCAGGACCTATCACATTGCATATCCGTATGGTGATTGAGTTTGTTTTTTTTTTCAATTTTACCATTTTTACGAACACAGCGAACTGAAAACACAAGTAATTGTGGTTTTTAAGAGGTAACTGTGCTTATCCATTGGTCAGTGTACACCAATTCTTTAGCGGATGCGCGCTTTTATACGACTTTAATACCCTCATTATTAATGTTTCTGTTCCTAATTCTTCTACACCCTGTAACCCCCTGTGTTTTAGTGGCTTTATTTGGAGTGATCAGTCAATTATGTGCCATGCGTGATACGCGATTCATGCGATAATGTATCTTTCGATACATGACTGACGAGGCAGATTTTTCCCGCAGGAAGTTGCCATTTCTTTCTGCGGTAGACCAGTTGCCATCCAAGGTTATAGAACCCGATCTGCCCTGCTATGTAGCCATAGCTGGGAGAGGAGGAGAAGAAGAGGATTTATACCTTTGCCAAGGGTATTAGCACGTAAGTGAATGTAATGGATTCAACTGGAATTCGAACTCGGTTCTCCGATTCCTCAATCCCAGCCGCCAGTCGCACCTCTTATACTGACTCTTTCTGCGACACACTTTTTTTTTAATTCCCTATTGTTACTAATCATCTCTCTTTACCTTATAACTTAATAAAGAAAGTTTTTTCACCAACTTTATTTATTTTATCAATTGCACAGGGTGCTAGGCGTAAAACACACTGTTTAAAAAGAAAACGGGGCATCTATGCAAACACGTGTAGCGTTTAAATTAATACAAATATCAGAACAATAATTCCATTATACAGACTGAAATCTTTCGGGAGTTGATAGTATCCAAAACTGATTCAGTAAAACACGTATTTGCATAATTGATAGTATCCAAAACTGATTCAGTAAAACACGTTTTTGCATAATTGATAGTATCCAAAACTGACTCAGTAAAACACGTTTTTCTTGATTGATAGTATCCAAAACTGATTCAGTAAAACACGTTTTTGTATGATTAATAGTATCCAAAACTGATTCAGTAAAACACGTTTTTCTTGATTGATAGTATCCAAAACTGATTCAGCAAAACACGTTTTTCTTGATTGATAGTATCCAAAACTGATTCAGTAAAACACGTTTTTGTATGATTAATAGTATCCAAAACTGATTCAGTAAAACACGTTTTTCTTGATTGATAGTATCCAAAACTGATTCAGCAAAACACGTTTTTGCATAATTGATAGTATCCAAAACTGATTCAGCAAAACACGTTTTTGCATGATTGATAGTATCCAAAACTGATTCAGTAACACACGGTTTTGCTTGGTTGATAGTATCCAAAACTGATTCAGCAAAACACGTTTTTGGTTGAAGGTATTTTTGTTTGTTTTTTTAACACGACACGAATCGAATTGGCATTCTTCCAAGTTTATCGCTGTCCACGTTATAACTATTGTTTGCCTATCTTTGCTTTTACACGTCATTGTGTCTGTCTTTCTCTTTATTTTCCTTTCTGCATAACATGTAATTTTTTTTTTCGATATTCTTTTCTTTTTCCCTTCAATGTCACCTTTAATAAAAGGAGAGACTACTTGTTGGTCTTCATAGTTCTTTACTTGGGGTGGACGTCGATTTGAACTGGCGAGGTTGCCACTTTAACTAAGAACAATTTACTCACTTTGATTTATATATATATATATACATATATATATATATGTGTGTGTGTGTGTGTGCGTGTTTGTATGTGTGTGTGTTTGCGCGTGAACTATAAACAGTATATGTATAAACTTTCAAGTATTATAGCTCTTTAAATAAACAAACACATAGGTGTGAGGAGGAACGTGTAAACATTGGGTTGCTCATAAAATAATGGCCGGGTTGAAATATTAACATGAATGGTGTGTAAATTTGCTTACCAGTAATGTAATTAATCAAAATATGAAACATCGAAGACAATCTTTACCACCGAGATCATTTATGTGAATTCAAGTCTATGGCACCAAAAATCCTTGTGGATATTTTCTGTATCTATGAATAAATTTTGCTACAAAAGTATTGAATGTATTTAAATATTTGAAAAAATTGTAATTTTTGATTACAGACCAGACACTCTATCTATCTATCTATCTATCTATCTATCTATATATATATATATATATATATATATATATATATATATATATATATATGCGAATGTCACTGTGTCACACTTTTTTAAACTTTACTCCTAGAGCCCAACAAATCATCTGTCCTGGGTATGACGGTAAACTACATTCGGCAGAAAGGGAGGTCTTCAGGAGCGTGTCACCACTTCGCAATTACTGTTGTTCCCAGGTCCATCCTGACTCGGGGTGGTAGCACCTGTTAGGGTCCCAGCTATGAGCAGATAGTTAAGTCCCAAACTCGGTTTAAAACAATATGAAAGTATATTTTATAATAAAAATAGCAGCAATGGATTTTGGAAAAATAAATATTACTACCAGCAAAAAAAAAAAAAAATATATATCTATATACCGGGTGTAACAGTAGAAATGTCCAAATAGTTTAACAGTAAAATTGTCTAATTGTTAGATTAAGATTTGAACCGTTGTATCCAAGAAATGATTAAAGATATCTTACTGGATTTCTCCGATATTTTTATAACACTATCAGTTTCTACTTTGGACAATAGGAATGTATAATAACTCTCCAAACTTAACAAAAGAATCGTGATGAAATTGATCATAAACGAAAAAGAGATTTTCATCAATAATTAATCATAATTAAAGATCGCAAGCTCATGAAGAATTGAAATAAAGTTCAAATATATATATATATATATATATATATATATATATATATATATATATATATTCCAGGATCATTTTCCAACTTATTCAAGATGGTCTTCGCCCTCTCTAATCTGATGGACGTCTCTTTTTTATCCTTCAGTATCTGTCTATATTTCTGAGATGAGGTATTATGTACACTATTCACATTATTCCGAATATTGTCCTCATCTTTGTTAGACATGTCACGTGGAACTAGAACAGTCTACCCCAACGAGCGAAATAAGGGTTCAGTTCGACATTCCAACCACCTGAAGAAGGCCGGAGCGTACAACGGTCGAAATGTTGTGGTAAATATGGCAACAAAGATGAGGACAATAGTCCGAATAATATAAATAGTGTACACACACACACAAACACACACACACACACACACACATATATATATATATATATATATATATATATATATATATATATATATATATATATAATGTGTGTGTTTCAAATCAAGCCGATCAACAAGTAATTTTATAGTGAATATTGGACAATTTCCTCACAGGTAAACAGAAAACTTAAGGTAACAGTGTGCGGCTCTACAGAAGGATGCTGAGAATGCCAAAGAAGTAGCTAACTGAAATTTCTAGGATATATAATGAGGGAAAATGGTTTGCAGAATTTGTTACTCACTGGATATACTGAGAGCGAAAGAAGCATATGGAAACTTTGAGTCACTGATATAAGAAATTTGTGTAAATGGATGACCGAACAGAGAGGAATAGTAAGAAACAAGCATTGCTTAGAGCTCTAAGTGGTAGGAGGTTGTGGAGAGCCGTTATAATCTACTTCATTAACGGAAGAAATACATTTTCCTGACACAATCTCATATACAAATTCCTTGATTTCTTAAATCAGGCAATTTTATTATCAATTTTTGTTTCGATTTTTTTTTTTTTTGATTTTATTATAATTTTTGTCATCAAGCTTGGTTAAGGCGTCGTCCACAGCAGACGACATCCCGTGATATAAAGCGCATGTCGGAAGTGTGGCGAATTTGATGTGCACTGGTTCCTTCAGCATTGCTATTATCGCTTTTGGTCAGACATGATTAGTAAATAGTAAATATTTATGCTATAATCCATGGTTCATTTAAATTCGACCTTTTTGTTTAAAGATTAAAATTATTCAACCTTGGAAGTTGTGTTAAAAGCTTAAACACGATGAAGAAAATACGTGCCAAAAATAATAACACTGTCGTAATTATCACAAATAAATTATCCAAACGCTGATTTCGGGCGTTGAAAACAGGTTACACTGGGTTAACTGTTTCTGGTTTCTAAAATTGTTTTGGAGATGTTAATATTCAAGAACAAAAAGAAAAGACTTCGACCAACTTTCAGTTGAAGAGATTAGCCGAGTTGATTAATTTCTGACGCGCGCTAAAAGAAGATATTTGCATATTTTAATAAGAGAGAACGTGCGAGAAAAAGCAGCTTGAAGAATGAATATTTTATGTTTCAGTTCGGCCATTTCGATTTAACTTACCATTCGTCCTGTCAATTAATCGAATTTTTAATCAATAATTTACCAATTTATTCATATAACAAGTGATTTTAATTTAAATTACATACAAACAAAGAGGCATACATGGTTTAAAGTTTCAAAAAGATTGGCTGGGACAATTATTCGTTTGCAAGAAAACATAGCTAGGGAAAACGTTGTTTCAATATTCAAGCAACTTACTCCCATCACTGAATTTATGCTACTAGATACTAGGAAAAAGCGTTTCATGACTAATGATTATTTTTTTAAAAGAATTCGAACCCAACCCCTTTTATTCCAAGCAACCTGTCTATTTGAAACTCAAGTCTTGTCCTGGACACCCCGGTCGTTTTACGACGTATGAGGGTCAAGCAACTCAGTTCCTAGTCACTGACAGCCAGACACCTGCACATATGATTTGATTATAGTGCCGAAGGTTTTGTGCAGAAATAACCACACTTTTTAAAGAGCTGAATACAGAGACCTGGTGCACCGTGAGTCAAAAGGGTTCCCAAACGACCCTCCGCAAGTTTTGAATTCAGAATTGTCCTCCTCCTAGATTAGTTGCCATCCAAGGCTATAAAACCTAGTCTGGCCTGTTATTTAACCATGGCTGGGAGCAGAAGAGGATCCATGCCTTTCCCAAGGTTATTAGCACGTAAGTGAATGTAATGAATTCGACTGGAATTCGAACTCGGCTCTCCGATTCCTCAAACCGAGCCACTACTATATATATATATATATATATATATATATATATATATATATGTGAAGAAATATACTCTTAAGGTGTGCTATATTTATGGGATAATGTGCTCAATATCAGAGATAGAGCATGTGTAAATATAAAAGTGAACACTGAAGTCAACTCTTAGAGGCGACAGTCTGTTTCATGCTAGGCGCAATCGTGGCCTGATGATTGGGTCTAGCATGAAACAGCCTGTCGCCTCTAAGTGTTGACTTCAATGTTCACATATCTATCTATCTATCTAACTATATATATATATATATATATATATATATATATATATATATATATCGCCATGGCTTTATAAATTTAAGCGCAGTACTAGACTGGCGTCGAGATCTCATCAATTTACAGTTGAGCTGGATAGATATAACCGTAATTTCTATGCTAACATTTTCTTCTCTCCCACTTCTCACTTGGTGAACTCCATTCCGGCTATATGCTTTTCCCCCAATTTTAATCTGGAAAAATTTAAATGCATATCCAATCGCTATCTACTGTCTTCTTGATTACTCTTTTCTCTTTCCGCTCATTATGAATGTTTCTGTTCCTAATTCCTGCACACCCTGTAATCTCTTGTGTTTTAGTGGCTTTACTCCCTTGATAACGATTTAAAAGAAAAAGAAAATATCCTTAGTTTATCTATGAAACTGTATATTTATTTATTTTCGCATACAGAGCTGAATATTCGAGAAATTATATTGAAGAAAAAAAAAAGCGCTTCCCGGATGGATTCGAACTCGCGCCTTCGCTCACAGTGTAGCATGAACCATCGTTAGATCTAACGTGCTCTAAACGACTGAGCTACAGACAGTGCCTGTGCTGAACAGTGCCTTTTAAGCGAAATCCTACAAATCATGGACTCTCAAAATTTTCGTATCTGCTCAGTTTTGTATCGAAATGTAAACCAAGCAATTTTATAAAGAAGTGTTGGATTCTATTTATTCATCCGACAGATTTTATTACTTTATTACGTTATTTTTATTGAATACTCGTATTTGAATAGACGCTCCATTTATTAAGCGTTATATTATTTTCTTTTTCCTACCTGCTTGAATATTTGAGAAATCTTATTGAAGAAAATATATGCCCTCACCGACATGAAAAAATTTTCTTGAATATTCCTCGATTACTACCTTGCCAGAATTTGAATTCTGACACTTTACGCCTTCCATATGTTTTGACTGACCTTTCAACTACCTGATGAATATTCATTAACGTTCTCGAATCTAAAGGTCTTGATAAACAAATGACATCCTTGTTCTTTTATAGAAACACGTGCAACAAAATAAATCCTTACATTTGCCTTGATAAAGTCTCTCAGAGGACGAAACACGTCGGCTAAGAATAGTTTTTCCTCTTGTTATATATATATATATATATATATATATATATATATGATATTTTGTTATTTTGACATAGAAAATTGTTATGCGACGATAACGGTCGTGGAATAACAAACGCAGATCGTAAGTTCAATATGCGATTCTATGACGTCATACCACGCCATAGACCGTTATGTCAAAATATCATCTTTGACGATGGATATCTTTGTTTCATGTCTACATAACCACTCTGATGATGGCTTATGTGAGCCGAAAGCTTAGGACCAACTTAATAAAAAATATCCAAATTTTTGTCTTTATTTTCACCGAAATTAAAGCAAATATTCGAACATTAGAGCGGCTCATGATCAGACATAATAGACATTCATTGTCTGTTATATTTAATAATATATATTTAAATAATGATCTGCTGTCCCAATACACTAAATATATATATATATATATATATATGTGTGTGTGTGTGTGTGTGTGTGTGTGTGTGTGTGTAAAAACATGCTTGATTAAAAAAAACAAGGTCTGCCTGTTTTATTTTTTATAGTATTTTTCTAATTTTCGAATAACTTGCTGAACATTATTCATGAAATTGTGAATGAATTCTCCGAAGTTCAAGTACTTTCGAGTACATCTCAGTCATTTTCAAGAACCAATGTGGTGCCTGTATGGTAGTCCGAATTCCTTTGTCTGCATTCTGATATACTTTGCGTTGTAACCTAGGAAAGGTTACCGAATGAGGAATAAGCAAAACAGAGGTTGGAAATGAAATGGTAATTTTACATCAGCAAAGTACAATACTCGCCGGCGGCGTGAGGTAAACCACTGCTAGTGGTGGACTACTTAGACAGCATATTACCCCCATCCCGAACACACACACACACACACACACACACACACACACATACACATACACTTACAATAGTGTCCAACGTATTTATGAGGATTGGGACATACCTATTAGTGTTCGTAGGTACGGTATATAACACTTTGGAAAACTGGAAGCTTGAAAGTCTACGGTAGCGTCATGTGTTTTTCGGAAATGAGGCCGCACAAAAAGAAGGCGATTTATTTATTTAATTTTATTATTATTATTGTTACTATTATTATTATTATTATTATTATTATTATTATTATTATTAAATTAAATAAAAGCATCAAAGTCACTTCCATCACAAATTCAAAGAGAAACGTCACCATTTATTCAGAAGGTGGCAGTTATACTGATTCCCACTTAATATACGCTACCCAATGTGCCAAACATAACTTGATATATGTGGGATTCATAACAAAAAATTAAATAAGATATTCACTGGCTATAGTTATGATGTCAGACACAACAATGTGACGTCAACGGACCTTGCGGAACATTTTATTACAATCGACGGTAAATTCGACAAGCATCTAAAGGTGCAGATTCTGAAAAAATATTCAGAATCTACCGACCTTGCGACCCTTAAAACGCATGAATATAGTTATGTATGCAAACTACTAACTTGCCTCATGGCAATTAACAGAATGACAGGAGTTTTCCATAAAATATATACTAAGGGGTTTGATTAATTCCTCAATCAAATGAGCAAGATTTCCAGTACAACTGTTACATATTACCAGTATAGCCGGGTTGTTTTTTTTTTTCAAGACAAGCAACGTTTGTACATAATGTTTTGTAGATTTTTTTTTATTTTTATACTTGTAAAAAACTTAACTTGAAGAATACAGACATACTGTCGAAATATTGTTGAACCTTGTCAAAGACTGTCTTTTTTTTTTCTTGAATCACCCGCTCTTCTAAGTCTTGTTTAAGACTCTAAGTCTACCAATAGAGAATAAATCCCGTTAGTTTCAAAGATTGGCGGCTTTAAAGAAATAATATGAGGGACCAACAACCCTGAAAGGGTGAAGGCATTACTACAATGAGCTCACGAAACTGCCAAGCGACATGACTGAAACGACACCACTCAGTTAAATATTAGATTGGTGCAAAAATAATGACGTAATAATGTCGTTTTTTTACGCATTTTTAAGGTCAAAAAACGACATTATTACGTCATTATTTTTGCACCAACCTAATAAGTTTCTCCACCGCATCTCAATAAATTTAACATTCTACAAGACTAGCATCCAGGTCCCACTCTTTTACCGTTGAAATAGTTAAATAAAACTGCCACTTCTAATCCAACAGCTTCTTTTCTCGCACTTCTCACTTGTGGAACTCCATTTTGTCAATTGCGATGTTCTGCTGTATTGAACCCTGTTCATTTTTTATCCTTTCCTCATTCCCCTATATACAGTTTTTTTTCTCGCCTTCACTGTATGTAACCCCCTGCGAACCAGTTCACTCCAGCCTTGCTTGAGGTGCAATGCTTTATATATATATATATATATATATATATATATATATCAAATATGTGCTGCAGTTCAATTTATATTACAATGAATCATTCATACAAAAATAGATTAGTAAAGTTAATGATATAAAATGGCGAAATCCTTTCGCAAACAAAATTAAGTTGCATTAACCTACGAATACATATTTCGATTCGCATTCAATTTTTTCGTCTCTGATGCTACCTGGATTTTACTAAAAGCAATATATATATATATATATATATATATAAACAAACGTATTAATTTACCGTATTGTAAACAGACGCATCCTGACTAAGAGGAAAAAACATTAAAAATATAACTCGTCGGTATGTATCAATTAATGCCGATTTTCTAAGCGTAGCTTAGATGTGGCACAAAGTCAGGAGTATGGACAATCCAGTGAGGATTGAACTCACTACTCAGTTGTAATTGTTCAAACGAGACAAGCTTGTTATAGATTGTACCACGTCGGGACGCCCACTCTGATTTAGTAAGCGTGACTTACATGTCACACTTGTAAAGCATAGAGCAACCAGTGAGGATCAAACTCCCTCAGTTATAATTAATCAAGCTATTAGGTTGGTGCAAAAATAATGACGTAATAATGTCGTTTTTTGACGTTAAAAATACATCAAAAAACGACATTATTACGTCATCATTTTTGCACCAACCTAATAGATAAGCTCACCAAAAGAAGTGTTCAATGTATCACTTAATGATTGCTATAAACACTGTAGATTTATCATTTCGGGTAACAAGTTGAAAACATCTTACTTAATCATTAACTCGGCACTTCAAAAATCCATACCCTTGTCAAATCAATATTAAATGAATACCAGCAAATTCATTTACGATCCCATCCTGGACCATCGGTGTAATGAACTCGCTGAGTTCTGATTGCTCCATTATTGTGACCTTGTGTCAAACTATGCTGAGTTTAGTAAATGTCTATATTACTGTTTATGGTTTATTCAAATGTGAAGTGTTTTGGTAAGAAATTATTTGTGATTATTTCGACTGGCATGCATACAAGTTTATTTTGAAGATAATGTGTAATACTTGAGGGTAGATCGTAAAAAAAGATAGACATTCAGGCAATATGATCATATCAAATTTCTTGAAACAATTGTGCCTAAAGCGGCGTACAAAAGAGGGAAAATGTCAATTCCTGGGAAGCAAATAAAAAGTACTATGAAGTAAACAATGCGTTTTTTTTTCCTTTAATAATTAATTAATTAACAGAATTGTTATTAAGTACTTCATGTTGAAAAATGAATGTCTTACTTTTGGACAAAGAATAAAACCTGTATTTATACGTAGTAAAAAATAGATCCGTCAAAGTTAAATTTATCAAGAAAATGGTCATCGTTTGGCGCAATGACAAAAGCCAACTGTAAAAACCGGCTAAAACCGCTTCAGGGTCTTACATGGCGAAACATGGACAACAAATACATGTCAAGGATGATATTTCAAAGGCCTTTGACACGGTGTGGCCTAAAGGTGTTAAATATTTACTTTGTCAATAAATGAGAGCATCAAATACGAGTATCCATTCTGTCGGATTAATAAATAAAATATCCATCCCTTTCTTTATAAATTGCTTTGTTTACATTAGGATACGTAAGTGAGCAGGTAGATCTATTTCGAGAGTTAGAGAAAAATCTGTGTTTAAAGGTTCTATTTAATTTTGCATTGTTATCGACGTACCGAGAGGTCAAAGTATAGCGATCTAATGACGGTTTCCCCTCGTGGAACGCAGGTTCGAATTATACCGGAGAGCACTTATTTTTTATATTCAGGCTGGTAAACGAAAATAAATATACTGTTTAATAAATAAATGAAGGGTCTACTCAATTATGAGTATCCACTAAATATAACGTTTATGTAATAAAAATCTGTGGGATTAATAAATAAAAAAATCCATCTCTTTCTTACATATATATATATATATATATATATATATATATATATATATAGAGAGAGAGAGAGAGAGACTAGAACATATATATATATATATATATATATATATATATATATATATAGAGAGAGAGAGAGAGAGAGAATAGAAAAGTCCAGAGCAGATAACATTAGAACGATTTTAGAGTTCCATGAAAATGAGTGAATACAACGTTTAAAAACGCACTATCCAGCCGGGCTCAATCACAAATTTAATAATATAGATAGTATTAATATATAACCCTACAAATCAGTACCTGTCCATATTTCTCACCCACACAAGACAGACATGATACGGAGGCGTTGAGGCCTCGCACTTGTACACACACCCACACGAATATACACACTTACACACATCATACTCATTCACTCCTTAATGAACCAAATAATAACACGCACCCATAGTAATATACACGTTTACACACATCATATTCACTCACTCTCTAAGAATCAAATAACACACACACACTTAACAGACACATCCCCTTTCCAGGAACCAATGAAACTGTCAAAATGACCAAGGGAATTCAGAGCAGCATGAATCCATCCAATTCTTATCTTAAATAACAACTTAAAAGGTCTGACCAACACAAGGTTTGACCAAAATTGATGTAAAAAAATAAAAAAACAAATGAAAACTACAGACAAAAGTTCATTTTTTCCATCAAGACATTCGTTTCTGTAGTACACTGCAAGCAGCAAGCAGATTTTTTCTCCTGATTGGCCGAAACTAGTCGAGGAATCTAAATGAAAAAATAATAAAAAGGAAATAATATTAATATCCAACCAGTATGTATTGAAAATTTTCATTTTTTTAATATTTTTTATTGTTCAATATATATATTTCTCTAATAAGATATTCAGGCCGGTAAACGAAAATAAATAAATATATTGTTTAATAAATGAGTGCAGTGTCTACTCAATTATGAGTATCCAATAAAAATAACGTTTATGTAATAAAAATCTGTGGGATTAATAAATAAAAAATCCATCCCTTTCTCATATATATATATATGTATATATATATATATATATATATATATATATATATATATATATATATATATATATATATATATATATATAAAAGAGATGCACTTGTATCGAGGCTTAAACGGGTTCATAAATGATTTTCTATCTTTCCATCGTCTGAGGGTGGCTAAAAAATGATCAGCCCTATCTACTTCACAAAATCTAAACAAATGATAAAGCTTTTTGGGAGTGAAATCCTTCATGGTCGGACCGAAAACTTTTCAGCACCCTCGCGTATTGTTTGGTCATTATTTACTTAATAGCAATTGTATCTTTGTATATTTATATAGGAACCTATTATGTTTGTTCTTGAGTGTTTTAAAGCCCGGCCCAGAGACAGAGCTGTGATTGTATTTAGAGAGTGAGTGATTGCTTGGACTTTAAACTCTTGAAAAACGAACCTTCATCACTCGCTTTGTTATAAACTCGTTATCACCTCGAAAAAAAAAACATATATGGCAATAATTACTGGAAATCTGAGACGAAATCCGTCTTATCACTATTTGCTAAGCTTAATTGGACATTAAGTGAAAACGGAGGAAACGGGTAAACGCACTTGTAGCAGTCTTCTAAATAGGGTAGGAATAATGATGATGATGAGGATGATGATAATGATGATGGTAGTTTATTATTATTATTACTAGCAGCAGCAGCAGCAGTAGTAGCCTTTGCCGTGTATTTAACGAATTGCCAGTGTCTAAATCAGACTCTATGAGGAACAATAAGTTTTATACATCCGAAGATGTAAACAGACAATATTGTTGGCTTGTGATGCCACAATTCTTTTGATTTCTCTCTCGAGGTCCTTGTATTTATTTAGTTTCTCAGACATTTTCAAAGACGTGTGCTAGTCGGCTGGTGCCCGCCACATCTATCAGAAGGTGTCTTCGACGTGATTTGTCCTAATTAATTAATTAAAAGTGCTCAGCTTGAAGAAATGTTAGGATATACATGCATATATATATATATATATATATATATATATATATATATATAACTGCAATATATATATATATATATATATATATATATATATATATATATAACTACAATATATATATATATATATATATATATATATATATATATATATATATATAACTACAAAAACAAAAAATGAAAAACAAACAAAAGAAAATTAAAATGGAATATTTCCTCCAGACACAGGAACAAACAAGAAATCAAGCCAAACTCTGAATAGCCATACCCCAAAAGAAAACAACAAAACCTCGCAACTACACTGACCACCACACAACCAATGCAAACACAAAACAGACCAAATAAATACACCAACAGACAACCACCAGCACCACAACCAACAATAACAAAACCGCCACCATCAACGATAGCTAGAACCTCAATACAAACACACACACACAAAACAAATCACTAACTTACGCGGACATCCTTAGGGTGCCGTACAAACATACACAAAACAAATCACAGCAGCCCTTCTACAGAACGCATAACCCCATTAGACATCCCAGACCACCTAGATTAGCCCCTAGTAGACAATCAACAATAAACACACTCAACCTTAAAAAAAACGGAATAAGCCCCCAACCAGGACACTTGAATGGGGGTATAGCATCCCTAATACGAGATATGATGCAAGCTTTCGAGCTTTTACGAAAGAACTTTGCTATGTTTGCAAATTCAAACTTGACCCATACGGGCGAGTTATAAATTTAAGTAACAATAAATTTTCACTCAATATATTCAGGTTATTAAATAAAGGGCTAAGCTTTTGCCCTAGTCCCCCAAGGTTTGATAAAGACACCTTGGCAAAGGACCTGAAATCCTTCTTCAGAAGAATACGGTTAAAAGCCCACTACGGGGACAATGATCACACACCTTCCATACTTGATACATTAAAAGAGAAGGATACTATATACACCCCACAAAACACAGACATTACTATACAGTCATTTGAAATGGCAGTAGCAAATGACATAAAGAAAACAATAGCACGTAAGCTGCCACGTGACAATATTACTGAAGGGGAACGTATAGCCCTCGATACGCTGACACATAGAGATGACCTAATCATAACACAGGCTGACAAAGGGGGTGCGACAGTGATCTGGGGAATCGAAGAATACATTAAAGAGGCCAACAAACAGCTAGCCGACAAAGAAACCTATATAAGCTTACCTACAGATCCCCTTCTCAAATGCCAAAAGAATTAACTAGCTCACTAAACATAATGCTTCGCAACAATCTAATCGACAAGGAAACATGCACAACACTTACACTCACAAATATCACACCTGCCTGCTTCTATCTAACTTCCTAAAATACACAAAAGCAACAACTCAGGAAGGCCGGTCATTTCATCGTTCAACTGCCACACGGCCAAAATTTCCAAATACATAGACCATTACAACCACTAGCTAAGGAAGTAAAATCCTACATCAGAGACGCAACAAATCTACTGAACAAAATTAATCACATACAAACAGTTCCAGAGAATGCTATTCTAGTGACTATGGACGTTAGGTCACTCTATTCAAACATTAAACACATCGAAGGGCTAACCGCCCTTCAGGAAGCACTTACTAAAAGAAGAAAACAAGACCCCCCACAGAAGTTATCATAAAACTCATGGAGCATGTCCTTACATTGAATACTTTATTCAATGGAGCACAGTACCTTCAAATAAGAGGTTGCGCCATGGGCACCATTGCAGCTCCATCATATGCTACAATATTCATGGGAAAATTTGAGGAGACCCATATCTATCTCATCATTGGTAGCGACTGCGTATTCTATGCAAGATATACCGATGATATATTCTTTGTATACACGGATAGTGATGACAAACTTACCCAATTCCTTATGACCCTAAACACAGTGCACGACTCAATTAAGTTTGACTATGAAAGATCCACAACATCAGTAACATTTTTAGACACCCGCATTTACATAGATGAAAACAGAAAACTACAAACGACACTACACACTAAAATCACCGACACCCACAACTATCTACACTTTAAGTCTTCCCACCCTAAACACCTCAAAGAGAACCTTCCCTATTCACAAGCAGTTAGACTCAGAAGGATACGTTCCAACAATGAAGAATTAAATAAACACATTGAAAATCTGGAGCATCAATTCACAGCACGTGGCTATAAACAACACCTAATCAGGGAACAAATAAATAAAGCAATTTCCACACCTAGAGAAGACACCCTAATGTACAAGATTAAAAATAAACCTAGCCACATCCCTCTAGTAACAACTTTCAACCCCACTCTGCATCCACTATCGCAAATAATCAAACGTCGCTGGGAAATACTACATCTCAAACCAGACCTAAAAAATTGTTTAAGGAATTCGGCCTTCTAGCATACCGTAGACCTAAGAACCTAAAAGAAATCATAGGTAGTAACCACATTTCAGGGGACAAGGTAATCCGTAATAAGCTAACAACAAAAACAACAGGATTTTCCCAACAAAAGAAGTTTATGCTGCAACCATATTACACACGAATTCATTCACTAGCTCAATCACTAAATCTACTTTCAAAATCTACCACGATTCTAACTGTAGAAGCCATAATATAATTTACTTCTTAGAATGCACACTATGCGAGAAACAATATGTAGGAAAATCTGAATGGCCCTTTCACTACAGAATTAATAATTATCGCAATCGAATTAAGTCGACTCCCCAGGAAAAATTATTACTTGTAGAACATTTCCGCCTGGAAATACACGATTTCAAAACCCATGCCAAATTCACTATAATTGAGAGAATAGAAAAGTTCAGAGCAGATAACATTAGAAAGATTTTAGAGATCCATGAAAATAAGTGAATACAACGTTTAAAAACACACTATCCAGCCCGGCTAAACCATAAATTTAACAATATAGATAGTACTAATATATAACTCAACAAATCAAAACCTACCCACATTTCTCACCCACACAAGACAGACATGCTTACGGAGGTGTTGAGGCCTCACACTTATACACTTATACACACACCCATACGAATATACACACTTACACACATCATACTCACTCACTCCCTAATGAGCCAAATGATAACACACACCCACAGCAATACACACGCTTACACATATCATACTCATTCACTCCCTAAGAACCAAATAACACACACACACACACACTTAACAGAGACACATCCCCTCTCCAGGACCAATAAAACTTTCAAACTAACCAGGGGAATTCAGAGAAGCATAGATCCATCCAGCTCTTATCTCAAATAACAACTTAAAAGAGACTGTTTGTCCAACACAAGGAATGTTAAAAGATTCATGTTAAAAAGATAAAAAAATAAAAAAACAAATGAAAACTACAGACAAAAGTTCATTTTCTCCATCAAGACATTCATTTCTGTAGTCTACTGATACCAGCAAGTAGAAATATTTCTTCTCCTGATGATGGCCATTTTGGCCGAAACTAGTAGAGGAATCTAAATGAAATAATAATAAAAAAAACGAAAGAATATTAATCTACAACCCAGTGTGCCTGAAGATTTTAATTTTTTAATATTTTTTTATTGTTCAAATATATATATATATATATATATATATATATATATATATATATATATATATATATATATATATATATATATATATATATATATATATCCCCTCCATGTCATTTAATGTATTATGTAGGCGTATGGATTTCTCACCTAGTTTTGAATGAGGAAGTTTCTGAACATTTGTTGTTATTATTATTATTATTATTATTATTATTATTATTATTATTATTATTATTATTATTATTATTTTCTTTGATTTCTGGCGTGTACACATTTCTTTCCGGGTCCCGCCCAGAGACCTAAGGTTAGAAATGGCATCATGACGCTTTCCACTGACCAACAAAATTTTTTTTTTCCATTGATAAAGCCCTTCGTAAAGTGTGGGCTGTACTTATGAGAACATTTTTTTGTATTTCTTATTTCTTATTTCTTATTTCTTCTTCTTCTTCTTCTTCTTCTTCTTCTTCTTCTTATTATTATTATTATTATTATTATTATTATTATTATTATTATTATTTCTGTTGTCTACACAATTCTTCCGGGTTCCAACCAGAAACCTAAGGTCAGAAATAGCTTCATATTTTCCTCCGATCATTTTTGTAAAAACAATAACAAAACAAAAAAAGAGACATAAGACCAAATACATTTTAAATAGATCAATCTCTTCTTCAATGTCGCTTTTGCTGTGTATTTTACGAATTGCCGGTGTCTAAATCAAAGTCTACAAGGAAGAACAAATTTTATACATCCGAATATGTAAACAGAGGAGGTGTAGAAATAAAAATGTAATTTTGGTCACTGCGTAGAGAGAAATTTAAGCAAAATGTTAGAAGCAACCACGAGTGTGATTTATTTACAATTCATATATTTTACATCAACCAGGAACTTGGTCCACGAATTGGTTTGCTTTTTTTTTTAATATTATTTCCCAAAACCCCAATAAGAATAGACAATATTGTTGGCTTGTGATGCCACAATTCTATTGATTTCTCTCTCGAGGTCCTTGTATTTATTTAATTTCTCAGACATTTTCAAAGATGTGTGCTAGTCGGCTGGTGCCCGCCACATCTATCAGAAGGTGTCTTCGACGTGATTTGTCCTAATTAATAAAGTGCTCAGCTTCAGGAAATGGTCTGATGTCTACGGAAAGACCGAAGTGTTGCGAATATTTTTCGAGGGAAGCCCGTATTGAAGTTGCGTCTTTATAACATCTACAGTATTATTTAAACGTTTATGGATTTCTCTCTCTCTGTCTGTCTGTCTATCTATCTGTCTGTCTGTTTCTCTTTCTCTCTCACTCTGACATCATATATTGATTTTCCAAGCATAGCTTAGATGTGGCACGAGGCCGAAAGTAGGAGGCACCCAGTGAGAATCGAACTCATTACACAGTCATAATCGTTCTAGCAAGATAAGCTTGCTCACCATTACACCACCACGAGGTGCCCAGGCTGACATCATATATATATGTGTGTGTGTGTGTGTGTGTGTGTGTGTGTGTGTGTGTGTGTGTGTGTTGTATGTATATACGAAGAAATAAAACTGTCCAGACTATGTCAGTACTGGGTAATGCCAGAATACTGAGGAAGGGACGAGTGGGGCTGGAGATTTTAAATGTCCTGTTGTAACACAATACTCAGCGACAACCACCAATCATCTGATGTGAACGTGCGAATGCTTAATAAAAGTAAACAAGTGAAACCAAAAACAAATAAAATTAAAATAAAAAACAAACAAACAAAGAAACAGGAGATAGCCCACAATGCAACTGAGCTAACGAACCGACTCGGCAATGACGGGGAGGGTCCAAAATAATCATTGAATACTGTTTCGATTCGCGCGCGCGCCAAAAAAAGAAAAAAAGCGTAGAGTAATGAATGCGGATACCAATCTGAACGTACCCCCAAGGCCAACGTTGGTTGCTTAGCTAACAAAGGGGAAAAAAAATCGAAGATCAGTAAAGCAGAAACAGTTTTAGTTAATTTTGTCTTCATTAAAACTGAATAAATTCAGGCAATTCAGAGCGAAACAGTTAAGCATAAAAAAAACGAAAGCGGTGCCTTCTAAAATTAGTTATTCCATTACAAACATAAAGTACATTGGATCACCGAGAGTTTGCGCAAGAGCTAAAATAGTTACGAAGTATATTTAGTACTTTGAAAAAACAAGGCAAAAGCTCGCAGATAAGCAGTTATTTATAGAGCTTAGCGGTATCCAATATTAGTCCTCAGTTATGGCGCGTTCTATTATAATCAAATTGGACAAGATCGTAAAGAAATCCTTTCTTCTTTATCTCATACTTTTCAGTCTCTCTTTTTTTTTATTCTTTTCTTTTATCTCCATGTCTATGCCACTCTATGCAGAGAAACTCTCTATCTCCATCTATTCTCTCTCTCTCTCTCTCTCTCTCTCTCTCTCTCTCTCTCTCTCTCTCTCTCTTATAACAAATGCTTTGTTCCTTTTTGCTTATCCAATCGAGCATTCACAGAAAAAAAAATTTATAACAATTTTCTTTGTTTGACCATTAGTTGAGGGTATCGTAAAGATTAAACTTAGCTTTGTACTAAACTACATGTACTACTACTACATTGTACTCCACTATCTCTTTCCCCACTCAATCTCTCTTTCTTTTTCTTTCACTCTCCTTCTCTCCCTTTCTCTCTCTCTTTATATATATATATATATATATATATATATATATATGGCCTGAAAATTGTATTTAAGCAATTTCTACATGAAAGAAGGAAATTATAAGGACACAAGAAAAATTAAATAAAAAACTAAACCGCAATACAATGTTAGTAGTTTTTAATGAAGCTTGTATAAAAGAAAGATTGCTGCCCAAATGCACAATTATATATATATATATATATATATATATATATATATATATATATATATAAGTAAACATTAGAGTCAACACTCAGAGGCGACAGGCTGTTTCATGCTAGACACAATCGTCAGGCGGCCTGACGATTGCGCCTAGCATGAAACAGCCTGTCGCCTCTGAGTGTTGACTGTAATTTTCACTTTTATATTTATATTTACATACGCTCTATCTCTGATATTGAGCACTTTATACCATAAATATAGCACACCTTAAAACTATATTTCTTCATATATATATATATATATATATATATATATATATATATATATATATAGTATGTGTATATATATATATATATATATACAATTTCCGTTTAAGGGACATTCGTTCATTATTCTGCAGTTGCACGTGGGTTTAATTTGTTCGTGTGGTTTGTTGATAATTTTCCTATTGTGCTTTTTTATTATTTGTGCCATGTTCTCGGTGCAGCTGTAGCTGATTTTTACTGTGTTTTTGTTGAATATTTTGTGTAGGGTGCTTTATTCCGGGAAGTGTTTGTGTAAGAGTTTGAAGAATATTTTTCCTACGATTGTTTTTACGTTTTTGCTGTACGGCGGGTTGAACCATATAATATTTCTTCTCCTGTTGGCCTTTTTTGTGTTCTGTGGTGAGTATGTGAGTGTTTCTGGTATCTTTTAGGGCTGTTTCATAGTCTTTCTTAGCTTTGTTAAATATGGATTTATTGGAGGAATTGTCGGAAAGTCTGCGGTTAATGGATTTTGGTATCTGTTTGATTATAGAAGGCGGGTGGTTGGAAGATGTGTGTATGTAGAGTGGTTTATCATTAGTTTTTCTATATGGTTTATATGTGCAACTGCAGAATAAAGAACGAATGTCCCTTAAACGGAAATTGTTTACAAAACAACGTAATATACCAAGCCACGATAAAATCACCAGATAATGAAGAAAAAGTATACATAGGAGTGACTAAAGGACACTGTAAACAAAGAAATTATACACACAAAACATCTCTCACAAATAGTAAATATGCGAACAGTACAATGCTTTCTAAGTATATCTGGGAAATTAAAAACAAAACGCATATCACACCAAAAATATCTTGGAAAATAAGGAAAAGATCATCAGCCTACAACAATCAATCAAAAACTTGCAAACTTTGCTTGGAGGAAAAAATAGCTATCATTACTTTCCCAGACCAAAATAAATTATTAAATAAAAGATCGGAGCTCATCTCAAAATGCAGACATGAAAACAAATTTTTACTACGTTACTTAAAAATTGAAAACGGAAAAAACAAAATAAAAAACAAATAAATAAACAAATAAACAAAATAACAATAAAATAATGAAAAATAAATTAATCCAAACAAATTACCAAATCACACCTCTTAGAATAAAAGAATAATAATAACAACAAAAAAAAAACGAACCCAAATAAATAAAGTAAATAATAAACAAATTAGCAAACCATTATGACCAAAATATTAGTTAGACTAAAAAATCGAACCAATTTACCGTTAGAAAAATCAAATAAAAATAATCAACCCAAATAAACACAAATTAAAAACTGTTCCTGCCAAAATAATAGTTCGAACAAGCTGCAACAATCAATAAATAGCTTTAATTAATTTCTCAAACCAAAACAAAACTATTAAATAAGTGAGATAAACAAATTTTTACTACGTTAATAAAAACTCCGATTAAAAAAAAAAAAATAAATAAATAAATAAAATAAGAAACAAAAAATAAAAACAAGCAAAATAATTTAACCCAAATAAATAAATAAACGACTTCCGGTAAAATAACCGCCATAATAGACTTCCCACAATGCACCCCTGACCCGTATATATATAAATAGCCGAGAAAAATAACAGCACATGTGGCCTGACGATTGCATATAGCATGAAACAGACTGTCGCCTCTAAGTGTTGACTTCTATGTTCACTTTTATATATATATATATATATATATATATATATATATATAATAGGCCCTTTAAAAAAATTTGAAGGATAAAAAAGCCAGCAAAATGATACAATATTGTCAATGAAATTGATATTTATTTCATATAAACCTTTTGAAAGAAACGAAGCATGAAGAGATAAATTCTAAAGTCGGAATTTTCGACCTCGCCTGTGTTTTTTTTTTTTTTTTTTTTTCAACGATGCGAAGAATAAAGAAAGAAGTGAGACTTACTCTTTCGAGGAATGTTGTTGGTCCCCCTGTGGAAGTTATACTCACTGAGTAAAACCTAATCTCTGTTTAATCGCTCAATGTTTGAATTTATTTTGAACATAAATTTCAACTCTGATCTACGTCTCGCCTATCGGCTGTTGAACGAAGACAACCAAAAGGACGCATCCGATATCATCTGCGTTATGATATTTTAGGTTGAAGTGATCGGCGACTGAAATTATTTTTATTGTTCTTAAGGGTTTTTTCTTGTGATTGTTGAATCGAAGTCGAAATTTTGTACTCGTTTCTCCCACACTTGCAGCAGAAAAGCATATATTACTAGATTTTAACTATCACAATTTAAAGTCGGTGGTTTTAATATTACGTGAGTGACGCGGGTAGATCACTGCTATCAGTGATGATATGTCTCCAGATTGGCATCGGGGTTTATTGGAGGTCGTATTCCCTTGGTGAGGTGGTGAAAGAATTGTACTGGATGTGATTAATATTGTGTGTGCGTTAGGCGGTTGATGTCTATCGGGAAGTGGGTTTTCGCTTAATATTTTCTAATTGTCTGGTCAAGTTTTAAGTACTGGAAATATTTTGTTAAGATGGAAAAGCTTGTGAATGTTTTTATTAAAATAAAAAAAAAGCATGGGAATTCTGGAATTATTCAATTTTGGTACGTAGGTTAGAAGCGTATTCCTATTTTCTTTATAAGCCTTGGTAACTGATTTTTTGAAAGTTTTAAGTTAGTAATTCCCGTTAAGAAAGTAATTGAATAATTTTCCTATGTGTATTTCGTAATCCCTTTTCTGTGAACAGATACGTTTTATGTGTAGACATTGGCTGTAGATTCTTTTAGATTGGTAACGTACCAGATATTGAAATTCAGGTATCAATGACCATCTATGGATTTGGGGTATAGTGTTGTGGAGGTGAGGTTGTTGTTTAGACATACCATTATCTCCAGATACGAAATAAACGTGATGAAATGTTCGAATGTGAATTAGATTGTGTGGTAGAAACTATTCAAGTATTTTTTTAAAGCCTCGGAGACTATTCTCTCCCTGTGTCTGTATAAAGAAGATATCATCTATTTATCTGTGATAATGTAGAGGTGCAAGGTGATAATTACTTAACATATCTCGTTCCAGGGCATCCATGAATAGCGAGGAGCCATTTTCTTTCCTATTGCCATGCCTCTGACTTGAAGAAAATGGTACCTGTTAAACTCGAAATTGTTGCGTGTGAGTATGAATTGTATAATGTTGGTAATTTCTTGTGTGGAGTGTTCCTGAAAGTCTCTGGCGAGTAAAAAATTCTTGCAGGCTAGAATTTCCTCCTCGTGTGGAATGTTGGAATACAGAGATATCACGTCACATTCATGGTTACTCGGAGCGAACTGTTTGGTAATCTATCTATATCTTTCAGAATTCTTAAGAAATGGCTGGAGCGATAAATTGTGAAAAGAAAAGAGTTCTGAGGGTTTTGTCAATGTAACCTGAAATCTGTTGTGTACCGATTACCGAAAATATCGGTTATCCGGGTGGCTGAATCTTCAGAGATTCTATCAGATCCCGCAAGTTTCGTGGATTTCTGATAATGTTCTCTATCAAGAGGTTGGTGTTTGTGTCTGTGATTACTTTTGGAAGTTTATGTAGTTTAAGGATAGTGTAGAATGTGCTTGGTTTTTTTTTTGGTTTTTTTCCGGGACTAAAGCCTTAAATAACGTCTGTGTACTTTGGTCTAAATGACTAATTAAAGTGTTGAGTTCTAATATGAAATTTTTAATCAGATCGTAAACATTTCTACTCTTGAGCTGATTTTTTCTGTCTATACTGGCGATTAAACCACCCTTGTCACCCTGTTTGATGATTACATTTTTGTTTGTTTGGAGAGATTTTATGGCTTTTCGTTCTTGTCTGGTGATGTTGCTGTTTCTACTCTAATGGAATGGGAATTATGGAATTATTCTTTTTTTGTTGCGTAGTTTAGAAGTATATTCATATTTTGTTTAGAAGCCTTAGTAAATTAGTAATTGATATATATATATATATATATATATATATATATATATATATATATATATATATATATACGTATTTCCAAGAGGATAGAATCCAGGGAGAGCTCAATGTCCAGGACAGAGCTAGAAAGTAATATAAAAGACTCAAACACTAATAATCCATGGTTATGATTTATTACATTGGAATCGTAATCACGATCCAATTCAATAGACCTACAAATTCACTTTGCTTTTTGAATTTGTATGTCTGATGAATTGGATCGTGATTACGATTCCAATATAATAAATTATAACCATGGATTATTAGTGTTTGAGTCTTATATATATATATATATATATATATATATATATATATATATATATATATATATATTCATGAATCATTCATACAAAAAACAAATATAGAGGTTTATATACAAAAAATAAATATAGAGGTTTATGATTTAAATGGCGAGAATACATCGTCGCAAACACATAAATAAGATACACCAACCCCGAACCTGTTTTCTCGCCATTTAAATCATTAACCTCTGTATTTGTTTTTTTGTATGAATGATACATGAATTTATAAGTTATAATTGCACCTTTTAATTGATATATATATATATATATATATATATATATATATATATATATATATATATATATATAGAGAGAGAGAGAGAGAGAGAGAGAGAGAGAGAGAAAGAGAATAATTATATACGTAAAAGTTTGTCCGTTAGCTGATCGATGTTACCTCCAGTATTCCCACTCTAGAGTTTCATTGTTATTTGCGGTGTATAATGACCGACCACTGATTATAGTTATTTTTGTGGTGTCCTCCCTCTAATGAGTCTATTGTGGACTCTTCCACTTACTATAAAATTAGTAAGAAAGTAAGCCTCGGGAGAACAGTCTAATAGACTGAACGCTGGTCAACTGTCACACTCTCCCAAGACGTGTAATACTCTTGTGTTGTATTTACTGTTCAATACACTATTTATCTGCAACCTCTTGTTTTGTTATTTACTTGGTCACAGCAGTTATGGCAACTGCCCTATCAGGCTTTTTTTCCATGGTGCCCAGACCACATAAATTTAAGCGTGCAACTCGGTCCTATCGTTTTATTGTTGAAATATCTAAATGCTGTTCGTACTTTCCACCTGTGGAACTCCCGTTTACTTGCTTCACTGATAACTACAATCTTCAAAAATTTAAATGCAACGTCAATCGCCATCTTCTATCTTTTTTTTTTAACCCTATTCACTTTTTGCCCTTTCCTCCCTCCACTCCATTTTCAGTCTTCTCATTCTCTTTCAGCTTCCTGTAAGTATTAATGGCATTCCTGCCTTGTTTGGAGCGAAATGGAAATGCCGAAGAATCAGCATTGCCTGAGAAAAGAAAAAACAAACAAACGCCATAAAAAAAATGAAATGCGTTCCTAGAAGGTGCATGCGAAATATCTGGACCTCAGCAAAAAAAGCACAACACAAAAAGTAAAAAAGAAAAAGTGCTCGATAAGAGGGAGAGCCCTAAAAGACCCCTACACCAGAGCATATTTAAATAATGTAAAAAATAAGCCACCTCTAAAGCAGGGAATCAATATGATTGTAATAATAAATATTTCTTTGTACTATACTCCCTTTGAAGATGTATATTTTGTACATTGTTTTTACACACACACACACACACACACACACACACACACACACACACACACACAGAAACACATACAAACACACAGAAACACACACACACACACATATATATTTCAAAAGAAGTAATGGATTTTAATTTATAATCCGACTTACTTTTTTATTTATTTAAACTTAATTTTTAGTGGATACTCGTAATGTAATAGACGCTCCGTTTATTTGAAACAGTATTATATTTAGATTGCCGGCCTGCACATTTGAGAAAGCTGTGAAGCTCATCGTGGCCGAGTAGTCAATGCACGTCGGATCAAACGGAGGTTTCTGTTGCAATGGGGTGTTTAAAATGAACGCAACGCCTACTCAAATACTCTTTTGTCTTTTCTTTTTCTGTTCTTTCCCTTTTTTTTCTTTTTCCTTTTCTCCTCTTTTCTTCTATTCTCCTCTATTCTTCTGTTTACCCTCTCTTTCTCTGCTAAGATCTGCTTTTTCTTAATTTCTTCTTTCCTTTTTACTTGTTTTTCAGCTCACTTGAACTGAAATCTATTTTCACCTGATATAATGCCACCTTTCATTTCCTTCCGCCTTTCCGTCCATTCTTCCTTCCTTCCTTCCTTCCATCCTTCCTTCCTTCCTTCCCTCACTCTTTCCTTTCACTTTCTCAATCTTTTTCTACACCTGATATCATTTCATCTTTTCTCGCATCTTTTGCGTTTTTCCTCGATCGCTGTTTGCCAGGTGGAGAGCCATGTCATAAGACCTTTCCCCCTTCTGCACTGTCAGTGGTCAGTTTTCAGAAATCGATGCATCATTAAACATTCAATACTTGTTATCAACAGACGTCCAACATTGATTGTTGCCGATGTACTTCCGCCCGACTCACCAACCTTGAATTGTCATCAGAAACAAAATGGAGTAACGTGAACGATTTCTTTTGTTTTGTTTTGGGAATTCAGTTTGTTCGAGTTTCCTATTCTAACAAACTAAAATATTCATTATAAATGCGATGTTGACAGTTATTTGTTTCATCTTAAAAAAAAAAAAAAAAAAAAACTTTAGGCATTTAACAAAGTATTTAAGTTTCCTTATTTGTCCTTTGCCAAATGATTTCTTTATCGGCAGTTCTTATGCTTTCTTTTTGGGAATTTTGTCTCTGGCAAATTCGAAAATTTACGAGAAAAAATTACGATTGTAAGCTTCCTCAATTAATTTACATTATATGAAAAAAAATCTTTCCAACACAATTTACAGGACTATTATATATAATTTCTGTCGATTTTTCGTGAGTTGCAAAAAAAAATCAAATTGTTTTACCAGTTATCATCGATTACTAAAGTGAGCTTTTTTCTAAAAGAAAGTCATTCTTTAATCTCTTTAGTTTAATCGCAATATTGTTCAGATGTATTTTATTTTCATTAGATCTGACACTTCGATTTCATCGTTTTTGTAACATTTTGTAACTATGCAATTGCATCGACAAGTATTTAAAATTATTAGTTACTCTACTCACTGAAACTTGTTAATATTTCTGACTTAAAGAAACAACGCATGCAACTATTTTCTGGTCGACTTCCCGTGCTTAAAAAAATATAATCATCTCTCTACAAGGAAGAATTCGACCCAAAGTCAGAATAACAATGTGAAGCCCAACACGTGTATGGAATGGCAGAGGCAAAGTAAAAGATCATTTTGTTTCTCTTAGTTTTGTCTTTGGTATGCCGCAGGCCTTCGACGAAGAACCTTGACCCTACCTTTTTGAGTGCAGAACGGAGGTACAACCTAAAAAGAATAGGAGGTACACCCTAAAAAGAACAGGAGGTACAACCTAAAAAGAATAGGAGGTACAACCTAAAAAGAATATGGGGTACAACCTAAAAAGAATAGGAGGTACACCCTAAAAAGAATAGGAGGTACAATCTAAAAGAATAGAAGGTACAACCTAAAAAGAATATGAGGTACAACCTAAAAATAATAGGAGGTACACCCTAAAAAGAATAGGAGGTAGAATCTAAAAAGAATAGGAGATACAACCTAAAAAGAATAGGAGGTACAACCTAAATATAATAGGAGGTACAACCTAAAAAGAATATCAGGTACAACCTAAAAGAATAGGAGGTACAACCTAAAGAGAATATCAGGTACAACCTAAAAAGAATAGGAGGTACAACCTAAAGAGAATATCAGGTACAACCTAAAAAGAATAGGAGGTACAACCTAAAAAGAATAGGAGGTACAACCTAAAAGAATAGGAGGTACGCCCTAAAATAATAGGAGGTACAATCTAAAAGAATATGAGGTACAACCTAAAAAGAATAGGAGGTACAACCTAAACGAATAGCAGGTACAATCTAAAAGAGCTATCTCTGCGCTGGTCAATACTAATACTGGTCTAAACTGGCTGTTGGTCGCTGGCCGCTTCGGTCCACACCAACTCTACCTATGTTGTGTTCTTGATCTCAGAGCAGTGGTAGATCGAATGTCGGTATAATAGAAGCACTGGTTCGAGCCCTGGCGAGCGTTATATTAACAGTAATACCTTCACAAACGAAAATAAAAACGAAAGAATCGTTGGGTTAATCTTCAACTGGTTTATATAGTTCTTCGTACAACAAGAATTAACCCTTCTTGCATCAATCTCTCTAGTGACACTGTGCCTTGTCTAAAACTCGGGATTCAAATTTCTTCAAAGGTGGCTGATGTCGTGGATTCCAGAGGCACTCGATGCGGGATCTGCAGTACAAGTCCCCGAACTCTCAAAGCTACCTGCATTTCGGCCCAAAACCAGCGTGTGGCCGAAGTGTTTTGAGGATTCAGGGATATTCCAATTTCCCCATTAATCCCAACAAGAGTTCCTTGTTCCCTATTACTGCTTTCTGAATCAACTTTGGAGAATTATCCACCTTCTTTGGGAGAAGTTGCAGAGATTGCTC
The DNA here is from genome assembly GCA_963932145.1 of Acanthosepion lycidas. Classification (NCBI taxonomy): domain Eukaryota; kingdom Metazoa; phylum Mollusca; class Cephalopoda; order Sepiida; family Sepiidae; genus Acanthosepion; species Acanthosepion lycidas. The sequence goes on along the minus strand of OZ010580.1, from coordinate 27,273,574 downwards.
CTCCTTTCAACTCCAACTTGCTTCACTTTGCATCTCATACCATCACTTCATACAGGTGGCGCTAAATTCTCCATCTCCTTCCTTCTGAGCATTCAACCACAGCCTACTTCACACGGCAGGCATAACTGTCTTTGTGACAAATGTAATTTTTAAAGCGTGCGAACGAAAGAACGTAGTTTTATTCTAGTCCTTAATTATAACCCCCTTGATTCCTCAAGGAAGAGATAAAATTATTTCTCAATTCCTAGTCGTATCTCCGTCCGGCGAAAACATAAAGCAGATCACTATTGACAGGATTTGTTTTCATAACTTCCGTCCTATTGTACATATGACCCTCAAGAAAAAAGTTCGTTCTCATTTAAATTTCCGAGCGAGAGAAAAAATTATTTCCCAAATTTTTTCCGTCCGCAAAAAAATATTCCACATCTATCTCTCTCCCTCTAACAATATTTGTTTGCTTAAATTCTTAAGGAAGAGACAAATTTATTTCTCAATTTGTTTTACCCGCATGTCAGATTCTCGATTCATAAAAAAAAAATTTAGGAGAGAAGAAAGCTAGGTAGCCCCTTTTCCATCAAAGTAAATGGCACGACCCTCTGTATTTCTCTCTATATCTTTCAGCTTGTATTCCATTTTAGGCTTAACCCTTTCCTGGATTTTCCAGCTCATAATTAATATTTAACCACTTCATGGCCTCAGTATCAAATTATATCTAAAACGGGACTATTGTATATCATTTTTGTCGCTTATCCGTGATATGCATTTGCTGAGTAAGTAATCTTATATACGAGCTTATTAGCTTACAAAATAAAATTTAAAAATTTAAAAATATGTAAAAAGTTAGTCTTATGTTTAGTTTTTCGTTGACTGGGAAAAATCAAGGAAAAAGTTAAATCTTAATTTTTACTTGTATGCGAATGGGATGCTATTTCCAACACAAATACATATCCACATACATACCATATTAAAACACACCCAAACTTTATTTTCTACCCAATAACAGATAATATTTACAAATATGCCAAAAAGATTCCACAATACAACACGCAACATTTAAATTAATGCTTTTGAGAATTGACCAATCAGAGAAAACTAAAACATTTTTCTCGAGCCTACTTTCGTGAAAAATTTCTTATAGAAGCCCACAGATTTCGACTTTCAGAGCAGGGATGCGACTGTCTCCAAGCCGTTCATAAACAAGAGATGTGTCAACATAGTTCCCACTCCTATAGAACGTGCAGAAAGAAACTTTTGTCAGCGACTTCAAGTGAATCATCTCCAACAACAACAGTAGCAGTCAGTAAATATTCTCTGACGATCGACGTCTTTTCTCAACCACAGTTTTCTTAACCACAGTTTTCATTGTGGACCAACTACATAAAAGTATTTTCTCAAGTACAGCTTTGACTGTGGACTAAATTTCTTTTTCTCAATTGCAGCCTTTTCTGAGGCCCAACTACTCAAAGACTTTAATGCAACTACAGACTCATTTTGACACTTGAATTTAAATACATATGCGTGTTAATAAAAATGATTTATTTAGCAGATATACTCATGCTTTCCTTATTTTTACAGAGGGGCCTTGGTTCTCGAACGTCTCACATGTCAAACAAATCGGTTTTCGTACACAAAATTCGAGATGGAAATGCCTCGGTTATCGAACAAAATTTCGGTTCTCGGTCAACATAGAAAGCGTAAAGAAGCAAGGAAAAGAGATTGCACCCGCACATTCAAGTTTAGAGCACCTAGTATTCCGAAGCGGTACCCATCTATGTACTGACAAGGCTCGACGTTGCTTAACTTCAGTGATCATATGGGAACCGGTGTTTCACGTGATGTGATCGTAAGCAAAAGAGGTTTTTTGTTTTGTTTTGTTTTGTTTTGTTTTGTTTTTTGTGGTGAGGAAGTATCTTTATTTACATGCAGACTATTGTTCTAATATTTGTTGGTGTTATCACAACGTTTCGGCTGTTGTATCTTCCGGCCTTCATCAGCTGAAGGTTTCCCGGGTCGAGAAGCACCTGATATAGGCCGGGGAATGTAACGCCTTCCGGTTTTGGTGTTCTGTCATCTGTTAAAACACTTCGCAGATATTTAAACTGCTGTACTGGTTTGATTTTGAGAAATCCAGTTCGTAGCTAGCATCGTGGGTTTTTTCCTCTTGCTGACAACCATACATTCTGTCTTCTTACAACTGACAGTCCTTTCTTCCCATCTTCATTGTCTAGGAGACCATGTAGTTTTCTTTCTGTGTCTACCATCAACAAAGTAACACAAACTTATTTGTTAGAATTGTACTCACCAAAAATAAATCCTGGTAGGATCTCTACATCCCTTACGACAGTGTCGTTGCAATGGTTGAATAAACCCAGTGACAAGATACATCGTTGTTTTATGTCGCTTTCTATTTTGTGAACTTATTCAATTTATTTTCTATCCACATCGTTGTTTTATGTCGCTTTCTATTTTGTGAACTTATTCAATTTATTTTCTATCCGTACGCAGGTGTTTTGCTCCTAGTACAAGTTCTGTATTGTTCTAACAGCTTTCCCAAATAAATCAAGTTTTCATAGCAGTTCGAGCAAATTCTTTATGAAAAATTAACGTTAACCTGTAGAAAAGACAATATTTATAAATATAAATGACAATAGGAAAAACTATAATAGTTACCGACGCGTTTCGTCCAATGTGGACTTTCTCAAGGCAAAAAACGAAATGAATTTATTTAAACAAAGTAAACTAATAAAAACAAAAACAAAATGTCCTTAGCAACTGGAAGAATTTAGAGAACGCTATTTGCATACTGTTTAACTGAAAATTACATCAAATACTGTCACGTGTGGAGATATTGTTATTATTGTTGAATTGACGGATTCAATCATTTCCTTTTCATTTCACGATATTGTTGTGTACGTTTATTTGGGAGAGTAGTAATTCTGTTAAGAAAGGTGAAATAGGGAAAAAGCCTGGGAGCAGATTATAATATTATATATAATATTAATTAATTAATATTACTTAATTAATATTAATATATTAATATATACAACAGTATCGTGAAATCAACCCCAAAAGGATTGAATATCTTGCCTGGGACATATAGTTACTCAGATATTCACATTTTAAATGATGGCACATGTTTTGGGGACAACCTGTATAATTACATTAAATAACCTGAAGAATGAAGGGAAAAAACTTGAAAAATACATCTATATGAAAAGATAAAGAACGTGTAAATTAGTGACTTGAAAGAGTAACGAATCATAGAGATCACGCTTACACATGCGTTCCAAGCCAGTCTACTTGGTCAAATGTCTCGTCTTTTTGAAAAGTTATTCTTCTTTGTACCGTGCCCCTTCAAGATGTTGGAGATCATGGCTCTCCACCCCCTCCTCTCTGAATGTTTTGTCCCTTTGCTACTTCTCCCAGACCCTATTCTGTCACCCACTTGCTTAAGCCCGTTAGGTATGTCACGCGTTGCTTTTCTCTTGTCACTCTATTTGCCCTGTGAGTATCAGATTCTTCAAGCCCTCCTTTCTCATTACGTGTCCTAGAAATTTCAGCTGCCTCTTCCTGATATTAAGTATGGGCTTCCTCGTTGTTTGCATCCTCTCCAAAACCTCATCGTTGCTCGCACACTCGGTCCATGATATCCTTAACATCCTTCTGTAGAACCATACCTCCGTTGCTTCGAATCTCTTCGTCATCTTTGAGGAGACCGTTTAATATTCGCTGCCGTAAAGGAGGACAGATCTCTCGAAGCTGCTCAGTAGTCTTTTGTTTGTTACCAACGAAATCCTCCTGTCTCGTAATACTCGGCCTAGCTTTTGGAATGCGTCTTTGGCCATAGCAATACGTCTTCGGATCTCAGCGGCCCGGATCTTACCGTCCTCTGTCAGAACACTTCGCAGATGTTTAAATTTCCACACTTGCTTGATTTTAATGTTCCCGACCTCTAAATCACATTTCGAACTCATCCTTTTACAGATGACCATGCATTCTGTCTTCTTGTAGTCTATGCTTAGTCCTTTCTTCTCGCTCTCCTTCGCTACATTCTGAAGGAGGTCTTGTAATTTCTTTTCTGTTTCCCCTATCAGTACTGTGTCATCTGTGTATCTTATGTTGTTAAGATTGTGGCCTCTAATGCTGAATGTCGTTAGGATTTCCAATTCTTTCAGAATTGTCTCGCTGTATAGATTGGATGTCCAGCGAGAAGACACATCCTTGCCTTAATCCTCTTTTATTTTGTAGATCTACTAAACTCATTCTCTATTCGTATGCATGCTGTTTGCTGCCAGTATAGATTCTTGGTTATTCTAATATCTTTCCCAAATATATCAAGGTTGCTGATCAGTTCCAACAGTTCTTTGTAGCGTACCTTGTCGAAAGCCTTTGTGTAGTCTATAAAACACAGGTGCCCGTCCGTCTGCATTTGTATTGCTCTTTCTGATAACATTCTGAGCAAGAATATTGCGTTCCTTGTTCAGGTGTTTTTAATGAACCCGTACTGTTCTTGTCCTATCTCTGGCCTGATTCTGCTGCATGCTTTATTCATCAGAATACGGATGATGAGTTTTGTTATGTGGCTCATTAGGCTGATTATTTGGTGATGTTCACGTTTGCGCCTGGTTTCTTAGATTGCGCTATGAAGATAGATCCGTGTCTGCTAACAGTACTGTATCATCTGAGTATCTTATGTTGTTAAGATTGTGACCTCTAATGCTGAATCCAGATAGGATTTACAATTCTACCAGAATTGACTCGCTGTATAGATTGAATAGTTCCAGTCAGAAGACACATTCTTGCCTTACGCCTCTTTCTATTTTTGCTTGCTGTTTCCTGCCATTATAGGTTCTTCATTATTCTAATATCTTTCCCAAATATATCAAGGTTGCTGATCAGTTCCAACAGTTCCTTGTACCTAGCGTAGTCTATAAAACACAGGTGCCCGTCCGTCTGCATTTGTATTGCTCTTTCTGATAACATTCTGAGCAAGAATATTGCGTTCCTTGTTCCGGTGCTCATCTCTAAACCCTATTCTCGCAGACTTAGTCCTTTTTCAAAGTAAGCTAATTTTCGTATTTTTTTCTTTTTTTTTTTTTTTGTCCTTTTATTTGCTTTCTCTCTTCGGGGCGTATGCTATAATAGCTTTTCACAACTTTCTATCCTTTGTAACGCTAAACAATATTTGTCTCGTTACTCAACCTATGTTCTGTCGTCAATTTACAGAAGTTTGTTAGGAAGTTTGTGTAATATTTCGCTCTGTCCCTCTTGCCTTAAAAGTCTGTTCTGTGAGTATCAAATTTTCCAAGCCCTCTTTCTTCATTAGGAGCTCTAGAAATTTCCAGCTGTCTATTTCTGATGATAAATATAACTCATTTTTGCTTCCATTTTTTTCAAAAAACTTCGTCATTGCTCACCTGTTTGGTCCATAGTATTCTCAGCATGCTTCTGTAGAACAACATTTCTGCTGCTTCAAGTCACTCCTTCACCTGTGAGATTATTCAGCATTTACTGCCATATATGAGGGGTGAGTATCTTTCCGTTTTTTTTTTTTTTTAATTCTTTTTTTTTTTTTTTTATAGCTAAGACCCCAAACAGATAAGGAAAGAAAGAGATATTTAGTCAACCAGTTACGTACAGGTCGAGGAACAAAGTTTTTTTTTTCTATGTCTTTGAAAGATTCGACAGCTAAAAAAAAAAAAATAACCAGATGGATAGCCAATGCATTAATTTGCCGGGAAAACTTCAAATAATATTAGTTCCAGCCGAGGGGAGCCATCCCTCCAACCAATAACTCTATGTCGGGTGAGGGCTGTCTTTATTGCCCGGTGCCTGTGGCGTCCCCAGACGTGAAAATGCAGCTATACATAAACATACACTTACATAAAAACAAATTTGACCAGTTAAGAGAACTCTTGAATTAGGAACTCCAATCGGTCGTTAATTGGGGCAAGAAATGGCTTGTAAATTTTAACGCCTCCAAAACACAAATGCTTTCACAGAGAACGTTTTCTGCCTGCCATCAGCATGGCTGATGCTAAACTCCAGGAGAGCTACACACTACGTCTTCTTGGCCTCACGTTTTCCACTGACATGAAGTGGAGCGGCTACATCGAATCAATAGCTGCATCTACTGCAAGGAAAGTTGAATCACTGTACTGTGCCAGAATAGTTTTCTCGTCAAAATCCATCTTGCACATTTATAAATCTACCATTGGTCTGTAATTTGGATACTGTTGCCATGTCTGGTCTAGTGCTCCTGCTGTACATCTTGAGATTCTTGATAAAATCCAAAGAAGGATCTGTAATGTAATCGATCCTGACTTAGTATCTCGACTTCAGTCACTTTATTACTGACGTGACGTAGCTTCCTTCTGTCTTTTCTACAAATATTTTCATAGCAACTGCTCTGACGAGCTTTTTTCCCTGGTGCCGCGACTATGTGAATTTAAGCGTGCTACTAGATTGGCATTTAAGTCCCACCCGTTTACTGTTGAAATAGATAAATGAAATCGCCACTTCTACACCAACAGTTTCTTTTCTCGAACTTCCTCCCTGTGGAACTCCCTTTCGTTTTCTTGCAAATTTAAATGCAACGTAAATTGTTGTCTTCTGTCTTCTTGAACCCTGCTCATTTTTTTTCCTTTCCTCAATCCTTTTACTTTCGCTCTCTATAATCCTCCGGCGTACTAGTGAAATTACCACCTTGCTTGGAGTACAATGATTAAAAAAAATGAGTGAGAATTAGCGCAAAAAACATCTAAAACAGGAAATCCAACAAAGCTCGCTAGTTGGAAATTTAACAGTTCCTCAAAGGATGTGACCTTAGAGAAACTATGAAGAATTTGACCAACTATCTTGCTCCTTCAGTTTAAAACAACAATTTTTCCTCTTTTCCCTTGACTTTTTTCTCCCATACTCAACTCTTCTGTATATAAAACAAAAGCAACATCTGAGTGAAATCGATGGGGGGGTTCTAAGTGTAGGACTGAACTCGAATACATGCATTTAGGTAGATTTAGTTAGGGAACGGTTAGTACATTATTAAATATTAAGTTTTATTAGATTGGTGCAAAAATAATGACGTAATAATGTCGTTTTTTGACGTATTTTTTAACGTCAAAAAACGACATTATTACGTCATTATTTTTGCACCAACCTAATAACTTAGTATAGTGACTAAATTAAATTAGCCTCATTAGCACAGAGACATCTCCAGTATTTTATTATTTTTTTATTTTATATTTTGGTTTGTTGTTGATTTTGTTAGTAGCATATCAACCTATGGGTTAATACCGAAATCTAAATATTTTGAAACGCAGTTATATACCTTGGACTACAGATAAAATGTATTGTTGGCTAATTTACTATAAATAGGAATTGTTGGTAATTATTTTATTACAGAAAAAATGTATTGCTGATAGTTTTACTTTAAAAAATGTATTCTTATATTTTCATAGTGTTTTGCGTTTGTTTGAGGGTTTCACTATTTGCCCATAGCTGAGAGCCTAACAAGTGCTTCATTCTAGGTACGACGATAAACTACATCCGGCAGCAAGGCCTCTGATCGGGATATTTTGAGGATCATAGAAACACCTCTTAATTGCTGTTGATCTCAGGTTCAACCTGGCATTGAGTGATAGTACCCATTAGGGTCCCAGCTATGGGCAAGTAGTTAACCACCAAACTAGGGTTGAAACATTATGAAATATATAAAGATTTTACTTTAATATACCAGCAATACATTTCCATAGTAAAAATATTACCAGCAATAGATTTCTGTAAGGCGACAAATATATTACCGGCAATATATTTTTGTTACAAAAAAAAAAAAAAAAAAATAGCATCAATACATTTTTTTTTGTAAAAGAAATTACTAATGCTTCCAAGAAAATTAAATTCCGGCATTAAATGATCCATAAGGTGTTGATGTACCGCTAAACTAACAGATTTATATATATATATATATATATATATATATATATATATATATATATATATATATATATATATATATATATGAGTGAGCATTGAAGTCAACACTTAGAGGCGACAGTCTGTTATATGCTAGACGCAATCGACAGGCCACGAGTGTTGTTTTTTTTTTTGTTTTTTCAGCTATTTATATATACGGTTCAGTGGTGCATTGTGGGTAGTCTATTTTGGCGGTTATTTTGCCGGAAGTCGGTTATTTGTTTATTTATTTATTTATTTATTTGGCTTGAATTATTTTGCTTGTTTTTTTTATTTTTTATTTTTATTTCTTATATTATATATTTCTTATTTATTTATTTTTATATTTTAATCGGTGTTTTATTAACGTAGTAAAAATTTATTTATATCGCTTATTTAATAGTTTTGTTTCGGTTTGGGAAGATAATTACAGCTATTTATTCAATTTTGGAGTTGATTGTTGTAGTTTATTCTAACTATTATTTTGGCGGGAACAGTTTTTAATTTGTTTATTATTTCATTTATTTATTTGGATTGATTATCTTTATTTGTTTTTTCTAACGGTTAATTTATCGGTTTGTTTGTTAATTTATTTATTTATTTATTTAGATTAATTTATTTTTTATTATTTATTTCTTATACTGTATATTTTTATTTACTCTTTTCGGTTATATATATATATATATATATATATATATATATATATATATATATATATATATATATATATATATATATAACCATAACAAACAGCAATCTTACTATTTAAAATGAATTTTTGACTATTTAAATACAAGAATTTATTCGAAAAAAAGTTAAATTTCGGCATTAAATGACCCAATCGGCTGATATACCGTATAAGAAACGAAACCAAACCACCCCGTGGCAGTGTGGACCCGGGAACAGCTGCAATTAAGAGTTGGTTCTACGCTCCTCAAAACCTCCAATCTCCCGATCAGAGACCTTAATGCCGGATATAATTTATCGTTATACCCAGGACTACATAATTTTTTAAAGCAGCTTCTGGGAAGTTTTACGCACATCTAATACATTCAGTGACAGATATATATATATATATATATATATATATATATATATATATATATATATATATATATATATATATATATATGTAAATGAAAGCAAAGAACATATGTGGATCTGTTTTCTTCTCTTGTGAAAGCATTATGATTTATTGAAAAGTACGAAACAAGCAGCTGATAAATGCTTGTAAGAGCATAATGGAACCTGATAAATCATTTCATTTTATCTCTTTCTTTGTGAAGTTTTCACAAGCGTAGGCAGAGATACATGTATATATTTAATATAATGCTAGTTAGTTATGTAAACCGAGTTATCAGAAATAAGTCCAAGAATTAATTCAATCTAATGCAGTGACCCTCAAAGACAGAATGGGTTTCCCTCATCCTCATACCCATCTTCGGGAAAGTATTTTATAGTTTTAAGGGAAAATTGGGACTACAAATGGACAGACTCAAACGAATGAAAGATTGATTTTCATATACCTTTCTTAATCTCTTTTTTATATTTAGAGCGTGTCGATCATGGCTCTCCACTACATCCTATCCTTGTAGTTCAATGTATTTTTCTCTCCTTATAATACCTCCCAGTCCCTATTCTGTTATCCGTTTATACAATCTCATTAGGAAGGTTATTTTATGTTTCCCCCAGATTTTAAAATATCCTATGTGTCAAATTCGCCAAGCTTTCTTTCCACAATATGCTGCCAAGAAATTTCAACTCTCTTTTTTTTAATTCTAAATACGATTATCTTTTACGTTTCCATTACCCTTAAAACTTATTTATGTACCGTCCTCAGCATCCTTCTGTAGAACCACATTTCATTTACCATAAGTCTTCCTCTTCTACAGTGAGAATATTGTCCAGTATTCACTGCCATATAGGAGAAGTGATACTACCTAGAAGATCAGTGTTCTTTTGCTTTTGTTTTCTAATAAAAAAATTTCCTATTTCTTAATACTTTGCTTAATTTTTGGAAGGCATCTTCCGCTCTTCCAAAGCCTATTCGGATTTCGATATCACATTTCCCGTAGTCTGTAAAACTTATCCAAGTGTCCACTGTGAGAGCGATCACCTTCCAATTCAGTGCAATATTAGACAAAAATTAAGGATATCAAGAAAACTGAACACACAACCGGAAAATCTTGCACATTTTATTCAGTTCGACAATGCACGGTTTAAGTCAGACCGTTCCAGTTATCCAATTAGCCATTTTCACGGAGTTTGGTTGTTCTTTTGCAATTTGTGAGTAGGTCGTTAAGGTGTAGGCATATTTTAAATACCGATCACTGTCAGTAGTTTATGGCCGTGTTCATAACTGATGATGCTCTCTCTCTCTCTCTCTCACACACGCACACACACACACATACGCTAAACAAAATCGAAAATACCAGTTCTATTTTTTTGTCTGTTTTCTCTGAATCTCTGACGAAGATTTAATAAAAAATGAAACATGTTAGATTGATAAACGTTTCCTATTTGTTTTTTATCTTATCACACTCACACACACACACACACACACACATATATATATATATTATATATATATATATATATATATATATATATATATTCGTGGTGTTGTCAACAAGTATTTTATATGTGTTTTTAGATGTTGTGCAATAGAACTTGTATGCAACTAATAAAGTGTAAGACGTCTTGATACTGTTGTTGTCGTCAAGACAAGATATGTACTTACATTTTTGTCAGAGAAACAATCTCCCAAAGAACATTTCAACTGAGATACAATGTTAGTTTTTCCAAAACAGTAGTTGACTGAGAACAGTTATTGCGTATGATTAAGTTAGTTGTACTAAATTTCGTATAATATACAATTAGTTTTATTTTTTTACTGGGATCAATAGGGAATATATTAGTACTTATGAAATTTTTTAGGACTTTTTTCATCTTGTTTATAGTTAAAATGCCTTTGATTACGATATAGTAGGTTGATATATTTAGCTTTTCGCTTTTATAGTTTAGAGTGCAAGTGTTTATGCTAGTTTTTTTTTTATGAGGAGGAAGTAAAAGTATTATTATTGGTGTCTATCAATACATCAAGAAAAGGGATTTTATTATTAACTAGCTTAAAAGCCGTACTTCGTGGGGTCCTCTGGAGGGGTAACTGGGCGTCCGAATCAAAAAATAAAGTGATCTCTGACCCAGCTTAGAAAACAGCAAGGATAATTCTGAAAAAATATCTTTGAATTCTTTAGTTCACACCATAGAACGTCTTCAATTGAATTGAGTTCTTCAAATCACGAACTCTGCGGGACTTCAATTGAATTTTTTAGATCACGAACTCTGCGGAACTTCAATTGAGTTGAGTTCTTCAAATCACGAACTCTGCGGAACTTCAATTGAATTGATTTCTTCAAATCACGAACTCTGCGTAACTTCAATTGAGTTGAGTTCTTCAAATCACGAACTCTGCGGAACTTCAATTGAGTTGAATTCTTCAAATCACGAACTCTGCGGAACTTCATTTGATATGTGTTCTTTAAATCGCGAACTCTGCGGAACTTCAAAATCTCACGTCACGAAACCTCTCACTTTAACTCTGATTCTTTGGCATTTTGAAGAAATAAAATTGATTTCCTCAATTTACAAATTCTTTTAAAGGGATCTTTTTCGCCCAACGCCTCTTCAGAAAGATTCATCTGAACGACAATAATCAAAAGGGCGAAACTGAAAAAGGTAGACAAGTCAGCGGAAAATAAATAAGGAGCCATAACTAAAATGAATTTATGAATAAAAACAAAGAAATCGGTGTAAATAAGTTCTAACTGAGTATAAAACACAAAAATACCACCCATGAGGCACAGGGAACGAAGAAAGTCGGTCCCTGAAGTTTGATGTAAACAATTTATAAAAACCGTAAATGTTTAACCGACTGATCCCAGTGCAGCACACTAAACATATTCGGAAGTGCAACCCGGGCTTTTAATCAAATTAAGTCCAATCGTTGACTTACAAACTGACTGAGTCAAACTATTACTGTTACTAGCTTCACTCCGTCTTATATATGCAGATATGTGTTGTCTAATCCGGGTCTCCAACAGCAAGTTGGTTCGCGCCACACAGTTGCCTTCACACCGACATAAAATTGATAAACCATGGAATTACTTAACGAAAGATGGAAACATCGAAATAGTATTAAATACAACAGGCAGCATGACAGAAGAAAAGCAAAAAGTCACACACGCCGATACCCTATCAGCAAATGTCTGACTCCCCCTACTCAACCAAGGCAGTTTTAAATACGCTAGACCAGGTCCAAAAACTACAGAAGGCTGAAAACGCTTAACTGAGCGCATATAATTTCTCGAATATTCATGCCGGTAGACGAAAATAAATAAATATACTTTTTAATCTAATAAACGGAGCATCTACTCGAATACGACTATCAACAAAAATAATGTTTAAAGTGATAATATATAGATAGATAGATAGATAGATAGATAGATAGATAGATAGATACCTACGTTTGGGATGCGACTTAAGTTTCGTTGTTTTACCAACTCATCAGCCACGAAATATTACTTATGATTTTTAAAAGAAATTTTTTTTATTTAATATTTTTATTATTACTTATGTTTTTTTTTTATTTTAAATAATAAGTAATATTTCGTACCTGATGAGTTGGTAAAACAATGAAACTTAAGGCGCACCCCCACAAACGTAGATATATGTATATTCATTAATATAGATTTCTTAGCTCTGTCTAACAACATTGAGCACTTTACATGTTAAAGTAAATTTAGTAAATATTTCTTTGCTTACCTGTGTATGCATACTAACGCGTACATATACGGTTGCTAATATCTAGTTTTTTTTTATTTACCCACCACTATACCGATAGATAAACAGATAGATAGATAATATCCAGCAGATAATTTAGCAAATAACATTAATTTGCTAAATTCAGTGATATCACAACTCTATGTATATATTAATTTATCTATCTAATCTACAAAGGTTGTTCAAAAGTTTCCAAGCCTCACCCAGAAAGAAGAACCATAGCTGAACATTTTTGTTAAGGCAACACATTACTTCTTATAAAACTAGAGAAACTAATTCAGATCTTTATCTTAATTTCTGTGCATGTGAGGCCCATTCGAAGGGAAGAAGTGTGCGACAAATCTAAAAATAGGCCAAACAGAGCCCCTGGTAGTCATAAAATATCTGCAAAAGAAAGATATAAAACCCAAGGAAATCCATGAGGACACGGTATAGACACTTGCTGGGGACCCGCTTTCCTATGCAACTGTGATGAAGTGGGCTGCGGAATTCGAGCAGGGCATGGACAGCACAGAAGACGACCCTAGATCAGGTCATCCAAAAAACTCAACCACTGATGAACAAGTTGATGACATGGACATTAGTTCTGTTTCAGTCCATACTGTTTTAACTGAGATCTTGGGATGAGCAAGCTGTCTGCAAGATGTTTCCCACAGCAGAAGGCGAAAAGAGTTGACATTTCCAGGACACTTCTGACTCGCTTCCAGGCTGACCCTGAAAATTTCCCCTGAAAATTTGTTAACTCTAGTTGTAACCTGAGTTCACAACTTCGAACATGAATCAAAGATTCAAATCAAACAGTGAAAACTATTTGGTTCTCTACATGAAGAAGTTCAAATAGGCAGCGTCTGTTGGCAAGGTGATGGCTTCTGTTTCATTTTTTATTTTAATTTTTTATTTTTTTTAATTCTGAAGGTTTTATCGTCATAGACTAGCGAGGAAAGGGGAAAACTATTAATGGGAAGTACTGTGTGTCAGAATAAAGATATCTGAAGGAAGCAATCAAGTCAAAACGCAGAAGGAAGTTCTGGCTCCAGGGTAACATGCCCACTCACACTGTTCAGGTTGCATTAGCTGAAGCAGCCAACTGTGTCTTTGAATTGATACCCCATCACTCTTAATCACCAGACTTAGCTCCAGCTGACTTCTTCCTGTTTCCTAAATTCTAATCCCACCTGCGTGGTTGCCATTTTGGAAACAATGATGAGATTATACATGTATATACTATGGAGGGTTTTTTGGAGGACGAGGAAGCCACCTTCTTCCGCGATGGCATTACAATGCTTGAACATCGACGAACCAAGTGCATTGATATCAAGGGGAACTATATTAAAAAATGGTGAAAAACTGTCTTGTTTCTCCAACACCTTCTGGGTGAGGCCCAGGACTTTTTGAACGACCAACCTAATATCCTATACATAATAGCATCGATTATCTATTAAAGTCCCTTAAATACCAGTTTATCATCGAAATTTGCAATCAAAATAATTCTTTTAATGGTCCACGAACGCAGACTAATTTGTTATTTTTAATGTTGTGACGGAGAAAAAAAATGAAAGCCTGCTTCTGCGGCAATCTTGCGTATTATACATTGAAACAGAATTGACTAAACTGTTAGTGACGAAAAAACCTGCGTATTATGAATTCAAACAGAATTGACTAAACTGTTAGTGAAAAATCTTGAGTATTATACACTGAAACAGAACTGACTAAACTGTTAGTGACAAAAATAATCTGCGTATCATGAATCAAAACAGAATTGACTAAACTGTTAACGAGCGAAAAAAATGCGTGTTATATATTGAAACAGAATTGACTAATCTGTTAGTCAGTGAAAAATCTTGAGTATTATACACTGAAACAGAATTGACTAAACTGTCAGTGAGTGAGAAATACCGCATAAGTTTATGTATTAAAATATGTCTAATCGAATTATTTCTTTATAAAATAATTTCATCAGAAAAAAATAAAATATATAAATTTAATTTATAACCCCACCACTTTATGTGTTTGCCTAGTTTGATAAATTCATTTTTTTTTAATATTTTGAGAACTCAAATTTAAGCGAATTAGGGCTGTCATTTCTATTGTCCAAGGGAGATAACCTATATTTTTACTTATGGAAAGAGTTCCATCTGTTTCGAAAACTAGTAGCGAGCTTATGTCAAACAACGCTAGGCTTATGTCATTCAATAATCATACTGTTGCGTCTGGAATAGACGGGTCTGTTTGTATACATATATATATATATATATATATATATATATATATATATATATATATGTATGCATGTATGTATGTATGTATGTATGTATGTATGTATGTATATAAAACTATATGTAAATAGAGCTATTAAGTATGTATTATTATAAATATATATTATCTCTCACCGCTAGCACAAATCTTGAGTTTCATGCACAAAACAATTTCCAGGTGCTGATTACGAACTGACCGTTACATAATTTGAAAAATATATCTGGCTATCACAATATTGGTGTAGTTATGCTGGGATTACAATTTGTTTTTTGTTTTTTTGTTTTGTTTTTTTTTGTTTTTTTTTGGTTGTTGTTTTTTAATTTTAAAATTATATGTAGCAATTAAAATAAGTGTTATGTATATATTTATTTGCATACATATATAAATCCCGCATATTAAAATAGGCAAGATTTATATATCTATTTACATACCTATATAAATCCCGCTTATATATAAAAAAATAATTACAAAGTTTATAAGTGTCTCTCGTTTGTCATTTATTTTTCCATCAACAACAGAAAATGATGAACCAAATTCGTACTCCGGCGAAACTTATTGTATAACCTGCGCAATAATGATTTTGAAGCATGAACTCAATTTTACCTAGGTTCTTTTCACTTGCCAAGTTTCTGCAGTGTGTGTATGCGTCACACAAGTAATGATGAATTCCACTTTTCTCTAAAGTTAGGTGGAAGATGGAGGCCTTATATAATAGTTTTAAATAGTGTACTTGAAATGTAGACTTCGGCATTGTTAATACTTTAGCGGTAGGAAAAAGACAATAAAATTTAAAATGGAAAAAAACAGATTTAACAAACTTATTTTCATCGTATATTTTTCATTAATAAAATAAAATACAATGGGTTGAAATGCTTTCCTTCAGGCTCAAAAATGTTAGAGAGACAATAAGTTTATTTATTTAAGTAATAGTTAATTCGAAAAATGGTAACCAAGGGAAATAACTCTTAAAAAATAGTTCGAGTTATTTCCCTTTATAAAAGTCTTTTTTTTTTTTTTTTTCATGTTATGAATGATTTTCAAGAGGTTAAAACAGTTCATAATCACAGAGCAAAAAGAATTCAAAGTACGTCAAGTATTTGCACAGGTTTTGCCTCGATAGTAATACTGTGCATGTGTCTGTATCTGTGTGTATCCATATGTGCATGTGTGTGTATGTACTTGTGTGCGTACTTGTGTGCGTCTGATTAATTTGAACATACTTGTCATTTGGTTGTATTTGGCATATGGACCACGGATGTCTTATGTTTCTTCATATATATATATATATATATATATATGTGTGTGTGTGTGTGTGTGTGTGAATGATGCATTGTGAGTATATATATATATATATATATATATATATATATATATATATATATATATATATATATATATTTCAGTGTGTGTATCTGTGTCTGCGTGTACGATTAAATTAGGAAAAAGTAGAAAATTTAATATTTTTTACCTTCGTGTTTAACTAATGGGTGGCCGCTTGGGATTAGTAAGCTTGGATGTGCGGGTGGTGTAATGGATAAGAGCTGGGAATTGAAAATCGAGGAGCCGATTTCCAGTTCCAGTTGGGTTCGTAATATTCATTTACGTGTAAAGGTATGAATCTAACTCTTCTCTCCCTAGCTAGGGGTTAATTAGTAGGACTTGTATAAGTAAATCATTATTATCTCCCAAAAATTCTTACAATCTAAAAATATTTTCTAGCTTTAAATAACCTGCAAAATGTTGTTAAACCGTAAAAAACATATCAATCAATTAATGTTTCTCTATTTTCATAAAGTTTCCATATTCAGTAATTTAGTCTGATTTAATCCATATTTTCAACACATATATATATATATATATATATATATATATATATATATATATATATATATATCGTAAAATACATCTATTGGATGCTTTAGTACACATCATGTGATGTTTCTAGCCGAGGTTCATTAGGGGTTTCGGGTCTGTCAACATCATACCCCCTCTCCACGGTGGCATAGCCGATACTGATCGGATATCGACTTGTGTACCTTCCGTCAGCTACAGTTTTTTCCATCTTCTAAACTACACACCATACGACTCTTCTTGGCAATTTATTGCCCAATCGCGGATGATTTCCGGTTCATCAGCATTGTACACTCTTCCATAAAAAAAGGAAGGAAACACAGCTACAATTTCTATCTGATCAGGAATATGGCGGCGTGCTTGGCTTGAAGTGGTGAGTACAGATTTGATTCCCCCATCCCCACCAAGACATATACACACAAACGCACATACAGAGAAACGCACTCCAACATTATATTCTGCTTACACTTATCCCCATATTCATTCATGTTAATTATATATATAAAATGTATAGTCACATAGTTAAAAATCGAATGACGACAGACTGTTTCATGCTTGCGCGTGATCTTTAAACGATGTGGCTTGGGTAGCAGCTCGACTATTTATATATGTTACTCGTTTGAAGCATTATTGGCATAGTATTATGTGTGTGTGTGTGTGTGTGTGTGTGAGTGTGTGTGTGTGTGTGTGAGTGTGTGTGTGTGTGTGTATTTGACATCGAAAATAAAACCTGATATCACATAAAACATCACTCCGATAATGCAAATATATGTATTATATACAACGCAGATATATATTATCATAATATATAATATAATATACTTTTAAAAAAATACCGCAAACAAATTAATTCCCAACCCCTCACAAATAAAAATGTATAAGCACTAAAGGATAGTGGATCTTTGACATCAATCACGTACACACCGCACAGCACAGGAAAAATCAACAGGAAAATACATCATATATACAAGTTAACGATCCTGAAATCGATATTTAATGAGTAGAGATTTAAAAATGGCGTTTGTGGGTTAAAATTGAAATAAACAGAAAATTAAAAGATGTTTTGTCAAATTCAACTCTGGTTCTGAACAGTACGAACCCTGAACCAGAAATTGGAATAAGAAAGTGAGAAATTATGTTGATATGTTGATAGCTGACAAAGTAAGTTTAATGTATTTTCATTGCGAAGTGCCTTTTCAGTCAGAAAGGCTGATAGGAGTGCTTATAGGTGTCACTGATATTTTTTAATGAACTACACCTGGGTGATCGCAGGTTTTTTTTAAAAGACTTAAGACAGGGTTTGAAAACTGGACGAAATTAATTTGAGGCTGAGGACTAGAGAAAAACAATTTGTCCCCTTTTCTGCGATAACAATTGTCTGTAATTTTTCTAATTAACATTATTTTGGGTTTCTGGTGAGGAATCCTTAAAAAGTGGGAGAGCTATCTCATTAATTCAAGGGAATATGGAGATAATTAAATGTGAATAATGGACATTGTGAATTGTTATTTTCTGGGGCCTGGCTAGGTAAAGTGAAGTAATTAATCATCGATATCAGAAAAGATTTCCCTATATAAAGCCAGCGCGAATTTCGCTTGGCAGTCATTTTCCGTGAGGGGTGCAAATGAGCCAGATTCGATGATACATACGCATTTCACCAAACATATTGATACAGTGAGTACAGAGAAATCCCTCAAGGGTCATTTCGTAGAAATTAAATTCTGTAGATTTTCTTTTCTTTACATTAAATTCTGTTAAGTTGATAGAACGTGTTTGGATCGTTTATCAAATAACCCCCTCCCCGTCAAGCCAACCACCAACATCTCGACCGTAATCAGCTACCATAAGCGAAGGGTTGCTATGCTCTGTGGGAGATCGACTTCATTGATTTCCTACTGGGACACAACGACAGAATTCGGGTCCAAAGAGAAAGGTAGAGCTGGGAAAGGTTGAATCTCTGATCAAGCGAAGCGGGACAGAGAAATCTACGGCCTTGTTGGCACTTGTTCCTGGGCAAAACGTAGTGGGTTGATACTGACGAATTACCCGACTCATATATATTATATTTGGTTATATCTGGTGCAGCAAACCAACCAGCTGTAACTGATTATCGTGACAAGGAGTTGACCACACCCCAGCAAACCAGTTATCTAACTCATCGAAAATTTTATTAAATTCAACCTGCAAATAAATTAAAAATAAACTATAGTTGCACTGAGAACATAACTGTTGTAGCATACCTACGGACGATAATGGGTATGTCCCCATTCACATAAATAAAGTAGTAAATACTGTATGTTGGTCTGCAGTTGGAGATTCGTCTCCAGCTTTGTTGGTTATACTCTCTGCCTCCATAGCCTCGTCTGGGGATCCTCTCTGCCTGCAGGCAGAAAGGATCCCCAGCCAAGGCTATGTCAAAGGGCAGAGTCTCGTCTCGGGAAACAGCAACCAGATCCCATTTTATACGGGGCCTAAGGGAATTTTTGGCCGAGTTTACGGGCTCGGATACCCCACAGTAAATTCGGCCTTGTGCCACATCTGACCGCATGGGGTGGCTGGTAGATATCCTGTAGTTGGAGATTCGTTGTGGAATTCACTTGACTCACTTCTAGCAGTTGACTACATCTTCTACGCGCCGCTGGTGAATCTTATATGCGTTGTTCTTGTCCTAAGTATTATCGTTCATTACCAACTTTTGTGTGATTATGCTATTCAGTAACCTTCCCTAGGTTACAAAAATAACACAGATAATAAAAGAGCACAACAGAAAAAACACCCAACAAATCACCAAGACCAACCAAACCCACGTTTAAGTGATATTCATGTTTTGCTCTGCAATTATTATTGCAGAGCAAAACATGAATACCCCTTAAACGGCAACTGCCTGCAAAGCACTATAATATACTAAGACATCGTAAAACAGCTGACAGCTGAAACAAATATACATAGGAGTAACTGAATGACCCTGGAAACAGAGAAACTATACACTAAAAATATACAAAGATACCAGGAAGAATAAGAAAACCTGAACCAGTTTGTCTGGAGGAGAACATAGCTATAATCACCTTATCAGGCCAACACAATTATTAAATAAAAATCAGAACTCATCTCAAAATGCAGACATAAAAACATTTTTACTGCGTTACTTCAAATATTGAAAACTAAAAACTTATATCTTATCAAACATCACTAAAGAAAATGCAAATAAAAATACAACGCAGATAACGTAATATACATAAAAAACAATACCTTAAACAAAATACAAATTAACCAAAAAATAGAAAGAAATAAAAAATAAAACTTAATGCACGAAATAATAAATAAATCGACTAACTTCATGAATAAATTTAATAATGATAATAACGAATAATTAATGAATAATACCGAATATACTAAAGTAATTAATAATAAATAAAAGGGATTTAAAAATTAACTACCCTATGCAATAAAATAACAGCATTCCAACCCATAATTAGTACCAATCAGTTGTGAGTCATAATGAGGAAAGAAGGCTTTGAGAATTTGAAACTCACAGAACATATTGAAGGCACAGAGGGCAGTACTAACGTAAGGAACTTGTGTGAATCGATGGCAAAATGGGGAGTGGAGAGATAATAAAGGGATCGAGCTACAAAAATAGGAAGTTGTGGAGACCCTCGTCCTGAAGGACATGGCACATAAAAAAGAAAGAAAAAAATATTTGTATTCCAGGGATATTGCAAAAACATTAAACTGGTAATTTACGAGGAAGTAGATGAATTTTATTCAGTGTTTCTTTTTTTTTCTTTTTTATTTCGGATTTTTTTTAAAGAGTAGTTCTCCTTTTCCGTGCAGATGTTTATAAGCGACACAAACACTAGGTTTGTCGCTCTGTTATGCCATTCCATTAGTGAGGATACTTTTGTCACCGACTTAATTTCACAGAATCTGACGGGTCCTTTCTTGGAGGAAGGGGGTACGCTTTTTTTTCCCCTCCGATTCTTCCCACAAATATCTTATTCTTGCATTTTTGGGTGGTGGCACCAATTTTCAATATGAAACCCATTTTTTTTTCTTTTTTTTTTTTTTTTACCCGTTTCTTCCTGCTTGTCTGCTCTCGGAGTATCAAGTTGATGTTTGGAGGTGGGAGAAGCTCAAAAAAAATGCCTAACTGCATTTTCCCAACACAAAATGACTTTTTTTCCCCACCCCAAAAAGATTGATTGCAAATGTTCTTGTTGTTCCGATTTTAAATTTTTGCTATCTCAGTGTTTTATTTGTTTTGTTTTGTTTGTTTTTGTTTGTTTGTTTGTTTGTTTTTTGTTAGTTTTTTTTTGTTGTTTTTTTTTTTTTTTTGCCTTTTTTTTTTTTCATATTTTTCTAAAATAAATTTATTTTACCGGTATTGCGTTTTTATTTAAAACAGATTTTTGCAGATAAATAAAACGTAAAATCGGACTTCGATTTAAGAATAATTAACTGAAAATATCAGCAAACGTTACTCACCGGGTGATTATCACCTCAATTGTGATAAAACTAAAAACGTTTGTTTCTTTCGTTGTCTCATATAAGTAAATATCAGTAAAAGTCGTGGCTATAAGTAGTTTCAGCCATTATTATGACCGGAAAAATATATACACTAAATTAAACTGACAATATTTGTCTGTTTAATTTTAATCAAGAAAATCCAGTCTCTCACACTGAAAACACCCGGTTCTTGATAATGACCGAGTGAGACATTCGAAAGTACTTGGGCAAAAAGAGAAAAGATCATGATATTTTGACAGTTTACTGACAATTTTGAATTGGAAAATAGAACATATATATATATATATATATATATATATATATATATATATATATATATATATATATATATATATATATATATATATATATATATATATATATGACAAACTGGAATGTTTTTGTGACGCGTTTCAGCCGTTAGGATTTCATCGGACTGTGCTTCAAAGAAATATTTTTGAAAGAATTTTTTCTCAATTTAGCCAAATTCATCTGTATTCTTTTTCTTTTTATTTCCATCACCTTTGTTCCTGATTATTCTACACTGTTATAATACAAAATGTACTAAGAATGGTGAGACATTGTAAGAGTCTGGACGTGAATTTAACATGTCTGAATTAGCAACCAAGGCACTTTCCAGACATTTTCGTCTCAGTGGATAATTTTCTCTTTTTATCAAAGTAGCATTCCCTATGTCCACTGTTTGTTGATATATAAAATTATAAATCTTTATATCATTCATATATATATTATGAAATGGACAAAGTCCGACAATTATTTAAGACATTTTCTATGTTTATACATTCTTTTTATAGATACAAATATTTAAGTAAATGCTCTGTTCATAATAAACAGCATTAATAACATTGACCGACCTGAATGTCTGAGAAATTTTCATAGAAAATATGCGTCCTCCGACAGGAATCGAACCTGTATCCTATACGGAACCGTCATATAGCCTAATGTGCCTTAACCGATTGAGCCACAGAGGAGGTTTCAAATATTTAAGTAAATGCTCTGTTTATAATAAACAGTGTTAATAACATTTACCGGTTCCGTATAGGATACAGGTTCGATTCTTATCGGAGGGCGCATATTTTCTATGAAAATTTCTCGGACAGTCAGGCCGGTAAATGTTATTACTACTCTTTATTATAAACAGAGTATTTACTTAAATATCTGTATCTATAAAAAGAACGTATAAGCATAAAAATGTTATATATATATATATATATATATATATATATATATATATATATATATATATATATATATATATATATATATATATATATATATATATATATATATATATATATATATAAATTCTTACGGCATTTTTTTTCTATTTGTATATTTAAAGATTTTTGGGGTGTGTTTATGTTAGAATACGTTTTATTTAACTACGATTTGAAATATTTTCACTTTTAATTTTTAATATATTATATTTCTTTTAAGAACAATTAAATGTAATTAGAATCCCTTACAGTAGAATTATTTTCACATCAAATATGTAAATTATTAGGTTAAAAAATTTTTAATTTTTTTTTTTATATATATATTTAAATATTATTTAAGTAAAATTTATGACAATGACGGCAAAAATAGCTACTTAATTTCACTGATTTAGTAAACTTTTATTTTTTATATAAACCTAGTAATATATTGTTTCTCATGTAAGTACAAAGGACATTTTATTTAATTACAATTTATAAGAAGTTTAGGTTAGAATTCATTTTATTTCACAACAATTTTAATTGCAACTTTATAATATTTTCATTGATAAAAAAAAAAAAATTAAAAAAGAAATAAAACGTTTTCTAACCTAAAGACCTTCCTCTTAGCACTACACGCAATTAAAAGAATCCAATAAAACACCTACAGTAAAATGAAATTAATATGTAATGCTAGAAGATGTAAGCTTTTGAATGCCCCATATCCAATCTTATCCACTCTCTTTTCCTAATATTGATAACTTTTACCCATAAATATAGCATATCATAAAACTATATTCATTACCATATATATATATATATATATATATATATATATATATATATATATATATATATATATATATATATATATGTGGAGATCAACGTGTTTTAGTGTACTCAGCAATTTTCAATCCGCTGTCTGAATCGTTTTCAAGAAGCGAGAGCAAGATCTAAAAGGTCAGCCAATCTAACAGTGATCTCATCCCACAATCCTTATTCTTACTCCACATGCGGCCTCCTTTGTAAATCACTAGCGGGTCTTAAGTACAACTTAAGATTATCGCACAAAATTTCATAACTGAATCAATTAAGCTGTCAGATCCTCATACGTCGAAACCGACGGAAGAGTCCATTATTATTATTATTATTATTATTAACCAAAAAATGAAAAAAAATGAAAAATGAAATGAAATAAAAGGAATACAGCAGATTTGACAAACCATTCGTTGTCAAAGTAATCCCCGATGGCATACAGAACCTTTTGCCAAAGTGTCTTTAGTTGCGCTATGTACTGACGGTAAAAATGGGGTGTCTTAGACGCAAAGAAATCTGTGAATCTCGGCTTCAAGACTGCCTCTTTTGTGTAGCGTTTCCCACAAATGTATTTGTCCAGGGAACGGAAGAGGTAGTAATCAGTTTGGGCAAAGTCCGAGGAGTAAAGTGGATGGCACAGTGTCTCCCAGCCAAGTCTCCGTATGAGGCCTGGCATTGTCATGGAGGAACAGTACACCCATGCGATTAACCAACGCTGGCTCCTTCTGTTTCAATGCCTGTTGCACACGTTTCAACTGCTACAGGTCCACAGTGATGATTTGGCCTGTTGATAGCAGCTCATAGTGAACTACTTGTCAAATAGTCTACTAGATACAGAGCATGATCTTACGTGTGTGTAGAGGTGGTCATGTGGTGTGAGGCACAGGTTCCTGTGGTGACAACTAATGTATGGCACGCTTGAGAGTGACCCACTTTTCGTCAGTGGAGAGCACTCGATCAAATACGGATACGTTACAGTACAACGGGAAACAGGCTGTCACTCGTTTCTTGTTAGCTTCCGACATCGTGTGGGGGTACCCACTTGCTCAGCTTGTACGTCTTCCCTATGCGATGCAGGTGAAACCTGACTGTTTCATCAGAAACCTGGAAGTTTTCGGCAAACTCACTACAGGTTTGGCTCCTCTACATTGGCCAAGAACAATGCATCGGTACCTCCACCCCAACCTCATCGCTTACCCGGTAAATGACGGGCTCATTTGAGTATCAGTGATCACTTCCTCCCACACGACGTAAAAAACGGCAACAATGTTTCTGGTTAACTTTACAGATATATATATATATATATATATATATATATATATATATATATATATATATATATATATATATATATATATATATATATAGGTTAATGGTCAGAGTTGAATCAGGCCAGGTAACAGTAGTATTAAAAAGTGCTCAATACACATAAGAAATAAGTAAACATAAAAATAATAATAACATGCAAAACTTTTAAGTTTAAAAATCACGGTCGAAAACCGTGGTCGCGTATTTTAATTGACCTCCTGATTTTTAAACTATATATATATATATATATATATATATATATATATATATATATATATATATCTAGCATATATGCCATATACACAAAAAGGTGGATAATCATATTTTTTCTCTCTTTAGAATAGAACAATGGGACTTATACTAAGTTAAAACTTAGTCCTATGTAAAGATTAAATATTAATAAGTCTCATCCTATCCCCCAGAACACACACCTAGTGTCAGCCAGGTACTATCAACTACTTCCCCGCCCATATCCCTCTGTTTTGTCTTTTGTCACTGTTATGTGTTATACGTAATAGGAGTAGGTAGACCCTTCTACCGCCTGGTCAACACTCCTCCCCCTTCCCCTGAACAAGAGCAGAGGCTCACACCTTGTTTCCTGTCTAAGAAGGGGTTCCCGGTACTCTCTCTTTCTCTCTCTCTCTCCCTCTTTCTCTGGCCTCTGTAATAGTGCTGATGTGTTTCTCCCGTGACGTGAGCAGTCTGTGGCATTGCCTCTTCATTTTGAGGGTACACGGTTGACAGTTCACTGGTTGCTGTTTCCGACTGGTAGTTAGGAGCCCTAACTCTTGCGTAGCGTCTTGAGCGGCCGCTCTGATCAACAGTTGTATAATACCGGGGTTTTTGTAGTGCCATGTCGCGCATGGAACGGTGTCCCTGCTGTCACCTCCGGTGGGCAACCCTGAGGCCACATTATGATGCAGGCTGTGCCAACTCCTCTCTGCTCATGTTGCGGTCGATAACCGTCTGCTTCTCTTACTTCAGGCCTTCTTATCCTCCAACTTTCACTCCACATGAAGACTAAGGCCTGAAGTACTTCAGGCTTTCTCATCTTCCTGCAATTACTTCACATGAAGACTCAAATGAACCAAAAAAGTAAACCTCAAAAATCACCTAAACCCTTCAACATTTCGTTCAGCAACATCCGTGGCATTAGAACAAATTTCTGCAATATGGAATCTTTCCTCACTGCAAACAGCCCGGATATAATGGCCCTGTGCGAGACAAACCTTGTCCCGTCTATTCCCTCCTCTTATCTCTCGATCCCCGGCTACCTTCCTATCCCCAGGAAAGACTCTCTAACCCACATGCACGGCCTTGGTGTCTATGTCAAGGATCATCTCCCCCCTGGCCAGAGAGTTGTCTCTCGAATCACCAGACCATTCGTACATATGTCTTCGACTATCTCTCCTCAATGCCGTAAGCTATCTCTTCTTCCTCTATCGCTCTCTATCCTCTCAAGACTGCGGGATACTCGATAGCATATCGGACAGCATAGACAAGGCCCTCTCTCTCCACCCGTTTGCTCACATATTCGTGTTTGGTGACTTTAACGCCCATCATACCAAGTGGCTCGAGAATGCTACTACTGACTGGGCTGGCATTCAAACACTTAACATCTCAATTTCTCAATCCCTCACGCAGATAGTCAACTTCCCCACGCGTTTTTCCCCCAACCTGGCAGATAAGGCCTCCATTCTCGATCTGTGTTTTACCTCCATCCCCGAATCCTGTAGCGCCACACAGCTCTGCCCTCTTGTTAACTCTGTGGTATCTGTTAACATTTCCTTCAACTCCACACCCCGCAAAGAACCTCCCATTACTAGAACCTCGTTCTACTACCAACGATCGGATTGGGACTCGTTCCGTGACTTCCTCCGCGATGTCCCCTGGGATGTTGTCTTTACACTCCCTGTCCATGAATGTGCTTCTGAGGTCTCATCCTTGGTTAAAGCTGGAATCGACGCTTTCATCCCCTCAAGGAAATTTAAGGTCAAGTCACACTCCTCCCCTCTCCGCTGCTTGCTCAGCCGCCATTGCCCATAGGAAGCACTTCTTTCACATATTTCGTAGCGACATGTCGGACTGCAATAGACGTCTCTTTGCCTCCGCTCGTAGCGAGTGTAAGCGTTTCCTCAACGAAGCTAAGACAATATTTGCTGCTCGGATGAGGGAGCGTATTGCATTGCAAGATTATTGGCGGCTCTGCAAGAGTGTCCTGAACAATAGAAAACCCTCCATACCTCCTTTATTCAACCAGTTCGAGGTCTTGACCTCCTCAACCGACAAGGCTGAATGCCTTGCTCGGAAGTTCTCATATAACTCGACGCTTGACTCCACCAGTGTACCCATACCTGACTTCTCTTTAAGAACTGAGGCCCTATTGAGCGGCTTACGCATAACCCCGTCATCAGTACTGGGTATTATCTCCAAATTAGACACCCACAAGGCTAGTGGCGGAGATGGCATACCAGCCATTGTCTTGAAGAAATGCGCGCCTGAGCTAGCACCCGCTCTCTCTAAACTGTATAATTACTGCCTCAAGGAATCCTCATTTCCTGGCTGCTGGAAGTCCTCATCCATTGTTCCTGTCTTTAATAACTCTGGAGACCCCTCTGACCCCTCTAATTACCGTCCTATTAGTCTCCTACCACTCTTCGGCAAAGTCTTCGAAGCCCTAATCAACGCAGAAGTGGTTAACCACCTTACCAAACACGACCTTCTCTCAGACAAGCAATACGGTTTCCGCTACGCCCGTTCTACAGCTGATGTGCTTACGGCCATCACTGAAACCGTCTACCAAGCACTTCAAAATAACGGTGAGGCTCGTGTCGTGGCCCTAGACATCTCCAAAGCGTTTGATAGGGTTTGGCATGCCGGCCTTCTTCGTAAGCTCCAGGGTTACGGTACTACTGGTCGACTGTTTGATTTAATACAGTCATTCCTGTCAAACCGAGAATTGAAGGTCGTTCTCAACGGTTTCTCCTCCAGTTCCTATCCCACGAACGCAGGTGTTCCACAAGGTTCCATCCTTGGCCCCACACATTTCCTTATCTTCATCAACGACCTTCCTGAAGCCATAGGTTCCCAAGTTGGCATATACGCGGACGACACTACAATTTACTCCTGCCTCAAAAACAAATCTAATGTCGCGGTCAAAACTAACCTGACCGCGCGTCTTGAAATGGACCTCCAATCGGTTGTTAACTGGGGCAACAATTGGATGGTCAAATTTAACGCCTCAAGAACTAAACTTCTCTCCATCAACCACCATAGAGATCCTTACCTGCCCCCCATTAGAATATCTGATAGTCAACTTCTTGAGAGCGACTCCCTGCGTCTGCTCGGTCTCACGTTGACTGCTGACCTTAGATGGAACAAATACATTGAGTCAATTGCATCGTCCACCGCGAGAAAAGTTGGCTCTCTGTGCCGCGCCAGGAAATTTTTCTCCCCTGAATCCATACTTCAAATATACAAAACGACCATTCGACCTTGCATGGAGTATTGCTGACATATATGGTCTGGGGCATCTTCTGTTTACCTCGGAGTTCTTGACAAGATCCAGAGACGGATATGTAATGTGATTGGCCCTGATCTGGCGTCTCGCCTGCAGCCACTATCTCACAGACGCACCGTCCCCTCTCTCTGCCTCTTCTACAAATACTTTCATGGCAATTGCTCCGATGAGCTGCTTTCCCTGGTCCCCAGTCTCCATGAATACAAGCGCCTTACGAGGCTGGCATCCGGCTCTCATCCTTACACTATAGAAACTTTAAAATGTAGCCGTCTCTTCTACTCTAATAGCTTCATACCTCGCACCTCTCGCCTGTGGAACACCCTTCCCAATTACTGTTTCCCTGATAGCTATAATCTCCAACTATTCAAATGTAATGTCAATCGACATCTCCAGTTACCTTGATCTACACACTATCCTTCCCTTCATCCTTTCTTCTATCACTCCTATCTGCTCTTGCTACAAATCTTCTGCAACCCCCCTGCATCCTAGTGGCTTCATGCCTTGCTCGGGGCGCTAAGCTTAAAAAAAAAAATAATATGTGTGTGTGTGTGTGTGTGTGTGTGTGTGTGTGTGTGTGTGTGTGTGTGTGACACGATATGAGATATCCGAAAGAATATTTAAGACGGGATAAATGAAAAAATATTTTTCTCCCCATAACTTTCTTTTATTCTTTTTCTTTTATTTTCCTGGATCAAATTATCATTTTATTTTAATAATATTTCCTATTCATAAATCTCATTGATTTTGTTTTACTGAATATTTATTTATAAACTTTTATTCATCGTTAAAATTTTCAAAGTAACCACAGCATTTTCAAGTGCCAGGGTTGCAATGGTAACGTTTTTTTCTTAGATTTTTAAAAAGCTGTTTAAGAGCGATATATATATATATATATATATATATATATATATATATATATATATATATATATATATATATATATATATATATTAGGGCGACTATATATATATATATATATATATATATATATATATATTAGGGTGACTATATATATATATATATATATATATAAATATATATATATATATATATATATATATATATATATATATATATATATATATATATATATATATATATATATATATATATATATATATATATATATATATATATATATATATAGCCGTCCTAATAGACGGGTATCTTCGAATACTATTACGTGTGTATGTATAAGAACAAGTTTAAGCATTTACTAACCAGCTTAATCCGGCGGTTAAACCATAATCGGGGAGATCTCAGGGATAAATGAACACATTAGATTATTTAATCTACTTAGTAATCGTTGCATGAAAAATAGATGTCTTTAAAAGCTTTTGCATTCTTGTAAGAAAAAGTTTCCCTCAAATAGAGGAGGGAATACAAACAGTATGCATGTTATCTTAATGATTTTTTTTTAAGTGCATCCTGTGAAACTGATGTAAATGTAATAATAACAATGATATAAGTATTGGGTCTACAGAGCTGTTCTTCTTGCCGTCCTTTTGTACGGCTCAGAGTCGTGGAATCCATACAGATATCATATACGCCAGCTGGATGTTTTCCATAAGTGCTGTCTGCATGCCATCTGTGGAGTTAGGCGTCAAGACAGGACATCCAATGTAGACCTGTTTAACAGGGGTAATATTGGAGGAATCGGGACTCTCGTCATGCAATCTCAGTTGCGGGAGATTGGTCATGTCTTGAGAATGTCTGATGACAGGATATCCCAAATCCTAATGTACAGCCACTTAGATCAGGGTTACAGGAATGTAGGACGCCCATGTCTTAGATACAAAGACAATGTGAAGAGCAACTTGTAAGTTGTCAATATACCTCATATACCTCGAGCGCTTAGCCTTGGAGCAGGTAGAGTGGAGATCAACGGGTTTTAGTAGAGTCAGCGGTTTTCAGTCTGCTAGTCTGAATCGTCTTCACGAAGCGAAAGGAATTTCAATCTAACAGTGACCTCATCCCACAATCCTCACTCTTGCTCCATATGCGGCCTCCTTTGAAAATTACTTGCGAGTCTTAAGTACCACTTAAGATTATCGGACAAAATTTATAACTGAATCAATTGGTTAAGCTGTCAGATCATACGACGGGAGAGTCCATTATCTATCTATCTATCTATCTATCTATCTATCTATCTATCTCTCTCTCTCTCTCTCTCTCTCTATATATATATATATAGAGAGAGAGAGAGAAAGAGAAAGAGAGAGTGTGAGAGACAGAGACAGAGAGAAAGAGAGATAGATAGATAGATAGATAGATAGATAGATAGATAGATATAGGCATGACAAAAAATATGGCTATAAGCACATATACTAGCAACTGTATATATTTCTTTCTCGTGTTATAAAAACAATGCTTTATGTTATAAAAAAGAGCTTTTAAGTATATATTATTGAATATACATAATATATGCATATTCACTGATATATATATATATATATATGTATATATATTTACTAATTTGAAGTTTAATTTCATGTCATCACAGATGCGTATGAAGTGAGGGGACGCTGAAATTTTTAATTTTAATTTTTTTACCTTTTCACACCTGTAAAAATTGCTACAAGGAATATAGAAGAGAAATCTCAAAGAATTTAAATAAAAGATTATATGAACAGAAGTGGGATCTTTTACGAAATAACACTTTCAATGTATTAGCTGCTCGTTTTAATGAGTCTGACCATAATTTTGATTTAGAAAATTCTACCTTAATTAAAACAAAAAGCAATTCACTAAGATCAAAATGTATAGAAAGTGCTTTAATCGCTAGATCATCCACGGTTAATTTACACTCAGATTCTTGCAGCATTTCACTTTTATTTTTGGCAAATCTTCTATCATCACAAGGTTGCATATTTATAGACAAATTTGATAAAAACGTCCCCGCTCCTTTATGGGTATGTGTAATCACATCTATGTAAATATCAGTTTGAAATCCTAAAATTGTTCTTTATAAATATATATATATATATATATATATATATATATATATATATATAACATGCTACGTGTGTTATCACGTGCGATACCCTGTCTTCATCAGCCGCCAACCAGGGGTGATCTCACGGTTTCGGTGGCTAAGGCGGGACCGCCACCCCAGGCGCCACCAGCAGCATTTGCCACCAGGCAGGGTATGAAGATAAGCTAACTAATTGTTCCTTTAAGTAAAATCTATCTGCAATGAAAGTTTCTTGAACGCGTTTGCCGTTATTGACGCGCTCGTAAAAGACGTTATAGACGACCACGCAAATATCTCACTTGCGCATGTTAGGTCGTGATGTTGCGCGCATTTTATTTGCTTGTTTTGATCTCGACCTAATCCAACTTGACGCGTGTTGAACAGTTTTTTGAAGGCGATGCGAAACGCTTTTCAACCCACGGCCAGTGATGCCTATTTTTGAAAGGAAGGAAATGACCGAATGTCCCAGAAACCCACGACACCCAATCTCAATAGGCATCATGTGACACGTCCAACCATTTTCCCTACACTCGGCACGCAGTGACTCGTACCGGTTTTTCTTGAGTTCGTGCGCCTCCACCCTGTTCTCTTCCCAAGGGACTGTTACTTCTATTAGGAAGACAGTCTTTTTAGAGTCGGACCACAACACAATGTCGGGACGCTTGTCTGTCTGTGCGATGTGTATTGGAAATTTTAAGGATATCATTAGATCCAGTGAAACCTTCCAATCACTGGCACCACTCAGCAGCTTTATATTGGGGGTTGTTTGTTTTTTCTTTGCAGGGCATTCCCCTTCCTTATGGAATTCAATCTTAGTTTCCTTGGTTGCCACAAGCTGTTGATCTGCTGTCTCACATTGTGTTCTTATTAGATCCCTTATCACCTCTAATACCTCGTTGTGTTGCCACGTGTACATCTGGAGCGAATGTGGACAAGCAGAAAGCACATGACGCAAGGTACCTCGGTCTTTTTGACACGAAAAACAGAGATCTGTATCTGTGTATCCCCACATTTTCAGGTTTGTTTCATTTGGGAGAAGATCGTATGTAGATCGAAGAAGGAAAGATATCGCCAATGGTTCCAACGCAATATATATATATATATATATATATATATATATATATATATATATATTAGGTTGGTGCAAAAATAATGACGTAATAATGTCGTTTTTTGACGTATTTTTAACATCAAAAAACGACATTATTACGTCATTATTTTTGCACCAACCTAATATATATATATTGATACACGTTTCATTAAATATTATACACAAGTGTTGTCTATTTATTTTATGTAAAAAATTTTTGTAACATTTGATAAGTTTAATAACATTATCGTTGAACGAAGAAAGAAATTAACAATATTGATCCATATTTTTTTATTTTATTTTAATGCAATCTAAGCTTTCAGCTTACATAAGCCATTATCAAAGATGTCAATTACACCATATTAAACATATACGAACAAGACAGTGATGATAGTCTGTCATTGTTTACATAGATGATTCCTAAGCAACGATAAACACGTGCATAAAGACGCTAGATAAATACACACACACACACAATATATATATATATATATATATATATAAAAAACACCGAATATATATATATATAAAACACAGAATATATATATATATATATATATATATATATATATATATATATATATATATATATATATATATATATATATTTATTAAAGACATTTTTTATGTTTAACGTTCTTTTTATAGATACAAGTATTTAAGTAAATGCTCTGTTTATAATAAACAGTATTAAATAACATTTACCGACCTGGAATTATTTAATACTGTTTATTATAAACAGAGCATTTACTTAAATACTTGTATCTATAAAAAGAACGTTAAACATAAAAAAAATGTCTTTAATAAATAAAATTGTCGGACTTTGTCCATTTCTCAATATATTTATATATATATATATATATATATATATATATATATATATATATATATATATATATATATAATCCAGGTAGAGCTCTATGTACAAGAGAGAGCAAGAAGATGATATAAATGGCCCAAACACTAATAATTTATGGTTATAAATTATTACATTGGATCCAATTCATCAGACCTACAAATTCAAAAAGATAACAGAAAATATATCTCCGGGTTTAAAAAAAAAAAAAATTCAGTGAAAATGTATGTGTTGGACTGAGTGTTCTCATCCTTGCCACACATACACTTTCACCGAATTATTCTTTCTTTTTTTTTTAGGGGGTGGGGATCCGGAGATAGATTTTCTGTTTTATTTTTGAATTTGTAGGCCTGATGAATTGGATCGTGATTACGACTCCAGTGTAATAAATTATAAGCATGGAATATTAACGTCTGAGTCTTTTATATTATATTCTTGCTCTGTCTTGAACATAGAGTTCTACCTGGATTTTATCTTTTTGGAAATATATAGGGTCTAGGAGAAGGACAACTCTGAATTCAAAACCTGCGGAGGGTCGTTTGGGGACCTTGTGGCACTTAGTGCACCAGGTCTCTGTATTCGGCCCTTCAAAAAGTGTGGATGGTCCTGCACGAAACCTTCACCACCATAATCAAATCTCATGTGTTGTTGTCGGGCTGTCGGTTTCCTAGGAACTGATCTGCTTGACCCTCATATGTCGAATTCGACCGGGATAGTCGAGTATATATATATATATATATATATATATATATATATATATATATATATATATATATATATATATATATATATATATATATATATATAAGTGAACATACAAGTCAACACTTAGAGGCGACAGTTTGTTTCATACTAGATGCAATCGTTAGGCCACGAGTGTTGTTATTTTTCTCGGATATTTATATATACACGGGTCAGTGCGGGTAGTCTATATTGGCGGTTATTTTACCGGAAGTCATTTATTTGTTTATTTATTTATTTGGGTTAAACTATTTTGCTTGTTTGTTTTTTTTTATTTCTGATTTATTTATTTTTTATTTTAATCGGTGTTTTATTAACTATGTTCACTTTTATATTTACACACGCTCTATCTCTGATATTGAGCACTTTATCCCATAAATATAGCACACCTTAAGACTATATTTCTTCATATATATATATATATATATATATATATATATATATATATATATATTGACCACTAATATAATCACTATATATATATATATATATATATATATATATATATATATATTAGGTAAATATAAAATATATATATTATGTACATATATATATATATATATATATATATATATATTATGTACAAATATATATATATATATATTATGTACATATATATATATCTATCTCTCTCTCTCTCTCTCTATATATATATATATATATATATATATGTATGTATGTATGTATATACATATACATACATACATATATATATATATATATATATATATATATATATATATATACATATGACGTCACACATTATGAAATGGACAAAGCCCGACAATTATATTAAAACATTTTTTATGTTTATACGTTCTCGAGAAATTCAGTGAAAGTATATGTGTCGGAGTGAGGACGCATATTTTCTATGAAAATTTGTCGGACATTCAGGCCAGTAAATGTCGTTAATACTGTTTATTATAAACAGTACCTTTGCTTAAATACTAGTATGTATAAAAAGAACGTATAAACACACACACATATACATAGATACATACATACATACACACATACATACATATATATATATATATATATATATATATATATATATATATATATATATTTATAACTGAATAGGTAAATGTACAAACGAGCGATTATATACAAATAAATATATATTCTCTTTAGTGTAAAAAAAGACACTTCTCAATGTTAAATAACAGACCTATTTAATATATTAAATCAATCAATGTAAGGTATTTTGCATATTCCTTAATATTATTCTGTAACACACACACGCACACATATATATATGTGTGTGTGTGTGTGTATATTTAGTTTGGATTGATGTGAGTTTGTGACTCTGGGTTTCACGCTATTTGCAATCGTTAGATATATATATATATATATATATATATATATATACGTGTGTGTGTGTGTGTGTGTGTGTGTGTGTGTGTGTGTGTGTGTGTGTGTGTGTGTGTGTATATATATATAATGCAGCGGGGTTCTTGAGATATGAAAAACATTTCAAGATTGTATCACTGGACCGTGTTTTCTTGCCTCTGCTTATCATTTTGTTGCCATGATTCGGCGATTGAAATCATTTTGAATGTTCGTAACCAATGACACTGTTGAGGTTGTTCCGGTTGTTACTTCTTGATATTTCTGTTGCTATTGACAACAAAACACTCTCGCCGCATAGCCGACCCTACACACACGCAAGAGATAACCGAATTAAGACACCATACAATTACAAGAAAAGACTTACTTTATTTTCTGAACTGCGAACCTGACTGAATCGGAACAGTGCAGAATGCTTTTAAAATGATTTGTAGGAAAGAAACCCTTTAAATATTGCCACTATATTTTTATGGTTAGTCCATTCTAATATCAACTCCAAAGTCAAACGCGAAATTAATTTTGTCACTTAAGATTATCGCACAAATTCATAACTGAATCAGTTGGTTAAGGTGTCAGATCAACATGCGTCGAAACCGACGAGAGAGTCCATTATATATATATGTATATATATATATATATATATATATATATATATATATATATATATATATGGAGAGAGAGATAGATAGATAGATAGATAGATGTATTAGGTTGGTGCAAAAATAATGACGTAATAATGTCGTTTTCTGACGTATTTTTTAATGTCAAAAAACGACATTATTACGTCATTATTTTTGCACCAACATAATAATTAAGAGCCAGTAGTCCCTGACGATCCGCGTAGGTGAAACCTTGGTAGGTTTATCTGGCTCTTTACGTTTAATTAGGTTTGCTCTACTTACCGTATTGAGCACTTTACTTAGTTATTTTACTTACTCGTATCGGTTTTTTTTCTTTGGACTCTAAACTTGGATACTAGACGATTGTCTTCGGCTGACATGCATATTCTCTGTTCTTTCTTTTTTGTACCTTTTTTTCCCCTTGGGTATTGGTCTGTTTATTTACATATCAAAATGCTCAAGGTTTTCCGGACTAGTATAATATCTCGTATTTATAAGATTATTACTATTATATAGATAGATAGATAGATAGATAGATAGATAGATAGATAGATAGATAGATAGATAGATAGATAGATAGATAGATATTGATAATATTAGTGCTCAATATATATATATATAAATTTCCAAGAGGATAGAATCCAGGTAGAGCTCAATGTCCAGGCCAGAGCAAGAATATAATATAAAAGACTCAAACACTAATATTCCATGTTTATAATTTATTACATTGG
Organism: Acanthosepion lycidas; assembly: GCA_963932145.1. Taxonomy (NCBI): domain Eukaryota; kingdom Metazoa; phylum Mollusca; class Cephalopoda; order Sepiida; family Sepiidae; genus Acanthosepion; species Acanthosepion lycidas. Next base: position 27,236,946 of record OZ010580.1, on the reverse strand, counting down.
AATCGTAATCATGATCCAATTCGTCAGACCTACAAATTCAAAAAGAAATCGGAAAAAAAAAACACAAGGATCTGGTTCTGGTGTGAAATTCGAAAGAAATTCACATTTATTAAATGACATAAAAACAGTAATGGTACAATAAAAATTTTTTAGAAAAAATGCTTGCACAAAATATACCTTTATGCGCGTACCACTTAGGCAAGATAACAATTTCGAATTACATTTCTGTTGGGCTCATGAAAACAATATTATCAACAAAATGTTCACTGGACATATTCATAAAATAAAAAAAATTCGATAATGTTAATTATATTTTATGAATATGTCCTGAAGGTGGTTTATTGGACCGAAACGTCCGACGTTGACATCATATTAACATTAAAACAGCATAATTGCATATAAGGATTTTTGTTTGTTTTCTCCGTATATTTTTCTTCATATATATATATATATATATATATATATATATATATATATATATATATATATATATTAATCTGCATTTTTTACCACCTTCCATTGATATGACTCACATTATTTAACATTACCATTTTAACTATAACCTTTTACTTTCAGTGTCTTTTCGAGCGTTATATTGAGTTGTAATTAATATTTAAAAATTATTTAAATTGATGAATCACGGTCAGGTTCATCTTCTGTGTGCATTTTCGCTCACGTATTAAAGGCCCACACCCTTTAATACGTGAGTGAACATGGCTCTACACAACTTCTTATCATTTATAGCTCTGAATAAGGTGTGTTATTTGTCCCAGTTATCTCTCTCAGTCCCTGTTCTAGCATCCATTTACACAAGGTCAGTCGGTAGGTTAATTGTTGCTTTACCTTTGTCTGTCCTGCCTACAACATGTCCTGTGAGTGTTAAATTTTCCGGGCCTTCTTTTCTTATTATGCGTTTTAGAAATTTCAGTAGTCTCTTTCTGATTCGAAGATTAAACGTCCTTTTATTTCCTTTTCTCTTAAAGGTTCCTCTTTAAACACATGTTCATCCCATGGTATTCTCAGCATCCTTCTGTAGAACGACACCTCTGTTGCCTCAAGTCTCCTCTTCACCTGTGATGAGATTTTCCAACATTCGCTGCCATAAAGGAGGACTGATATTACATAAGAGTACTCTTTTTTTTTCTTAACGAGGTTTTCTCGCTTCTTAATACTTTGTTTAGCTTCTAGAAAGCATCTTTCGCTATTCCAGCACGACTTCGAATTTCGATGTCACATTTTCCGTCATCTGTTTAAACAGCGTCCACTTATTTAAGTTTACGTAAATGCTTTTTTTCGCCGTCCCCAATTCATAATTCGTATTTTGGGTTGTCCCTTTTGCTAACAACTATATATTGGGTCTTCTTACAATTGGCCTTTTTATTCTTAATTTACTGTACTACATTCTCAAGGAATTCTTAGTTTCCTTTGTGTCTGTTATATCATTATTTTAAGACATTTTTATGTTTATACATTCTTTTTATAGATACAAATATTTAAGTAAATGCTCTGTTTTATAATAAACAGTATTAATAACATTTATCGGCCTGAATGTCTAAGAAATTATCATTGAAAATGTTTGTCCTCCGACAGGAATCGAACCTGCATCCTATACGGAGCCGTCATTTAGTCTGATGTGCCTTAACCGATCGAGGATCGTTCGATTAAAAAGGTCGATTTTAATGCTTTTAAACTTCATGAATCTCTCACGTATATTCATATCTGCTCAAAGCGTATCCAAATGTAAACAAATGACGTCACACATTATGAAATGGACAAAGTCCGACAATTATTTTAAGACATTTTTATGTTTATACATTCTTATTAAACATAAAAATGTCTTAAAATAATTGTCGGACTTTGTCCATTTCATAATGTGTGATATATATTGTTCAGATTGTAGCCGCCAATAATAAATCCCGGTAGGACTTCTAATTCTCTCAGAATCTGCTCACTGTATAGGTTGAATAAGTCCGTTGTGAAGACACATACTTATTCTGCACCCATTTCTAATTTACCGAATTCATTTACCTCCCGTGTGTAGGTGATTTGCTCCAAGTTCTGGATTATTCTAATATCCTTGACAAATAAATCAAGCTTACCTAGCAGTTCGAATAGTTCTTTACGCCGTACGTTATCAAACGCTTTTGCATAACCAATAAAATCTACGAACACATCCTTCTGCATTGGCATTGCTCTTTCTGACATCAATCTAAGCAAATACAGGGTGCGATCGGTAAACTGTCGCCGATTTATATATTTTTTTTTTAATTACGTGCATGCGCGTTCTTTGTTTTTTTTTTCATTTTGTCGACTGCACTGTAGAGTAAGGCTGTCTGTGAGAAAAGAAGCACGATGACGCAATTCAATCCTCCAAGAACTTGGAAACGGCATGATGTACTGCTTGTCATTCATGCCGGAAGCTCTAATATGAACATTTCAGAGTGTTTGGGTGTCAATCAGAGGAGGGTGCAGAGGACTCGGAAAGAGCTGGAAGAGACTAATGGTGATTACGAAGGTACAGCAGCTATGATCGTTCTGATAAGAAACATCAACGATGTACTGAACGCAAAGATTATGGCAGCATTCACCAACTTAAACAAGGAGACCGTCCAGAAGAGTTGCAGAAGATTCCGAAGTCCTCTGGAGGCCGTGGTTGAAGCTAATGGTGATTTTATTGAATAAATTTGCTCTTTAGTTTTTCCAAATGTTTTTGTGTAATTTTGGTAAATATGTATATATATATACATACATATATATATATATATATATATATATATATATATATATATATATATATATATATATATTGAACTGACACCACAGAATAAATATATTTATTTAAAAAAAAAAAATATATATATAGATAGATAGATAGATAGATAGATAGATATATCACCGACATCTCAATTTAACACACACACACACACACACACACACATATATATATATATATATATATATATATATATATATATATATATATATATATAATGTATATATATATATATATATATATATATATATATATATATATATATATATATATATATATATATATATATATATATATATATATATATATATAAAGATATTTTTGTAGGTACAAAATTTAATAATACTAGAACTAGACATATTAAAAACGGGCGAAGCAACCGGTTTCGCTCCCGCTTTTCAGGCTTCAACGGGAGATTTAATTTAAATTAAAACAACAGAAAATGTACAATAAAAAGGAAGTTCTCCACAACTTCCTTTTTATTGTACATTTTCTGTTGTTTTAATTCCTTCGCCAGTTTTTAATATGTCTGGTTTTATTAAGTTTTACACTTTTATTTCTGTCATATATATATATATATATATATATATATATATATATATATATATATATATATATATATATATATATATAAAATAAGATGTCGGTGTTATTTTCATTTTTCCGTAATTTAGACGACAATTTATCCATCGCACCCTGTATATCGCACTTCTTGTTCTAGTGTCTTTAACGAAACCGCGCTATTCTTAGAGAAAAGCGTGAAACCATCCACTGCTGTCGTGTGTAAGTACCTGGGAGGGAGTGAAGTGCTGTCAAGGAAACACCGCCTCACTGTTCCGTGAAAGAGCGACGAATGGTCTAAATTGTTGATCTGACGATCCACTGGATCAGGAGGTAAGTTGATTCGTGATTAACTCGAGGAGGCTTTCAAGTATCAAAAGCATTTTTCTCTGTACAGTTTCGCAGTTACGTTGAAAATTTAGTGTCCTATGCAAATCATTTATACAGTACTTTCACTGAAAGAAAACGAGAAAGAAAAGGAAACAAATTTCATACTTTTATTTGCGAGCGGTGACTCGCCCACGCACAAAGGAGTGTATTTTATAGCGAACACAAAAGAATGGGGAGTTGACTAGCGCTGGTTTTCAGTGACATGTATGCTGTTATAAATAAAAGATATACGATTCATTGCTTTCGAGATGAAAACAAAAAGAATCAAAATGCCTCCAAAAAACAGAAACAATCTGATTTATTTATCAAACATAAATCTGTATTTGATTTGATTATTCTCAAGAATGTAAAGTGTTATTGTTTACATAAAACTGTCTTTCTCACACAAACACTTTCTTTCTCCCTCTCTCTCTCGCTTTCTTTTCCTCTTTCTCTTGCTTTCCCACTCTCTTTCTTTCTTTCGCTCTCTCTCACTAGTCTAGTTTCTCGGTAAATGCCTTCCCGAAAATTAATGCGATACCCCAATTAAAATTAAATACTACATATTTACTTCGTGGGTTAGTGACCAACGATGTAACGGAACCTTTGCAATACGATGGAGGATTTAGTGCCAAAACATTAGAGTTAGAGACTGTCATCGACTCAAAGGCGCCTGCCGTAGAGCAGTGATTAACAAGTTAGGCCCATGAGCCTTCCGATCCTCAACGAGAACTCTATTTTGATAACCTTGTACCAGACTAAACAACGTTCGATTCTTATTAGTTGCCTCAGTGTTGCATAGTGCCTAACTTAATAAATGCAGACACTGTGTCGGGTAGGTGAGACTCGTTAACAAACGTCGTTTTTGTTGTGCACTTTCAAATTGGCTGTAGGTAATAGCCATGGAGTTTATTTTATCTAAATGCTAATACAAGCCTCAAGATCAACTCAAGGCAGAGGGTTATTGAGAGAGTCCGATATCGATATAAGAGGAGAAAGTAAGTCCAGGTTATGAGGATCTTTTGATAACCTTGTACCAGACTAATCTAATCATAGTAGATACCAACCCTGTCATTGGTTCAAAGACGCCTGCTGTAGAGCAGTAATTATCAAGCCGTTCGATTCTTATTGGTTGCCTGTGTTACATAGTTCCTAACTTAATAAATGCACACACTTACATCAGTTGGAGAAGTAAGTGTCGGGTAGGTGAGTCTCATTAACAAACGTCGTTTTTGTTGTGCACTTTTCAAATTGGCTGTACATGGAATTTATTTTATCTAAACGCTAATACAAGCCTGAAGAGCCACTCAATGCAGAGGGTTACTGAGTGATATTCTGATATGGATATAAGAAGAGCAAGTAAGTATAGGTTATGAGGATATGCAGGATAGATAACGGCTGACCCTAGACTTGAAACGGAATATATTGATCCGGGAAGCTTCCTCGGGATTCTGTCGCACAAAGGAATGCTTTTTGAGAAGAAGCTTTCCGAATGGAACTTTCTTCTTATCAGTGGAATACGAAGGAAATGAGGATGATTCAACCCGGTGTACGTGGTATGGCGAGTCTTAGTAGTAAAGGTCTGAACTGGTGGAACTAAGGAACGTAGTTCATCTGAACATTTGCCATGGAAATAGCGATAGGCTTTCGACGTTTTGTCTGTGGGAAAAATAGGCTGTATAGTTGAAAATAATTAATCGCCCACAAGTGAAAATATTTTAAGATAGACAAATGACAGACATGAATTTCAAAGTCCATCTATTTTTCTTCGGCTAACTCCTTGCCCATTTTAAAATTTCATCAGTTCACTAATG
>OZ010580.1:27223929-27226429 GCA_963932145.1 Acanthosepion lycidas | reverse complement strand
TACGGCCTTGCCCTTTTCTGTTTTTGAAAGACTTTGTTTCCTTGTACCTTTTAATCGTTGTTTGAACCCCCTTCCTTGAACATTCCATCTTCCTGGCAATTTCTACCTGAGAATATCCTTCACCAGATAAAGCAACAATTTGTGCCCTTTTAATCTCCGAAAGCTGCTTCTTTGGAGGCATTTTCAATTAAATATACACTGGTAGGAATCAAATATTACCCGAAAATTACGAAACAACCTTTAGTATGACAATAAATCATTTTGAATATTGGAATGAATTTAGTACGAAACTCAGCTAAAGCTCTTGAGAGAGGCTTTAAAGCAAAAAAAATACTACAATCTACTGTTAAATATTTTACATTTGCTCTCAATTGTTCACTGTACGATACTTAACCTTGAAATACGTAGGTTTAAACTATTATCTCAAATTTTTATAGGTGCTCCATAATTTTGGCCATGGCTGTATATATATATATATATATTCACCAATGATAAATGCATAAAAAAGAAAAATCGAGGAATATAAGCAGTCAATTGCTGATATCCCCTGAAGAGTGTTCGGACAGGTCCGTCTATGAAACCCTGGAGTCGGGATGTCAATCAGCTAAATGACAAACTTTTACTTATCTTAATTCTCTCTCTCTGTTTGTTTTTCTCTCTCTCTCTCTCTCTCTCTCTCTCTCTCTCTCTCTATATATATATATATATATATATATATATATATATATATATATATATATATATATATATATATATATATATATATACCGGTAGTACAACTCGAAGTTTCATGCACAACGCAATCTTGTACATGAAACTCCGAAAACAGACAGTCAGTGTGACTAGAAGTCCGGTTGCTTAGCTAGGATCGAAATCCGACTGTATTGGCGTCAGGAGGGGGATTCTACCACTAAGCCATTGGCGCATGGCAGGGATGAAGGTGAATTTAAGCGTATTTATTTTTAGATAAACACGCAGTGACTGACAGAACTCGATTCGATTTACCGAAGAGTCTTGCATCGTTAGCCGTAATAGTCACTGTTTACAACCCCACACTTCCTTCACAGAGAGCTCAACCGAAATAATTTTTTTCAGGAGTATATATATATTATCATCCACAGATAAAACTGACTACATATGGCCTATTGAATAAAAGCGTTTGTTGAATCCAGTGACTTGACCCAAAGAGTTGTGAGTTCAATACCTGGCTACTTCAGTGGCGAATAAAAATGTGGACAGCTGAGTTAAAGGGTGATAACTGAGATATCAGGGTGAGGCACAAAATAAAGGTTTGTTCGAAATTACAATCACCTGAAGAAGCCCGGGGCGTACAACGACCGAAACGCCGAGAATATAGCAATAAAGACGAGGACAACAGTCCGAGCCATGTAAATAATGTAAATACATGGATATTATTTTAATGATGTTTTTTTTTTTCGAAATGAAACGCGAGAAAAATTCAACTTTTTTTTCCATTTTTATATTTTATTTTTTGTTATCCAGTGCAAATTCGTACTGAAAAATATATTTGCATCAAAGATTTAAAAATAAGTATATAACTTTTAGTTTATAAATATGTTTCAGAAAAATTACCCAACATATTTTTACATAGTATATTTGCGTACATTCCCTCAAATTAAAGGGAATGATGCTATTTTAAAGTCTTCTTTGTTTTGTTTTTTCCTATTATATAACTTCGCGTTATTTTGCTGCCTCTATAAATCACTGGATTGTATTTTGGAGTTACTGATTTATAATTCTGTTTATGCACCCAATCCAATAAAGAGATTTTATTTTTGTTTTTTTCAAAAGATATAGAGTTTACTGTTTATTGCCTTCTGTTGTTGTTTCAGAATGATATACAGCCAATTTGTTTTGTAGCTACTTGTTGGTTTATTTTCTGGGGTGAGAAAATATTGGAATAAATTAGTTGCGACTTACTGGGCGGCTTTTGCGGCCATATTGATTATTGCGGCTCTGCCGAAAGGTTGAAATTCATCTTAGTAGCATGTGCGGACAAGTGGTTTAAAAATGGAAAATCACGTAACAAAGAAACTATTGGAACAGCTTAGTAACCTTGACATATTTGGAAAGGATATTAGAATAATCCAGGACCTAAAACCGGCAACAAAACGCCTTCATTCGGACTGAAAATGAATTGAGTAGATATACACAAATAGAACGGGGTTTAAGACAAGGATGTGTCGTCTCACCGGACTTATTCAAGCCTATACGGCGAGGGGATTTTGAGAGAATTACCAGGATGCATTACTGGCGGCCACAATCTTAACAACATTCACTCAACAATGTGCGATATTATATATATGTATATATATATATATAATAAAAAGGCTTAAACACTAATATTCCATGGTCATAATTTATTCCATTGGAATCGTAAATACGATCCAATTCATCAGACCTACAAATTCAAAAAGAAAACAGAAAAAACCCACTCCGGAAATAAAAATAGAATTTAGAGAGAGAGTAATTATGAGAG
>OZ010580.1:27213929-27221429 GCA_963932145.1 Acanthosepion lycidas | reverse complement strand
TCTCTTTCTCTCTTTCTCTCTCTTTCGTAATGATCAGGAGACGTGGGGTGAGGAATCTGATGAATTCGTAGAAGAGCGTGCAATTCGACGTGATGTAATGGCTAGCAAGCTTGTCTCGATAATCAATTACGACTGAGTAATGAGTTCGATCCTTACTAGTTACTCCATACTTTCGGCTTTGTGTCATATCTAAGCTTTGTTTAGTAAATCACTAAATTCGTGGAAGAACCAGTTTAATAGCCAGCATGACTAACAGACTTTATATACCCAATTATACAATTAAATGTGGTGTTTTATATTAATAATGACTCTCCTTAATGTTACCTTATGTTTATAATGTTTATCGCATTCATACAACAAAGGCAACATTAAATACTTACATTGGTCGTACAACCAATACACCTCGTAGGATCACATGCCACTTATCCAAACTTGCAATTCGTATTCACATCGATCAAAGCATCACATGAGACCACAGCATGACAATCAGACGAGTACGAGTAAATAATATTAACATACTAACTTGTATTCATTGTAAAGAATGACTAAAATTAAACTTTAAGCGATTCCCATACAAATGAATCAACCCATATCAAATATATCTTTCACAAGTAGGTAAGGCGTTTTAAAACGTGTTTAAATTTTTTAAAAATATAATTGTTCTTAATCTTTTGGTGTTGTCAATTTATGTGACTTGGGACTAATCTTTTGATACTTACAATTACAAACAGTTCTGCTCATTCTGTAAAATTTGATGCGTGGGTGGTGTGATGGTAGTGTCTCGGAATTGTAAATCGGAGTATCGAATCCCAATTCCGTTTGGGTTCGCTATATTTACTTAGGTGCAAATACCCGTGGGAAAGGTATGATCCCCTTCTTCTCCTCCCAGCTATGGGTTGATTAGTAAGACTCGTATCATTAATCCATTATTATCTAAAAAGAAAAAGAAAAACAAAGCAAAAAAGAATTCTTACAATCTTAAAATATTTTCTGGTTTTAAATATCCTGCAAAGGGTTGATAAGCCGTAAAAAACGAATAAATAAATAAAAAAACGTTGTTATAAATATTATCAATTCTTCACAATGGAGAAATTATGGTATTATAGTGTCCGTTATCAGACTTTCCAGTGTAAATGAGGTGCTTTGATGAAAGAGGAAATATTCGAGCGGATGGGTCAGTGATTGTCATACGACAGAGACTGAGATTTACCTTGACACCCCACCCCTACCCCATTGAGTCAGGTTGTGACACAAGGTCGGTTTTTAACGTGGGGACCCAAGTGTCTCCACTCGGACCGCTGGTCTAAGCTGGTCTTAGCTTGTCTAAGCTGGTCATACCACCGTTACGTAACAGATGTTACGCAACCGGGGCCGCAAGGGAGGAGAGAAGACCTCCGACACCGAACAGATACTACACCAGCAGCATCCATCCCAAAGGAAAAAAAGACCCTTCTCCTCCTCTGCCAATCCTCCCGGAAGAATCCCCATCTCCCTACTGAGGCCACGTACTACGTCTGTGCATTTTTGTACAATAAATATTTATTAGTTTTAACCCGTGAAAATTTCACGGCTTTTCTATTTTAATTTTCTGATGAATCTTAATTCTTAAGTTAATGATTGAATAAGCTCACGGCTAGTGTCTACGGCAATAAAATATCCGTATAAATTGCCCTATCACATAGCTAAACATTTCAGCTCAACAACGTTAACAAAATATTGCAATAACAATGATAAATAAGAATGCTGACCGTTATTTTAGGAAGTGGGTACAAATGAAAAGATTTAAAATTGACAACTTTTCCGTTTGACTGAAACAGACGTTAAACTTTTCTTTATTTATTTATTGCTTTCTTTCATTTTGTCACTGAAGCCAAGTTGTTTCTTTTACCCTATTTCCACGCGATCAAAACGAATAGTTCATTATTTATGAGGTATTGGCAGGGCGTAACGGTCTTTCGAATTAATCCAAGGTAAGAACAAACACAATTATAATAGGTTATCCTACGCGCCGCGGCGGTGGCTGGGCGAGAATAATGATTTGAATCCCCTGGACTAGTATGTCTGGGGGTGTCATCGCGATAGAGACTAACCCACATTAAAAAAAGACCCTATGAATGCGGTCACCATGAATGTAATGACCAACAGTTGCTTCCAAAGATCTACTCTCGAAGCTGAAGACGGTTTTATGGAATAACTTTGTTTTTCTGTTTTTTCTAAATTTAACATAAGCATAAGAAGTGTGGTTCTACAGAAGGATGCTAAGGATACCATGGACCGGACATGTGAGTAACGACGAGGTTTTGGATAGAATGGAAACAAATAAGACACATCAGAAAGTGGCAGCCTGAAATTCCTCGGACACAAAAGAAGGCTTGGAAAATTTGATAATCACAGGAACGGTTAGAGAATAAGATGGACAGGGGAAAGCAACGCGCGACATTCTTAATGGGCTTGAGCCATTGGATGGCAGAACAATGTCTGGATGAAATAACAAAATGACAAAACAAGGGACAGGAGGAGGTGGAGGGCCATGATCGTCTACGTCCTGAAGGGACACGGCACATAAAAGGAGAAGATAGAAAAAGGTTTAAGAAAAAGGATTCTTGTCGTATTATTAGGTTGGTGCAAAAATAATGACGTAATAATGTCGTTTTTTGAGGTATTTTTTAACGTCAAAAAACGACATTATTACATCATTATTTTTGCACCAACCTAATAATTCAACCTCTCCAGCGAGACTTTCCTAGTGGATCTGGAACCCTACCAAGATTCATCAGATTTATCTTAACAATATAAGACAACACAGTTTGAACTACGTAACGCTATAAGAGTGGCAGTTGATACTGTATTAATGGCGGATATCAATAGAAGAATTACAGGTTCGCCTAGACATTAGTAAAGTGAGAAGAAAGGACTACCCATCAATTATAAGAAGACAGAATGTATAGTTGTTAGCACTTGGAGATATCAAAATGAAACAAGTACAGTACAGTTTAAATATCTGGGATATGACACTGAAATCCGAAGGCCCATTGGAATAGCGAAAGATGCCTTCCAAAAGCTTAGCAAAGTATTAAGAAACAAGAAAATTTGGTTAGAAACAAAGAAAGGAGTGTTGAACTGTTATGTAATATCAGTATTTCTATATGTCAGTGAATGTTAAACAATATCCTCACAGATGAAGAAGAGAATTGTAACAATAAAAATGTTGTTCTACTGAAGGAAGCTGAGAATACCATGAACCGAACATGTGAGCAAAATTTTAAAGAAAATGGAAACAAAAAGGATACTTCTACTTAACATCAGTAAGAGACAGTTAAAATTTCTAGGACACATAATGAGGAAAGAAGGCTTGGAAAATTTGACACCCATAGAACGTATTGAGTGCAAGCGGGACAAAGGAAAGCAGCGAATAACTTACCTAACGAGTTTGCGTAAATGGTTGGTAGAACAGTGAGAGGTAGCAAATAAACAAAGTTTACTAAAAGTTACAAATGATAGGAAACTATGGAGAACCATGATCGCCGACATTCTGAACGGATGCGGCAAGAAGAAGAAGAAGAATGTAACGTTACATTATAATGCTGGAAAATTTCATCACAGATGAAAAGAAAACTTCAGGCAACAGAAATTTAGCTCTACAGAAGGATGCTGAGAATACCATGGATGATGCGTGTAAGAACAAGGTAGCAAATGGAAGCAAAACAAACAATTATGCATAAAATCAAAAAAAGGCAGTAGAAATTTCTGGGACACATGAAGAGGAAAGACGGCCTGGAAAATTTAATACTCACAGGACATGTTGAAGACAAGAGAGACAGATGAAAGCAGTAAATAACCTACTTATCGAGCTATGACAGGACAGAGAGTGTGACGAATAGTAAAAAACAAATATTGCTAAGACATACGAAGGACAGGAAGTTGTGGAGAGCTATGTTCGCCCACATTCTGAATGGACAGAGCTCATAGAAAAATATATTTTTAATATATTGTTTGTTTGTTTTTTTCATTATTTTAAATTTTGTTCGCAGTTAAATAACTCACTGTGTAATTTATATTCAAGGACGTCACGTGCTTCCTACCTGGAAGACTGGCGCAACATAATCTTTCTTCTCACATTTTTTCTTGTGTTCTACTCGGCTAAGTAAACACGATAAATAGTGACGCTAAAATATACGTCGAAGGTTTTTAGACATGAATTAATTTTAATTTATTCGAGGTAAACGATGCACAGCCTGAACAAAGCAATCACTTATTATATTGACTTAGTTTAGCCTAGCGCGGTGCAAAACCAAAACTAGAGGTGTAGGAAGACTGTGCTGCGGCTGTCTTCTAAGTAAGGAGAGTTTGCCCACCTGTTGTTATAAATCCTGACCAAAAAGAATAGAATTGACAAATCTATCAGTATTTACTAAACTTACTCTGAAATAAAATTACAAATATTTACATTATTTACACTGGGATTAGTGTCCGCATCTTTGTTGTTGCTATCACAAAGTTTCGGCCGTTACATTCTCCGGCCTATATCAGATGCTTCTCGACCCGGGAAACCTTCAGCTGATGAAGGCCGGAAGTTATAACAGCCGAAACGTTGTGATGACACCAACAAATATTAGAACAATAGTCTGCATGTAAATAAAGATACTTCCTCATCACAGTAATTCAGACAGAAAAAAACAACACTTTGGCTTACGTTGAAACACCGGTTACCGCACGATAACTGAAGTTAAGCAACGTCGATCCTAATCAATACCTAGATGGGTACCGGTTGGGAATACCGGGTGGTGTAATGGATAATGGCTCGGAATTGTTAATTAGAGAACCGAGTTCCAATTACCATTGAGCTCGTTATATTCACTTACATGCAAGTACCCTGAGAACAGTATGAAGCCAACTCTTCTCCCCCTTGCTATGGGTTAATTAGTATAACTTATATCACTATTATTTTTTTAATTTAATTAAATCTTGCAACACTAAACCATTACTATCTCAAAAAAAAAAATCTTACAATCTAAAAAAATATTTCCCGGCTTTAAATAACCTCCAACGGGTTGATTAGCCGTAGAAAATCAATCAAAAAACATTTGCATGGTGCACTTGGTAAGATTCGAACTCAGTACAATAATAATTATCTGCGAAATCTGAATGCTAACTACTATTTATCACCGAGACGTTTAAGAGACTCAGCTTAAGAGAAAATAATGACATAATCAAGATGTTGGACTTCTACACTACTTTAAACAAAAGGTTAGGAAGGAAACCCCCATCAATACAGGAAAGAGCAATAACAGTTACTGGATTTGAAAAACCTATTTTCCTGAAAACTTTTGTAGTAGTAAGATGTTATAAATTGTGGCGCTGGCTGGTCAATGAATACTAAAAATTTCTTTATAAGGAAACGGATAATATTATTATCATTAACATATTCACTTTTCATCAAAAAAAGAAGGAAAGTAAAAAAAAAAGATAGAAACATATCTTGCTATACAGTAACGTTTAGAAAGCTTGTCTCGCAGACTATTTCTACTGCTGAGTTCGATCCTTGCCGGATCTCCTGTGCGTGTAACCTTGTGCCAGACTAAATAAAGTTGAATACTCTTTTTTAGCAGATACGAGTTCCGCCTAAAATAATCAACCCAATGGGAATTTTTCAACGTATGAAATAAGCATGCCGGTTTCATTAAACATTCTGCTCGGAGTTTTTATATAACTTTATTAAACGTAGAAAGCACACCGCGGAGAGAATGATTTGAGAAATGATAAGCGTGCAGTACCATGGTGCCGGGGCAGGTGGAACATTGATAAAAAGAATTTAATCTTTCCAGCACTTACATTTAGTACACGAGAGTACCCACCCTCTTCCCATGTTTTCGTTCCTCTTTTATTTATTTATTTTTATCTACTTCGATTTTTTTTTTCTAATTTCCATACCCGTCTTTCCATATGACGGTGAATGCTGAACAATCAGTTATCTCCTGTTAATTTCCCTCTGAAAGTTCTCCACTGCCTTAACCGGGTATTGAACTCACACTCTTTGGGTCCTATCACTGGATCTAACCAACGCCTTTATCCACTGTGCCATGTGTCCTTGAGATAACTGATAACTGACATCAATCAAACATGGCACATAGAACTAGAACAGTCTACCCCAGTGAGCGAAATAAAGGGTTCAGTTCGACATTCCAACCACCTGAAGAAGGCCGGAGCGTGCAACGGCCGAAACGTTGTGATAAATATGGCGACAAAGATGAGGACAATAGTCTGAATAATGTAAATAATAGCATCTGATGTTTGGTACTATACACGGTTTTAAGCCTGCTCTGGAAGGAGGGGGTCCTAAAACATCTCCCCTATGGGTAAGAGGAAACTATTTTCATAATGAATAGAAAATCCAAATTGTATAAGTGTGAGGTATGGGAAAGCTGTTGGTTTTCACCGTGAGGGGAAACGGTGCATAAATGTAGGAGATGCCCTTTGTACTTGGGTCACTAACGGCACAAAGTCTTCCTACTCTCATTTGGTCTTTTGTCTATAGTAAGGTTCACCCTGTACAAGATCCGGAGTCACTCGAGGTAGAGGGTTACGTTAAGGAATAGATTATATGAATAAAAGGTTGGAAGATAACAGTTGACTCTAGACTAGACCAGGTTAAGATTGTTGTGATCGGGAAGCATCTTCTTGGTAGTCTGTTCCATAGGGCAGTGGTCCGCGGGAAGAAGCTGTTTGAGTAGAACTTCTCACCGATGGAGTACGGAGAGAATGCCGCTGATTTGCCACAATGTAAGTGGCATAGCGGGTCCTAGCTGTGAAGATCTGACCTAGTGGAACCAGGAGATGCAGTTCGTCCGAACACTTTCCATTGTAGTATTCGCCACATCCCGTCTGTGAGAGAGGGGTTGGAGTGTGGAAAATAATTCTTCTCCAACAAAAAACTCTGAGACGCTTTTGAACTCTTATCAAGAATAAGAAGTGCGATCTGGGCAACTCCTGACCAAATATGGCAACAATAGTCCATTTTCGGCCTGATCTTCCTCTTATAAAGGTAGAGGATAGCATGAAGAGTCAGGTGGTTACTGGAGCGATACAGGGAGACTGCATCATTTTACCTACATCATTAGCGATGGATCATATATAGAAGCTCCCAGTCGGGTGTGAGTTTGAAGCTTAATATCCTCTTCCAGTACGGGGCCTCCTCGAGGGTACATCAATTTATCGGTAGTTCGGGAACTGATCGGCGGTGATAGAATGTAACTAGTTTGGTTTTAGAGGTATTGAACGTAACCAATTATTTTTCCCCGCTGAAAGGTTAGTGTTAGATCGCAAGAAAGGCCAGCTGCCAATCACTGATCGTCCAGAGTTTTAGAGGTGCGCCTATATATCGTCGTATCATCGACATAGATGTTTATAAATGATCGGAGTGTATTCTTAGGTAGATTATTTATGTAAATCAGAAAGGGGGTTCGTCCGAGAAGTGACCCCTGTGAACGCCTGCGTTGACCG
>OZ010580.1:27196429-27208929 GCA_963932145.1 Acanthosepion lycidas | reverse complement strand
AGAGTGTGCGTGTGTCTGTGTTTGTCCGTGTGTTATCGCGAGTAACCCGGATTTTAGTCACAACAATACTTCTTTTTTAAAACACTGTGTACCAACGACGCAGGACTACGTCCAAGGATATGTTGGAAACTATTATGTTTAAACTTTATGGTAAGTAATATTTCATGTGCAAATTCTACGAATTTTCAGTAGTACTACCGTTTAATTACACACACACACACACATATATTTATATATATATTTAATATATTATATTAGATACCACCGCAGATTCGCTAAAAATATCATACATTGATGAATACATGCTGCAAACATAATAAAAACAAGATGTTATCGTCAAAATCTTTATGTTATTATTAAGAAGATTATAGGAAATGTTAGCGTCTTTTTCCTGTGAAAAAACACATTGATTTGGAAATTGTTACAAAAATTAAATAATTGTTATATTTTAATGAACCGTTCAAGACATATTCACAAATGAATTAAATCATTTAGTCATATTTTTCTTAAATCTCGGTAAAAACATTTTTACATCTGTTACCACCCCCTCCACGCACACATACACACACAAACATAGATACACTTATTTAATTTTATGAAATTTCGAGAAATTAATTTTCTACCACTAAATGTTTATACTAGTTTTACACAGAACATCTTGGAGAATTTAAATCATCAGATTTTTTTTGTTTTTGTTTTAGGGATTTTCTTTCTTTTTTGATTCCCAATTACCGAAAATCGTAAAGTACACAATGCAATAAAACTAAAAAAAAAAAAAAAAAAAATGCCATTATGAATAATATATATAATGGACACTATTGTCTTAAAAAATCAATGAATAATGAATTTCTACAAGAATTGTTTTCATGTTTTAGAAATATTAATTATAATAATTTATAAAGTTATACCCTTTTAACATTTTGACGTACAATGTAGAGGTTAGGTGATAATGTCATTAAGTAAAAACTATATTTACTAATCATGAATAGAAAAGCTTAGTACAATTCATTGACCACTAATATTTTAAAAAGAATTTTGAAATGTATTTGTGTGTGTATAAACGTACCGATTTTTGTAAATACGGATGTCCATACACGACATTATCAGAAAATAAGAGCGATAACTATAATAAATTTAAAGCCAAAGTACCAAAAATTCAATAAGACATTAGATTACGAAGAATATTTTCCTGATTTTTTAGGATTACTGGGTAGTTCAAAGTTCTATAAAAAAAATACGTTCACACAGATAAATTCCACAGATATGTCCATCGTAAAAAAACAATACATACACTTCCATCTGCCATCACAGTTACTGCCGTGTTACAAAAAGCATTTCTACGATATTCTAAACTTGATTAAGTAATATTTGTTCCAAATAAGTTTAATTAAACTTTAAATCAGCTAATATTCCTCAAATAAAGTTTCAGAAAAGTATATATTATTTTTTAAAGACAGACTGTTTCGATGTATCACACCACATCAGTGTGGCTAGACGTCCGGTTGCCTCTAGCTAGTATCGAAACCCGGCTAAACTAACGTCAGTCCGAGAATATACCCCTAAGCCGTTGGCACACGGCAGGGATGGAGGTAAATGTAAGTGTATTTATTTTTAGATAAACACACAGTGACTGAAAGAACTCGATTCGTTTTACCGAAGAGTCTTGTATTATTAGCAGTAATAGTCACTGTTTACAAGCCCACACTTCCTCACCAGAGAGCTCAACCGAAATAAATTTTTCAGGAGCATATATAGTGTCATCCACTGACAGACTGTTTTGATGTATCACACCTCATCAGTGTGGCTAGACGTCCGGTTGCCTCTAGCTAGTATCGAAACCCGACTGAATTGACGTCAGTCCGAGAATATACCCCTAAGCCGTTGGCACACGGCAGGGATGGAGGTAAATTTAAGGTTATTTATTTTTAGATAAACACACAGTGATAAGAGAACTCGATTCGTTTTACCGAAGAGTCTTGTATTATTAGCAGTAATAGTCACTGTTTACAAGCCCACACTTTCTCCCCAGAGAGCTCAACCGAAATACATTTTTCAGGGCATATGATGAACAAGGAATATTTTGTAAGTCTTTTTATTCTGTATTTCTAGTGTCCTTACATTTTTTTCATTCTTAAAGACAGAGTGTGAAAAGCTACTCTCTGTAGTTTTCATTGTCTCAAGCGTTTTCGGCTAATCCTTTAGCCATTTTAAAGTTGGGGTTATTTTAGTGATAACAAATGTTGTTTGTATATTTATATCGTTTCCTATACTATGTTGTATGAGTTCAGTAGTAATTTTTAATTTTTTTTTTTAATAGTTTTATTTTCCGTTTCCAAACGCAGCCAGAACACGCTACACCCGAAAAAAAATATACGCGTGAATATGTATCTTTGTCTATAAACTTAGCTTCTACAATTTATATACTTATTATCTGTTTAGTTAGACTTTATACTTCGTGGTATGAAGTGGCCTAGCGACAAGTAGAATAGGCTTAAGGATCTTTTAGGTTAGGCACGATTCTATTCATCTCTTGTACCCTGTGCTACATATCGCGGGATATATTATCAAAAACATGTCTTCAGTCAAGTTAACGATGGTTAATAGAAAGAAGAGTTTCAGCTATGAATTTTAACCTGTCTTCCATAAATAACTTAACATCAACAGACAGTACCAGCAAAGTAAGTTATTACACGCATAAGTAATACTAACCAAAATATCTCGTTACTAGCATGTCTCAATATTTGAGACAGAGGAAGGAAAAAATAAGTGTAATAATATGTTAAATGATTGGTTAAATGATTGAATTCGTTTCCAATGGCTTATCAACCTTTTGCAACTTATTTAAATCAAGAAAATATTTTTTGAGATAATAATTTTTTAGTGATACAAGTAAAACTAATTAATCCATATCTGGGGGAGAAGAGATTGATTTTATACCTTTGCCAAGGGTATTTGCTCGTAAGTGAATATAACGAACCTAACATGAATTGGAACTCGGCTCTCTAATTAACAATTCCGAGCCAGTGTCCATTACACCAGTCGCACGTTCAAACTTACAGAACCTGGCATTCGCAAGCAGCCACCTCTTTAGTTTCTGACCAAGCTCGACGTTGTTTAACTTCGGTGATCGTATGGGAAACCGTGTTTCAACGTGGTGTGGCCTTAAGACTCAGTATGTTTAATCTTAAATGCTGCGATAAATAACTTTACCAAAAATACTCCCTCTTATCCATTTTATAAAGGTTGTTTTAATCAATTAAAAAAAATTAAGTTATCTATTATTGTAATATAAATTAGTCCTTAATAGTCACGTATGGTTAATAGCTGAGACATTTATTATTACAATTTGTTCCAGAAATTACTTATGACTCAAATTATTAGGTTATATTTGCCTTTCTGGATATTTGTATCCGTAAATGTTATCATTTTAAGGTAGATATATATATATAAATAGAGTATCTAGCAACTGCCCCACGCAGTAACATGTAGCACAAGGCCGAATTTAATGTGGGATTCCCGAGCCCGTAGGCTTGGCCCAAAAATCCATGTGGACCCTGCATAAACGGGATCGGGTCGGTCTACGTCCCCGAACGAGACCCGACAGAGCCTCGTCCGGGTTCCTCTCCGCTCGAAGGCAGAGAGTTCGACCAGTATAGCTGAAAATATTTATAATATAATGAAAATAAAACTCGTGATTTGAACCTCCAATCTGGTGGTAAATAACATACCCATTACGTCAGAGTTCCGCTACTTCAACTGTCCGACTAACAAATATTCAGCTAAACAGATAATTCACAGAAGCTCGGCATTTGACTGAAAAGCGCCAATTTGATCCGTGACAAAGAAAATATTCTGGACTTCGAAAAAATAACGACTCAATAATTCTGTCCGTGTATATATATATATATATATATATATATATATATATATATATATATATATATAAGTGAACATAGAAGACTTCTATGTTCACTTTTATATTTACACACGCTTTGTCTCTAATATTGAGCACTTTTTCCCATAAATATAGCACACCTTACGACTATATTTCTTCATATATATATATATATATATATATATATATATATGACAATAACAAAAAAGACGTGTTCGTTCCAAGGAATACCATCACTATAAGCCTTAAGGAATATATATATATATATATATATATATATATATATATATATATATATATATATATATATATATATATATAGTCATCCGTAGACAGACTATTTCGCTGTATTACAGCTCATCAGTATGACTAGACATGCGATTGCTTTAAGCCGGGATCGAGATACACGACCGATTTGACATCAGTTGTAGACTCTCACCGACAGGACATCTGCGCACGCTACGGAGAAAGGGCATTTTAACGCATTATACAAACGAGATTATAAGTATTACTGGCTACCAGAGGACTCAAATCATAGACAAGAGCTTAGCATTAATCAGCAGATTATATATATATATATATATATATATATATATATATATATGATAACGCGCAGTGGTAACCGTCGTCGTTTGCACCACTCGTGTCCGCGTTTGGTTCATCCGGTGCCTCCACGATGCTTGAACCCAACATGACATGTCTCGATCATTGATATCATGGTAGGGTGGGTGATGGTCTTGAAGGAGTTGCTGGGCCTAGTGTTCCTTTCTTTTTACTTCCTCTTCTGCCTTTCTTCTCTCCTCAAAAGTGGAAGAACCGAAATGCCTCTCCGCCAGGATGGACGGTCGGCGGCTTCTGTCGGCGTTAGGGCCGATTCCGACGTGAAGACTTCAGTAGGTCTGTGAATCAGCATTTTGGGGCTCCGTGATCTCGTTTGCAGTTAATGCAATAAAACAGTGCTTGATGTAAAATAACAGACCTCTAGTCAATGTTTAACGTGTGTAGTAGTGAATTAACAGAAAAGTGTTCCATTTAACAATGGCAGGATATTCATATTATTAGCAGGCACATATGATTTTTACATACGACCGCGCGAATGGTAATATTTGCGAGGCTCTGAGGCTGCATCAGATTGCGTTTCCAGACCGAAGGCAGCCGGATCATCCAAACTTTGCTGCTGCTTATCGTCGCGTTGCTGAGACAAAACCCGTGGCACCACAAACTATGGATCTAGAAAGACCCAGACCGCTTGCACACCTTACCATGAAGAACACATTCTACAGGTTGTCGGAGAATATTAAGGTATCAGCACACGTCAAATGGCCCTATCCTGTTCAACATGACATAATACCACATGGAGGGTACTTCAAGAGCAGCTCCTGCATCTGTATCATTTGCAATGTATGCAGGGTCTTTCACTCTCTGATTTCTTACCACGGGAGAACTTTTGCCGATGGTTTATTGCACAAACTGCCGATCCCTTTGTTTCTCTCTTCAATCTTGTTTATGGATGAGGCAACATTTAGAAGAGACGGAATAACAAATTTACGCAACCAACATTTGTGGGAGGAACGGAATCCCCATGGTATAATACAAAGTAGACACTAGCATCAGTTTATGATTACTGCGTGGGTTGGAATTGTAGATAACTGTATCGTAGGTTCATATGTTCTCCCAGCACGTCTTACGGGAGCTGTCTACAGGGACTTTATTTCGAACATACTTCCAGACCTGCTAGAGGATGTGTCCTTGCTAATACGAAGACGCATGCGGTTTATGTATGATGGGGCTCTACACATTTTAGTCACATTGTTCACGATGCACTGGGTGACATTTACCATGAAAGATGGATAGGTCAGGGAGGACCTGTTACATGACCTGCACTTTTCCCCGACCTCAATGGCCTGCACATTCTCCTGGTGTCAGGAACCTGCCCCCAAAGTTTATAAAAATATATTTGTATTGTATCTTGGGCTGCACATTTAACAGCATCTACCGTAAACCTTACACTTTATAACTCAAAACGAAAGATTTTGCTGACATGTAAGAAGCTGCTCCCAAAGTTTGTAAATGTATTTTTGATACACTCTGTATATATATATATATATATATATATATATATATATATATATATATATATATATATATAGTGAGATAGATAGATAGATGAAGAGAGCTCAAGGTATTTTTATACAGAGCAATATAATATATATATATATATATATATATATATATATATATATAGATAGATAGATAGATAGATAGATAGATAGATAGATAGATAGATGAAGAGTGCTCAAGGTATTTTTATACAGAGCAATATAATATATATATATATATATATATATATATATATATATATATATAGTGTGTGTGTGAGATAGATAGATAGATAGATAGATAGATAGATAGATAGATAGATAGAAAGTATGCATCTCCAATATTGCACACATTTCCAAAAATATATTATATTTTAAAAACTCTGATCATGTGTGTGTGTGTCTTTGTTTGTGTTTTCGTGTGTGTCTTTGTTCGTGTATGTGTGTTTGTATGTGTGTCTGTTTGCTTGTATGTATGTGCGGGCTTGTATGTGTCTGTTTGCTTGTATGTATGTGTGTGTTTGTATGTGTGTCTGTTTGCTTGTATGTATGTGTGTGTTTGTGTGTGTCTCTAATTGCTTGTATGTATGTGCGTGTGTCTGTTTGCTTGTATGTATGTGCGTAGTTTGTGTGTGTGTCTGTTTGCTTGTATGTATGTGTGTGTTTGCGTGTGTGTCTGTTTGCTTGTATGTATGTGCGTGTTTGTGTGTGTGTCTGTTTGCTTGTATATATGTACCTGTTTGTGTGTGTTTGCTTGTATGTATGTGTGTGTTTGTGTGTATGTATGTGTGTGTGCGCATGCGTGTTTTGAAAAACGATGAAAGTCAGATAGAAAAAAATTCTTTGACAGTAGGCTAGGAAAGCTGAAAACACTCAGACATTGGACAATTTAATATCTAAACTTTCACCTGAAAAGAATAAAATTGTCCGATATTTATGCAGAGATATTAATAGAAACAGATACACTCGACAGATTTTTGTTAAACTTTATTTTTAGTGGATACCTGTTTTCATTACCTTCAAAGCACGGCTTCCAGGGACCTGATTCTTATCAGAGATAAGAATATATTTTCTGACTAACGAGAGAGCTGGAAAATTTAAAAAGAAGTTCCACCACCATTATTCTTTCCGTGTTGCCATAAAGTCTGGGGGACACCTCACAGCTTGTTCACTCCAACCTGTTTTCATTACATTCAAAACACGGCTCCCAGGGACCTGATTCTTATCAGAGATAAGAGTATATTTTCTGACCAATGAAGGGGCCAGGAAATTTGTTTAACAATTTTGGAGGGAAAAGTCCCCGATTCGTCGGAGACTACCAAATCTCGATAAATTTGGAGAATCTTTATCTATTTGGCTGTGAGGTCGACGATAGGGAGCTCCAGTCAACTTCAGAACCACTTTCAACCAAAGAAGAACTACCTACTAAAGGGCTGTCAAGAATGAACGCCGGCCCACAATTCAAAACCAATTCAAAGCTGCATCACTTCACCACTCCTTCTGACGAGCCCACTGGACGTCTGTCGTCGACCTACGAACTCACCCAACTGCAAGATTCCTGTATCTACCAACAATTTTCCTACTCTACAAGAACTGTGAGTGTTTCTAAACCTTAACAAAAATTCTAATCGCTTAAAGAACTTTTTAGGTGCTCAGAGAAATATTTTGAGCAAGCCTTTTTTCTGTTATGACCATTTTCTCTTCCCTTAAAGGACATTCTCTTCTCTCTTTCTTTCACTCTTAATTGTCTTCATCCCTTTACCCTTTTTTCTGTATATGAGCAGGAGTTTTTTCTTTATTCGTACGCGCCTAAAAGAAAGAGTTTGTCCGCGCTAATCTTGCTGTTTTTTACTCGCGTTTTGTCGCCATTTTTTTTAACCTCAACCCAATTTTTTAACCTCAACCCTTGAATATGGGAAAGCCGGGACAGATTTCCCAGCAGTTCCTTAGATGGCGCAGATTCGAATCCTGTCTAACAAGGTAATTTCTAACAAGATTTCGCGAATATTCAGGCCAGTATGTGTAAATAAATAAATATACTGTCTAATAAAAAAAAACAAAAAAAAAAACAGAGCATCCCCTCAAATATGTGTATTCATTAAGAATAACGTTTAAACAAATAAGTTATATACATATATATATATATATATAAATTTCTTTTAATGACTTTAAATAGCAAAATGCTTTCTTTCATGCGATGATGGGGTAAATTGTATAGACAGAAATTTCAGATTACTCAATTGTAAATTTAATTAAATATTTTTAACAGTACGTATAAATTTATATATAATAAATATTTTCATACGAATACTCGACTGATGCTGCATGAATTTCATAAATATTGCTGACTTTCTTTTTTACAGTATGTGAAAATTAATATCAAATTGTAGCCGCTGATTGTTGACCTCAGTGTTCACTGAAATCTTAACTTTTACTTTTAAAAATGAAAAAATTCTCTACTTGTATGTGTTTTTTTTTTTTTTTTTATAGAAATGCAGATTTGCACCCAATTTTTTGCCCGTAGTGTATATATATATATATATATATATATATATATATATATATATAGTGCTAGCAGCAAGCAGAAATATTTCTCCTCCCGATGATGGCCATTTCGGCCGAAACTAGTCGAGGAATCTAAATGGAATAATAATAAAGATACGAAAGAATATTAATCTACAGCCCAGTGTGTCTGAGGATTTTAATTTTTTAATTTTTATTGTTCAAAATATATATATATATAGAGAGAGAGAGAGATAGATAGATAGATATGTGTGCATATGTGTGTGTGTGTGTGTGTGTGTGTGTGTGTGTGTGTGTGTGTGTGTGTGTGTGTGTGTGTGTGCAAATATATAGAAAAATAGGAAAGAACCGTTAGGTTAATATTCCAAATGTCTTTAGTATTTTTATTTTTAAAAAACAGTGCTCATTACATAAGTAGAGCCTAAATTATAATTATTTTTTTAAAAATATGATTCCATCGCTACATAAGAATTTTCATGTTTCAAATACAGAATTTAAAAAACCAGTTCTACTTCATCCTCAAGCGAATTTTGGAATAACTAATCCTGAAATTTACGGAGCTTTATAAGCATATACCTTCGTAATATTAATGAAAACGGTGAAATCAATTATTGTAATAAGGAGCGAAAGGGTGAACATATTGTATCAATATATTAGTTACTTTCGGAAAGAGGTTAAGGTAGGGTCGGGGTGTCTATTTTCAAGCGAATGATGATATCAGTTTGAAGAATATCGTCTGGTTTGTTTCAACGACAGAGAGTTGGCGTTGAATTTCTATTTGTATACCTTAATTTTATTTCTAAAAGGGTTGTTTTTATATAAATACGTCGTGTTGAACTACAGTTTGTTTTTTGAAGACTTCATAAAGGTTTTTTTTTCCTATCTTATGATTGGGTTCAGCTTTGAAACCTTTTGCTTGAAATTGAAATTATTTATAGACTATGAAATTTAGCATTATTATTAGACAGTATATTTATTTATTTACATATACTGGCCTGAATATTCGGGAAATCTTGTTAGAAATTACCTTGTTAGACAGGATTCGAATCTGCGTCATCTAAGGAACTGCTGGGAAATCTGTTCCGGCTTTCCCGCATTCAACGGTTGAGGTTAAAAAATTGTGTTGAGGTTAAAAAAAATGGCGACAAAACGCGAGTAAAAAACAGTAAGATTAGAGCGGACAAACTCTTTCTTTTAGGCGCGTACGAATAAAGAAAAAACTCCTGCTCGGGGTGTAACAATAAAAAAAGAAAATGTTTATTTACATATACAGAAAAAAGGGTAAAAGGATAAAGACAATTAAGAGTGAAAGAAAGAGAGAAGAGAATGTCCTTTAAGGGAAGAGAAAATGGTCATAACAGAAAAAAGGCTTGCTCAAAATATTTCTCTGAGCACCTAAAAAGTTCTTTAAGCGAGTAGAATTTTTGTTAAGGTTTAGAAACACTCACAGTTTTTGTAGAGTAGGAAAATTGTAGGTAGATACAGGAATCTTGCAGTTGAGTGAGTTTGTAGGTCGACGACAGACGTCCAGTGGGCTCGTCAGAAGGAGTGGTGAAGTGATGCAGCTTTGAATTGGTTTTGAATTGTGGACCGACGTTCATTCTTGACAGCCCTTTAGTAGGTAATTCTTCTTTGGTTGAAAGTGGTTCTGAAGTTGACTGGAGCTCCCTATCGTCGACCTCACAGCCAAATAGATAAAGATTCTCCAAATTTATCGAGATTTGGTAGTCTCCGACGAATCGGGGACTTTTCCCTCCAAAATTGTTAAACAAATTTCCTGGCCCCTTCATTGGTCAGAAAATATACTCTTATCTCTGATAAGAATCAGGTCCCTGGGAGCCGTGTTTTGAATGTAATGAAAACAGGTTGGAGTGAACAAGCTGTGAGGTGTCCCCCAGACTTTATGGCAACACGGAAAGAATAATGGTGGTGGAATTCCTTTTTATAATTTCCAGCTCTCTCGTTAGTCAGAAAATATATTCTTATCTCTGATAAGAATCAGGTCCCTGGAAGCCGTGCTTTGAAGGTAATGAAAACAGGTATCCACTAAAAATAAAGTTTAACAAAAATCTGTCGAGTGTATCTGTTTCTATTAATATCTCTGCATAAATATCGGACAATTTTATTCTTTTCAGGTGAAAGTTTAGATATTAAATTGTCCAATGTCTGAGTGTTTTCAGCTTTCCTAGCCTACTGTCAAAGAATTTTTTTCTATCTGACTTTCATCGTTTTTCAAAACACGCATGCGCACACACACATACATACACACAAACACACACATACATACAAGCAAACAGACACAAACACGTACATACATACTTTTCCCTCCAAAATTTTTGAACAAATTTCCTGGCCCCTTCATTGGTCAGAAAATATACTCTTATCTCTGATAAGAATCAGGTCCCTGGGAGCCAATTTTGAAAGTAAAAAGAGGTTGGAGAAGGATAGAAAAAATAAAGAGCATGTGAACTTGTAAAATATTGTTCTCAAATTAAATTCCAAGAGAACAGCGTCATCAGATCTGACGTTGTTTGACCTTTCGGCCACGTGAGGCTTCCTGTTCAAACAAATCCCGAATAGTACTTTTGAACACATATCTTTCCGGATTCTCGAAATATACATATCTACACTCTTTCGTATCCTATAAACAAAGACAATATTAAAGCAAATGGATTAAATCGAACATATTTTTAATTTATTTGTTAAAACGTTATTTTTAATGGATTTAAGTAGATGCCCTGTTTTTATTATTAAACTGTATATTTATATATTTGCATCTGTCGGCCTGAATCGTGAAATATATATATATATATATATATATATATATATATATATATATATATATATATATATATATATATATATATATTACGATATGGACTAAGTCCGACAGTTATTTTAATATATTCTGTCTATACGTTATTTTTATGCATACAAATATTTAAGTAAATGTTCTGTTTATAATAAAAAGTATTAAGTTCATTAACCGGCCTGAATGTCCGAGAAATTGTCATAGAAAATATGCGTCCTCCGACAGGAATCGAAACTGTATCCTACACGGAACCGTCATATATCCTAACGTGCTATACCATTAAGTTACAGAGGAAGCATCGGGTTAGCAAAGTCAACCATAAAAAGTTTTTGTTTAAAAACAGTAATTTGACTCTGCTAACCAGACGCTTCCTCTGTAGATAAATGGTAGAGCGCATATACAGGATACAGGTTCGATTCCTGTCGGAGGACATATTTTCTATGAAATTTCTCGGACATTCAGGCAGGTAAATATAGTCAATACTGTTTGTTATAAACAGAGAATTTAAATATTTGTATCTATAAAAATAGCGTATAATTACAATATATACAAATATAAATGAATAGAAACTTGGGTGGGGTAATCATTTTTCATAATAATTCTTTATGCCTAAAGCTAGAAACCTCAACAGAATGCAAAAAAGCACTACGCGGCCATTTCATGTTATTTGTGAGACTCATCAGCAGTGCGCATCCACTACTGAAAACCCGGATCGTTATGATATAATGCAAGTATCATACAAAGACGAAGAGAAAACTAAGTAACTAGACACAATATAAGGCAGTTAATCCTATTTCCGATGGTGATACTCATCCAAGCAAACATAACCCACATGACAGCCCCCAAGAGCAACGACTTCCTTCCCCGAGCCGCTCAATCCAGAGTATCAGAAGCTGGATCTAGCATAGGATTATATAAATTAGAAATTTGGGGGATTTGAATAATTTTTTCATTATATATATATATATATATATATATATATAACTTGGTTTCCCACCCGAACAAACGTTAATTTTTGACGTTGAAACAAGGTGCACAGTTTTGTAGTGGGTATGTACATGTTCTAATGTAACAGTGCGTAATATATATATATATATATATATATATATATATATATATATATATATATATATATATATATACAAATATAGATAACTAGACTCGTTTCGAA
>OZ010580.1:27156429-27191429 GCA_963932145.1 Acanthosepion lycidas | reverse complement strand
ACGCATAGCACATCCATAGATATGCAACCCCTGAAGATGGTCCCAGATGAGAGTGAAAGTACTTTGGAAAATAAAAATTATTGGAAAGAAAATGTTGAAAATTTTCTTAATGTTCTACAGCCATCAAGAAATTAATTCCTGGATATGAAAGGATTAAAAGTAAAATAAATAGACAAAATACATATATAATACGGTTACGAATGGACTTCCACCATATATATATATATATATATATATATATATATATATATATATATATATATATATATATATGGAGAAAAATATTTGGAAAAAACAAACAAAAATCCTTAAATGCAATTAAGTTGTTTTATTCATTAAAATGCAATTCTATTATATTCTTTACATTTTTTCGTTTTCATTCAAAATACTTAAATTTTAGGAATACGTTTTGAAAGCGTCGCCCATTTGACGACAACGTGACCACGCTTAAACGGAAAGCTGATCATTTAAAATTTTCAGTTATCTGTTTTGGATAAGTCTTGTTTTTATGTCCATCGTCTTTGTCATGTTGAACTGATTATGTTAATTGCATTTTAATGAATATTGTCCTGATGAAGGTTTATTAAACCGAAACGTCAGACGTTGACATTTCATTCATATTAAAACAACTTAATTGCATTTAAGGATTTTTGTTTGTTTTTTCCAAATATTTTTCTCCATTCTGTCGGATTTATATCCATTTATATTTGCTTACATATATATATATATATATATATATATATATATATATATATATACATATATATATATATATATATATACGGTGGAAGTCCATTCGTGACCGAGCATGACCAGTTCTTAAACCCGTTCCGAATCATTTCCGGTTAATGTACGTGTTAATCGGTTACTGACCATTGGCTGACCTGAATGTTTTGATTTCAAATGCCTTGTTAGGCCGCCAGAATTTCCCCATACCTTGCCACAGATGGTACATGACAAGTCACCCAGAATGTCATATGGTATGATTTCATATGATTGGTCATACCTGCTTTCAACAAACAAATACGGCCACAGATGTTACAAATCAAGTCTTCCTTAGATTCCTTCCATGGGGAGGGTGTCACCTTGTCCATATACCTAGCTGCACGCTTAACTTCTACATTCTCATTCCTTTTTTCTTCAAAGCCTTTCATGACATGCACGATCTCACCCCTCCACCCGTCATTATCTAATTGCTTTCTTCTGCCACGTGTGATTATTGATGCAGGTTTTTCTAAGGGAGTCCTTCAGGCAGTCTTCAAAACATTTTCGGGGTTTACAATCTGGTCGCTTGTCATCTCTAAGCTCTTCATACATGGCTTGTTTAGACATTCGACTGTTCTCAAGGTGAACAACATATCCTCACCAACGGAAGCAGTGTTTCATAATAATAGACTTAATGCTGGAGAGACCTGTCGTCATATATATATATATATATATATATATATATATATATATATATATATATATATACACACACACATACATATATATATATATATATTCAAACATATATTGTTCAATATGACAGACAATTAATGTCTATTATGTTTTATCATGAGCCTTTCCATGGCTTTAGTTTAAAGAGAAAATAAAGACAAAAACTGTCTAACATTTGGATATTTCTTTATTATATTGGTCATCGATCTAAGGTTTCGGCTCACATGAGCCATCATCAGAGTGGTTATATGGACATTACAACAGAGATGTTCACCGTCAAAGATGACATCCTGTTTTGTTTACATTGAAGTTATTATTAGACAGATATTATTTGATAACAAAATATTCACAGACACACAGAGAGTAAAAATGACCTTAAGATACTGGAGACCAGCTACATTAAAACAAAGCAACCAACACTCAACAAAATTATATTTAAAACTAGTCACAACATATTACAATGCATTTAAATATATGGTTCTGTTGATAACATTTCTTTCTCTCACGTGGTCATGTACGACGTCATAGAACCACATTACGAATTTACGACCTGCGCCTGGTATTCCGCGACCGTTATCGCCAGATAGCAAACTTCTATGTAAACAAAACAGTATGTCATATATATATATATATATATATATATATATATATATATATATATATATAGTAAAAAAAGATTATTCACGCCTACTTCTTATAATATGCAGATATAATTGGCCGATAAAAGAATTCGCAAGATAAAAATAACGATAAAATAATAATATTGAGAAAGTTTTTGCCATTTGGTCAAAAGGCCTACTAATATATATATATATATATATATATATATATATATATATATATATAAAGGGAAGAGGTTATAGTACTTCCAAAGAAAGAAAAGTGTGTATATTAAAAAGAAGAGAGAAACCGCAAACGTTTTTGGTTGTGGATTTAAAAAAAAAATATTATACTGTTTTCCATAATTTTACTACACGAGTTTCCGGTCTCGTGACATTCATCGGATAAAGCGTGGAGATTTCCGCATATTATTAAAAATAATTAATTTTTTTTCTTCATGTTTTTCGATGTTAAATATTCTCGATATGAGACATTCTCCTTTTTGTGTGTTAGTGACTCAAATGTCTTTCTTGAACTGGCCAGTGTTTTCCTGATGAAGGTCGCGAAACCAGAAACACGTGTAGCGTTATTATGGAAAATAAAGCATAATATTGTTTTTAAAAGAAATCCACATTACAACCAAAACCATTTACGGTTTCTCTCTTCTTTTTAATATATATATATATATATATATATATATATATATATATATATATATATATATCCTTACCAGTAGCACAATTGTGAGTTTCATGCACAACACAATCTTCAGGTGTTAAGTTAATACTGATCGTTACATAATTTAAATTTTGATATATATATACAGGACTATGACAATGGAGCAGCCAATATTATTTACAGGGTTTGTTTAAAAATAAAATTTTTAAATATTCAAAATAAGAATAAATTAATTAGATACAAAAACACATATACACACAACTTATATGGCCCCAAATACAAAAATATAATTATAATTTAAATACAAATATACACATCGAAGTAATTATAAAAATAATACGGAAGGTGCCTTGGGATAGCGAAAGGTGCCTTCCAAAAGCTAAGCAAAGTATTAAGAAACAGGAAAATCTCATTAGAAACAAAGAGTACCGAACTGTTATGTAATATCTGTCTTCCTTTATGGCAGCGAATGCCGGACAATCTTCTAACAGATGAAGAAGGGACTTGACATATATGTGGTTCTACAGAAGGACGATGAGAATTCCGTGTATCAAACATATGAACCATGACGAGGTATTAGGAAAAATGGATACAAAAAGGACACTTAACATCAGGAAGAAACAGTTGAAATTTCTAGGGTACATAATGAGGAAAGAGGACTTTTTGATACTCACAGATTGAAAGCAAGTGGGTAGAGAAAAACAACGCATAACTTAGCTAGATTAAGTAAATTCATTGATATGTTGCTGAGTATGTTTGTTTAGCGGCATATCAATTCCCTATGGCTCACTTAATGCCGAAATTTTATTTTAATGGGGGCATCAGTAATTTCTCTATAACAATGCATTATTGATAATTATTTATTTTTCAAAAAAATGCATCGCTAGTAATTTTTTTACTATGAAAATGTATCGCTAGTCTTTTTACTATGAAAATGGGGTTAACTATTTGCCCATGGCTTGGACCCTAACAGCCTACTCTAATACGGGTCAGGGTGAACCTGGGAACAACAGCAATTAAGAGGTGATTCTATGCTCCTCAAAACATCCCGATGACAGGCTTTGCTCCCAGATGTAGTTTATAGTTATACCCAGGACGGTAAATGGATGAAGAAAAGTTTACGAGAGATAACAAAAAATCAAAAATTATTAAGAGCTACACAGGACAGGAAATTGTTCTGAAGGGACACAACACATAGAAGAAGTTGTTTTAAAAAAGTTTAATTTTGGTGTTGTTCGAACAAATGAATAATATATTCTAGTAGTCATTCGACTGATTCCAAAACTCTTTAACGGATATTAATCTAGTGACTTACGTGTTTTTTTCAGTAGTATCCTTTTCGGATGAGTTGCAACTCATCCGTGTAATCTATGTCAACTCAACGTTCTAAAAATCGCTGAGGCGTGTACAGCGTTCCAACGTCCTTCGTATCTGTCTGGATGTCATTTACGATAGATTTCAGTTTGTCTAAAACTTCCTCTGGCTATTTGAATCCTTCCTCATGTTAAAATCTTCCTTCGAAGACCCGATATTTTAAACGTTGACACGAATTTTATTTCTGTTTAGGAACGATGGAGAAGAGATTCAAACAGAGTATACCAAAATAAAAAATAGCCTTCCCCGGATTGATAAGCCTCGATCTATTTATTTTTCAAGTACTTGAAACTTGCTTAGATTTTCGTCGGATTTAAAAAAAAAAAAAGTGTTTAATTTGTACAATACAGATTAGCACCAAAAGCAATGCCTCTTTTTTTTATTATGATGGCCCTCAACGTCTTTAACAGATATTGGTGTGACAGTAGAAGTTAAACCAAAAATCGAAAATTTATTTTGCTTTGTTACAGATCGCAGTCTGGTAAATGGCGTCTGACATGAACATTCATGCGAATCAAAGGTCTTTAACTGGTTTCATCCATGCGGAAAAAAAAACTGTACATAGTGACATTTATCAACGTTTTCTGAACGTTTACGGGGAATAAATAGTGGATGTACGCACAATTAGGTGATGTGTAATTAATTTCGGCAGTAGCGAAAACGATATTTGAAATAAGGCACATTCCGAGACGTCTTGCAAATATGTCAACTCTAATAGTGAAGAGCACCTAACAAATAAATAGTCAAATGTGGGAAATAGTGTTTTATAGCTGCAAACTTGCTCCATTCAGTGGTGTTACTGTGCCCTCTGTGACTGTTACAGTTTTAGTGAAAATATATAGATATTAGATTGGTGCAAAAATAATATCGTTTGCTCACATATGTGAGAAAACGATATTATTTTTGCACCAACCTAATATTATTTACACAATTTGTATTCGAACTATTACTCTCATCTTTGTTGTTGTTTCGGTCGATGTGCACTCCGACCTTCATTAGGTGTATATCAATCGGTGTTCCTACAGGGACTTGTACTTGCACACAGTGGAAACGGGCGAGCAATAACTGAGCAGTACTAAAAATAAGAACTATACGAAATATCCCTAGATATGGGCAATGGAGCAAGAACAAAATACCCCTCGTAGATTAAATAAAGCGTTCACTGGAGGTTACGTGGATCAACAAACATCCGATGAAAGCCGAAGGGTACAACGGTCGAAACGTTGGAATAACAGCAACAAAGATGGACTATTGTAGTCCGAATATAAATAATGATAGCTCTACATCCCAGAATTTCCGACAGAAAATATAGGCATTAATTTCGAAGCTTCTCTCATAAATTCCCCTCATAACTTACAAATTAAACTAAGCAGAACCGACTATTAAAGGATGAAAAATATTCGCGGATTTTCACGTAATTACAGGTTCTTTTGTTATTAAATTAAATTTCTGGGTCCTTTTATTATTATTTTCCAGCCTAAAATCCCTTTTTCTCAGAGACGAGACGTCACAAACCTTTTACTATTCTATCACTATTTCTCCATAGACAGATGAACTATATTCTTTAGTTTCATCAGTCGTAACCTTCAAGACTGAGACCAGCCATGCCACCCGCCATGCCACCCGCCATTGTAGCAAATCACCCCACTTCTTTCGTATTCCTTTGGTGAGATATTCCATTCGAGCAGATTCTTCCCACGACTCACTGCCTTTTGGAACCGACTCCCAAGAGCAAGGCCGGCGTACACTACACCCGAACCCCCTAAACGGGGCGAGAGGTAAGCCTGATTGGGAGCCCCCCCCCTATCTTAAAAACATTTACTTTTTTTAACTGCATATATATACGTTACAAATTAAACTAAGCCTATTAAAGGATGAAACATTTTAGCGGATTTTGACGTCATTCTGGGGTCTTTAATTTTTGGTCCAAAACCATGAAGTCGCGAAAAAACACTGTATAAAATTCACTATTTTTTATCCATAATGTCGAATGTGTTAAAATTCTTCAACTTTTTAACAAGAAAATCTCAAGTTGATGTTCAAAATTACCGCAAATCATTGTTGATTTATTTAAATGGAATGATCTATTATGACATGTCTCTAATTTGTATTTATTTTCAATTTTTCTAGTTTAATTGTTCACCAATATTGCATACGATCCATTATTGTACATAATTTGGTTACAATAATTTGTATTTTATATGAAAATTGAGATTATATTTGATTGGGGTTGGGGCGTATCATAGTTTCGGTGGGGGCCACGTGATTCGTGCACCGGCCTTGTTGAGGATTACAACATGCAGATGTTATAATAATACACTAAGTTCTAGCTGTTTGTTATGTCCTAATTTACAGGCAAATTTATTTTCTCACTGGTGGTTGAATAGTTAAGCAAAATATTTTATTGCCAAATCATGTAACATAAAATAAAATTAGTCCTATCTTGTTTATTAACTATACTAGAATCTAAGCTTCTATCTATAAAAAATAAACAGAAAATATATTCAATAATAATCGGACTTAATCCATTTCATAACATGTTGCCAACGTTTACGTTAAGGTACGTTTTGTGAGCAGATATGATCGTTCGGGAAAGATAGTCGAGGTTTTGTTGTTTATAAGCAGTAATTTGGACTTTGCTAACCAGACACTTCTCTGTACCTGAGTGGTATGGCACATCAAATCAATTGACGGTCCCGTATAGGACACGGGTTCGATTTCTGTCGGAGAATGCATACTTTTTACTTATGGGATCTTTACTATATTCGAAGATTATATGAAAGTCAGTTTCACCAATTTCTTCTAGCAAGCGTCGTATAATATTATCTTGTTTTGTAGTCCGCTTTCATTGTTCATTTTTATGGTTTTATTTCTTCAAAGATGAAGAGATTCGAAGCGACAAAAATATTAATCGATCGACAAATTCGAGAATAAAATTAACAATGCATATGAGAATTGATAACGCTTTACAAAAAATCAACAAGGAAAAGTATACTCTATAATCAATCAGTTGATATTGCTGAGCCAAATAAGGATGTAAAAAAACAGCATTTACTTAAATAAATTTTATCTATTAAAAATAAACAGAAAATATATTAAATAATTGTCAGACTTAATCCATTTCATAGCACCACACACACACATACATTCATATATATATATATATATATATATATATATATATATATATTAATGCATGTTTCATTAAATAATATAGACAAGTTTTGTCTATTTATTTTAAGTAAGTTCCTTTCATATTGTCTGATAAGCTTAATCACATTATCATTGAAAGACGAAAGGAAAACACCAGATTTATACATGTTTAAATCCAATCTAAGCTTTTAGCTTACATAAGCCATTATCAAAGATGACAATTTAAATATATGAAACAACACACGGACGAAACAACAATGATAGTCTTCCTTGCTGCATGAAAAATTTCAAAGCAACGACAAACTCGTGTATACAAGACGCGGAAACGAAAATCGCATCACAGCTCGTGACGTCATACATAAACACACAAGAGTGAAAATTAAGTGAGTATTAAGAAGTCGTTGGTATAAAGCAATGGCTTCTGTTATAAAATATAGGTATTTAAGAATATTTATGGAGATTTCATAGTTTATTTTGTTCAGGTTAGGTTTCAACCGTTTTATATATATAGCTTCAAGAATTTTTAATTTTGTTTATTGTTTTCATGTTTAAGTATAGCTGCGTTTTCAACAAGGATTTTCCGGAATTGAGTATGCGGCCAGGCATGTTGTTTTAAATGCCTAAAAATGTTAGAGTTATCATTTAAATGTAGAGTCAAGCCCCGTGAAAGCAAGTTTGTGGTGTGACCAACATAAATATTATTTAATCCATTAAAGATACAATCTCCCAAAGGGCACGTGAATTTGTAAACTATGTTTTTTTTTGCAAATCGTTAACGGGGAGGGGGGAAGAATCATTGTGAATAGTTAAGTTGGATATACTAGATTTAGTGTAGTATATGATTAACCTATTTTTTTTTTTTTTTGCTAGGATCTGTTGTAGTCGTTGCTTTGAAATTTTTCATGCAGCAAGGAAGACTATCATTGTTGTTTCGTCCGTGTGTTGATATATTGAAATTGTCATCTTTGATAATAGCATATGTGAGCCGAAAGCTTAGATTGGATTTAAACATGTATCAATACGGTGTTTTCCTTTCGTCGTTCAATAATAATGTTATTAAGCTTATCAGACAATATGAAAGGAACTTACTTAAAATAAATAGACAAAACTTGTCTATATTATTTAATGAAACGTGAAATTTCTGCCTAAATATACACAATTTATATATATATATATATATATATATATATATATATATATATAGATAGATAGATAGATAGATAGATAGATAGAGTTATGATTAATTTTGGCTTTAGCAATAAATACTGTTCCATAATTTTTCCTTTTCAGCCGGATTTTCGCGGAAAATCCATTTAGGTGAAACCTAGGTAGGTTTGCCTAGCTCCTTAGGATTATCTTAGGTTTTGCTTTACTTAGTCTATTGAGCACTCTACGTAGTTGTCTTTTACTCATTTTGTTTTTTTTTTTCTTTAGACTTGGAGCTTAAACACTGGACGATTGTTTTCACCTTGTTTTAATGTTCTTGGTTCTTTCTTTTTTTCATTTCCCATTTTTCCTCGGGTACCGATTTGTTCTACTGCAAATTGAGCTATCCAAGGTTTTTCCAAACGAATACCACCATTTATATATATATATATATATATATATATATATATATATATATATATATATATGCGTGAAAAAAAATTAAGTTGATTTGATATTTGTTTATCAAACCACAGCAATTTCTTCATTCTAAAATTATTCATAGGTCACTGCTTTTGATTGCTTAGACAAATGATTTTTGATTGCTTAGATAAATAAAACAATTTTGTCACGTGTGTCATTTGATTATAAGCATTGATTTGTTTTACGTAGATAATAACATAAACTTTTTACAGAAGCCTTTGGCATCCAGTAAGCGTTTAGAATGCACATCCTATATTTCAGCTATATTTTTCCACTTTGCAACCCCTGCCCCACAGACGAAACCTTGCTAGAGTCACATTACTCTATCGCTATTTCTATGCCAAATGTTCTAACAAGCTACATTCCCTAGTTCCACCAGTTCAGACCTTCACAGCTAGGACACGCTATGCCATATACACCGGATAGAATCCGTCCCGAGTATGACAATAAACTACATCCAAGATCAAGGCTTCTGACCGGGAGGTTCTGAGGTGCATGGAACCACCTCTTAATTGTCATTGTTCCTAGGTCCACCCTAATTCGGAGTAGTAGCATCTGCTAGGGTCCCAATTATGGGTAAATAGTTATACCCCCCCCCCAAAAAAAAGAAACTGGTGTCAAAACACTATAAAAGTATAACAACCTTGCTTGCATTAAATATCCCATTCAGGTTGATATACCGTAAAATAAAACAGATTAAATTACTGGCATTCCTTTCGCATTCCATTGGTAAGGAAGAAGTTTTAACCAGACAGCTTCTTCCTCAGAACTGTTATTTTCTGGAACAGAAACCCGAGAGAATGCTTCCCCAATTGCGAACAACTTAAACTCTTCAAGTGTAGGATCAACTATTGCCTATCCTATATATCCCCTTCCTCTCTTTACGCACTTACCTCATTCAGTAACACTCTACCTTGAGTGGCTCTTGGGATTTGTATCGGGTGAACAATAGTGTAACAATGAAAACACCAATACAATTGGCATCGAAAAGTTCCCGTTATATTAGTAAATATATTTCCCAACTGATTTAAATGATAGGACTAAATGATTACACATCCGGATTAAAGGAGTTAGACGAATGTTTGATACCGGAAAGTCGGGGGTGTATCTTTAATAATAATAATAATAATAATAATGTTTCGCCTGAGAAAATTCAGACAACGAAACTATTAAGTCGCTCACTACTGTTAGATGTAATCAAACAAAAAAAAAATGAAGAGATCGTCCTGGGTATGACGATAAACTACATCCGGCAGCAAGGCCTCTGATTAGAAGGTTTTAAGGAGCGTGGTACCACCTCTTAATTGCTATTGTTCCCAGATCCACCCTAACCTGGGATGGTAGCATCTGTTTGGTCCCAACTATGGGTAAATAGAAGGGGTCAAAACACTATTAAAGTATAGAAATAGGTTTTAATACCAGTAACATTTTTTTGGAAAAATTATTACCAGCAATACATTTTTGGAGAAAAAACTATTACCAACAGTACATTTTTGAAAAAATTATTACGAGCAATATATTTTTGAATAAGAAAATATTAACAGAAATAAAAATCTTGTCGGCATTAAATAGCCTATTGATATTGATATACCGTAAAACGAAACAAAAGAAACAAACCAGTTAGGGTCAAATAGTTAATCCCCAAACTGGGGTCAAAACAATATGAAAGGATAAAAATATACAGTGTAACCCGGATGTAAGAGACCCGGATATAAGAGATATTTTTTCTGGCCCAAAATTAGAGCCTGTGTTAATATAAACAAAACAGACCAAACCCGTATATAAGAGACTTATTCTCCGGTCCCGACAACTCTCTTATATCCGGGTTACACTGTATTTTTATAGAAAATATACCCCATAAAAGAAATATTACCAGCAAAACATTTGACATTCGACAAAAACCCTCTTTACAAAAAACCAGATCTAAAAACTGATTTCTTAAAAAGAATACATATTCTATTCATACGAACCTATCCTAAAAATCTTGTCGACATTAAATATGCCGTAAAACAAAATAAACGAAACGAAACCTGAAAAGAGATAAATTAAAAATTAATACTTCTAAGGTTCTAATAAGAAATTCATATTTCAAAAGCAGCTTCATTGACTTATCTTGTAATAAGATTATTACTAGACAAATTCCTTTTGTCTTTATTTCTGAGATGAGGTATTATAACTGTTTATAGTATTTACATCTTTCGGGCTGTTGTCCTCATCGCTATTGTCATATTCACGACGTTTCGACCGTTGTATGCTTCGACCTTCTTCAGGTGATATACTTTGGAATTTCGAACCGAAGCCTTTATTTCGTCCACTGGGTTAGATTGTTCTAATTCCACGTGCCATGCCTTTTCTGGGTGTCTTAGTTTTAGTCATTTCCCTTTAGTAACTCAACTTCGGGGTCCGGTGTCACATTTTCCGTTTTCTTCTGAAACACTCCTTAGATATTTAAATCTTCATAGTTGCTTAACTTTCGCAACTCAAATAGGTAATTCGCATATTGAGCTCTTCCTCTTGCTGACGACAATTCATACGGTCTTCATACAATTGATGTTTAGTCGTTTCTTCTCTCTTTCCTTTACTAACTTCTGCAAAAGTTCCTGTAGTTTCCTTAAACAGTAATAAAATGAATAATAACCTATAAATGCTTTTTTGTTGTTGTCTTTTTAATAAAACAAAATTTGCCTATGACATCTGTTGTGGATTCCGAGATCAAATTCGGTCTCTAATGAATGACAAACGCAGGAATTAAATATAAGAAATAAAATGTATTTACACAATAATACAAAGGGTAATACTGTTAGTAAATCCAGGAACGTGGTTAGTAGCAATAACATATAGATATATACAGTCTCGAAGTAGGACTTCCTCAGAATCTGCGTGCTTGTAACTGACTTCTACAAGCGGTTACCTCACACTATTACTCTACCTCCAACTCAATCACAATCTCAGTCTTCTACTATCTGACTCCTCTGACTGACTCTGGGTATTTAACGGCAGCAGTCCAAGTAACGCTTTGATCGAGTCCACTTATATGAAAAAGGGGTGGACCCCCATAACAACATCATTGACCTTCAGAATACCATGCCAGCTTCTTCTATTTTTGGTACCAATGGAACCTGCAAATCATTTGACATATTATACTGTGTTACACGGTCCCAACAGCAGAAAGTATTTGTAAACCTGACATATTAGAAAAGATGGGATGGATCGATGGTTTTCTTAAGATTTTGTACTAAGCACAAAGTACACCAACTAGCATTTGAAATCAGTCGCCTGATTCTATTGTCAGTAATTTTAACCGTTAAGCCAATTCTAAAAATACAAGCTTACGGCTATATCACGTTGAAAGGTCAGTTCTCGTCCGATCACCGAAATTAAACAAAATCGAACCTGTTAGGTACCTAGATGAGTGACCGCTTGGTAATAGCAAGTGCCGTAAGCTTGGATGTGCGAATGGTGTAAGGGATAAGGACTCGGAATGAGAAATCGAAAAGCCGAGTTCGAATTCTAGTCGGCTTTATTACATTCACTTAAACGCAAATACCGTTGGGAAAGGTTTGAACCCAACTCTTTCCCCCATCTATGGGTTAGTAAGACTTGTATCATTAAACTATTATTATCTTTAAAAAAAAGTTAAATACCAATGCCTTGTGGGTCTCTTTGCGCAAAATAATCTTAAGGCCATATCACGCCGAAATACGAGCTCCCATACGATCATCGAAGTTAAGCAACGTCGAAACTGGTCAGTACGTAGATGGGTGACCACTTGACAATATCAGGTTCTGTAAGCTTGTGGATGTTCGAATGGTGTAAGGGATGAGAAGTCGGAAAGCCAAGTTCGAATTCCAGTCGAGTTCATTACATTCACTTACGGGCACCGTTGAGAAAGGTTTGAACCCACCTCTTCCCCCACCATCTATGAGTTAGTAAGACTTGTATCAATAAATCATTATTATCTTTTAAAAAAAAAGAAGTACCCATGCCTTATCGGTCTCTTTGTGCAAAATAGGCTTACGGCCATATCACGCCGAAATACAAGCTCCCATAGTTAAGCAACTTCGAAACTGGCCAGTACCTAGATGGGAGACCGCTTGACAATATCAGGTTCCGTAAGCTTGTGGACGTGCAAGTGGTGTAAGGGATAAGGGATCGGAATGAGAATTCAGAAAGCCGATTTCGAATTGCAGTCGGGTTCATTACACTCACGCGTAAATATCGTTGGGAAAGGTATGAATCCATCTCTACACCCCGATCTATGGGTTAATTATTAAGTCTTGTATTTGAAAATCATTATTATCTCCGAAAAATTGTTAATACAATATTCACGAGCAAAAAAAACAAAACAAAACAAAACATTTATTCTTAGTCTAAAAAGATGTTTCGCATTTAAATAATCTACGAAAGGTTGATAAGCCGTAAAAAACAAATCAATCAATCTAAAAATATATATCAGAAAAGAAAAAAATATGTCAACAGCTTATGTCCGTCAAATTGTTTCTTTGCTTACATGTGTATCGCTGTGAAATATAAAAAAAAGTATTAGTCAGCTTTTTACGGCTACAGTTAGAGAAATTTAATAACTGAATAGCAGAAATGAAATGAGAGGGAAAATGGAACTAATTTCTCGGCGAAAAAAAAACGTTAATTTTAAAACCTAAGCTATAACGTTATTCCGCAATATATATAATTTTTTCACAGTTTTCTTTGCTTTTTTGTATGTTGTTGTTGTTGTTTTTTGTAATAATATTTTAGGTTTTAAAGAGATATACAGAGTGTCCACCCCTCAAAAAAAATTACATCATTTTGTAGTCTAATAACAAACCCAATTCTCACTCAAATTTTAACAAAATGCTTAAAAACAAAGTTGACTATATGGACTTATCTCATTCAAATCTACTTGGAAGATGGATGAAGCGTGTCAGTGATAATAATGTGCAGTTGAAATTGTCACCGCGTTCACCTGACTTTGTGTTATACTGAAACACACCTATTCTATTGTTAATAGACTCTCCCACATATAATAAGTAGTAGTAGTAGCAGTCGCCAGTGAGCTCATTGAGTTGGTTTGATTTCAGTCTGAAGTCGGACGACCGGCTG
This sequence comes from Acanthosepion lycidas, assembly GCA_963932145.1. Taxonomy (NCBI): domain Eukaryota; kingdom Metazoa; phylum Mollusca; class Cephalopoda; order Sepiida; family Sepiidae; genus Acanthosepion; species Acanthosepion lycidas. The sequence continues at coordinate 27,177,455 of OZ010580.1, read as the reverse complement.
ACCGGTTGAACTCTCTGCCTTCGGGTGGGGAGGAACCCGAACGAGGCTACGCCGAAGGGCAGAGTCTCTTTCGGGGAGGTAAACCGACCCTGAACCCGTTTATATGGGTTCAAAGGGCATATTTTTGGCCGAGCCCACGGGCTCGGAGATCCCACGTTAAACCGGCCTTGTGCCACATGATGCCCTCGTGGGGGTGGTGGGTGACTAAATACCGGTCAGTGAGTTGGTGAGTCAGTCGATGTCGGACATTAAAGTATCAACCACCACAACTAGATTGCTGCGTCATTAACTTTTATAACAAGTTCCAAACGTTTTGTACGTCGAACCTTTTAGAACCGACTTAGTGAAATACAAGCCTCCACTGTGAAAACTACTCTACAACACTTTGACACCATGTGATTTTTTTTTCTATCGGTCCATATGAAAGGACAAGTCTATATCCCCCTCTTAACGAACTTAAACAGAAAATCACTGAGGCACTGGAGAATGTTACGCAAGACATGCTACAGCGTGTTTGTCAGGAGCTTGACTATCAACTTGACGAGTGTTGTGCAACAGTTTGTGCGCGTATTCGATATTTGTGAAGCTTTGTCAAATCGGGCACAAAATCTGCATCTCTTTGCATATCCTATTCGAATTTTGATAAATAAATCTGTTATTGTTCAACATGAAGCCTATTTAATGTCATTTGCATGAGACATGTAGTTACTTAGATATTTACATTTTAAATGATGTCAGTTTTATGGGGACACCTTGTATATGCCTAAAGGCAAACGTAAATACGCAAAAAATTTAAATTAAATTAAACTGGACTTCTCTGTAGCTCGGGCTAATTTCCCCTTGTCTCTGAAAACAACTCCTGTGCAACAGCAAAGTGTTGTAAACTGGAAAGTGCATCCATTTGAAGTCATTATTCATTCTTTAATATTTAAACTGAAAAAAGAAAAGAGTTTTGAAAAGTTATGCAATAACGGTTCTCCTATATGGCAGTGAATGCTGAACAATCTCCTTACGATGAAGAAGGCAACAGAGATATGGTTCTACAGAAGGGTGCTGAGAATGCATTGGACGGAGTGTAAGTAACGAAGAAATTTTAAGGAAAATGGAAACAGAAATTCCACCAGTACCAAAATGGGCTTTACTCATTAAATCTATTTTTTTTATCTATTTTTTAATCTATTTTTTTAAATCTGTTTTTTAAATCTATTTTTTTTAAATCTATTTTTAAAATTTTAAGGAAAATGGAAACAGAAATTTCACCAGTACCAAAATGGGTGTTGCTCATTAAATCGATTTTTTTTAAGTATTTTTTTCCTCCGAATAAATCTCCGTGGTTGAATAATTTGCAAATGTCGCGATCTTACAATACACAAGCCCATTCACTGCTGTCTGTGTCACTCTATGGGAGATCATCTGTTTGCACAGGTTCGGTAATATGCTTTATGATTGGTTGACGAATTAAATAAAGGATCAAGAATGGGCAACCAGTTCTTGAAATATTCAATATGGTTGAATAGTTTCTGGACAGACCACCCATGTTTATTAATTTATTTTATTTATTTATTTATTTATTTTTTGTATCTGTGAGTCGAATTTTAATTTGAATCAAGTTCTCTCGTCCTGAGTATGATGATAAACTACATCTGGCAGCAGGGCCCCTGATTTTGAGGTTTTAAGGAGCGTGGAATCATCTCTTAATTGCTGTTGTTCCCAGGTGCACCCTGACCCAGGGTGGTAGCATCTGTTAGGGTCCCAGTTATGGGCAAATAGTGAATCCCAAAACTGGGTTCAAAACACTATGAAAGAGTAGAAATACATTTTTATAGCGAAGGTGTCAGCAACACAGTTTCATAATAAAATATATTCCCAGCAATACATTTTTGTAAGGAAGAAAAGATATTACCAGCAACACATTATTGTAAAAGAAATTAGTAATGTTCCCAAGAAAATTAAACTTCATCATGAAATGACCCATAAGAAGTCGATGTACCGTTAAACAAAGAAACAAACAAACATAATCAAATTCTCGCTTTTTGAGAAAGTAACTGGAAGACACCACCCGTTTCTTGCTGGGTTTTTTGTTTTGTTTTTTTTGTTTTTTTGTTTTTTTCGATTTTTGTTTAGTTTTATTTTGTTTTTAGGTGAGGTTGTGTGAATGTTTGGGGTTTTTTTTTGTTTGATTTTGAGGAGAGTTCCTTTTTTACTCTCGGCGTATTGATATCACGCGAGATAAACCTTCAAAGTAGTTAATTGGCTAATTTCTTAAGTATGAAGCACAATTTGTCGACATGCAAATCGAAAATGTCATCATTCTTTCAATATCCGAGAGAAATAATTGAACACCTGCATGTCAAAGTGGAGGGCTTTATGCAACCATTGAAATAATCGGGCAAGGCACGACTGTCTGCTGTCACGACGTCAGGACCTGCACAGGCAAGAAAACAGGTAGCAACAAGTTAATGAGTAATTCGTTTTTTGTTTGTTTATTTATTTTTGTTTTGTTTTGTTTAGTTTTTCATTCCTAAACCACAAATGATATTCGAAACATTTAAGGGAAATGTTATGTTGTTTCTCGTTCATTTTTATTTCAGTGTTTGTGTTATATATATATATATATATATATATATATATATATATATATATATATATATACATATATATTAAAAAGAAGAGAATAGAGGTGCCGCAAACGATTTGGGTTGTAATGTGGATTTTTTTTTAAAGAATATTATGCTTTATTTGCCATAATTTTACTACACGGGTTTCTGGTCTCGCGACCATCTTCAGGTAAAAGGCGGATATTTCCACATATTATTAAAAATAATTAATTTTTTTCTTATGTTTTTCAATGTTAAATATTCTCGATATGTGACAAGCAAGACATTCGGATTACTAACACAAAACAGAAAATGTCTCATATCGAGAATATTTAAAATTAAATCCACATTACAACCAAAAAACGTTTGCGGCACCTCTCTTCTCTTCTTTTTAATATACACACCTTTCTCTCGTTGCAACCACTATAACCTCTTTCTTATATATATATATATATATATATATATATATATATATATATATATATATATATATATATATATTCTACCTATAAAATATATATATATATATATATTCTACATATATATATATATATATATATATATATATATATATTCTACATATATATATATATATATATTCTACCTATAAAATATATATATATATATTATACCTGTATAATATATATATATATATATATATATATATATATATATATATATAAAAGTTAACATTGACGTCAACACTTAGAGGCTACAGGCTGTTTCATGCTAGATACAATAGTTTCATGCTAGACGCAATCGTCAGGCCACGAGTGTTAACACTCGTGGCCTGATGATTGCGTCTAGAATGAAACAGCCTGTCGCCTCTAAGTGTTGACTTCCATGTTCACTTTTATATTTACATACACTCTATCTCTGATATTGAGCACTTTATCCCATAAATATAGCACACCATAAGCGTATATTTCTTTATATATATATATATATATATAGAGAGAGAGAGAGAGAGAGCAGAAGCACTAATACATACATATATATATATATATATATATATATATATATATATATATATATATATATATATATATATATATATATATATATATATATCCGAGAATATAATATATAAAGTTGTATATGTCTATATTTCTGAGATTAGGTATTATGTACATTATTTAGACATTATTTAGATTTTGCTGCAGACATTAGGTTTATAATACCCAGAAATTCGTACCCATCTCCTCAAGAACACATGGCACAGTGGATAAAGGCGTTGGTTAAATCCAGTGACAGGACCCAAAGAGCGTGAGTTCAATACCCGTTTAAGGCAGTGGAGAACTTTCAGAGGGAAATTAACAGGAGATAACTGACATAAATCAAACATGGCACGTGGAACTAGAACAGTCTACCCCAGTGAACGAAATAAAGGGTTCAGTTTGACATTCCAACCGGAGCGTACAACTTTGTGATAGATATGGCGAAAATAGTCCGAATATTGTATAAAGTTCTATATATCAGGCAAATGACTGACATAATAGAAAATGCTTTGTGTAGTGCGTTTCTTTTTCTAGGTAAAATAATAAATGAACTAAATTTCATTTTAAGCGTTCCAACTTTACTGTTTCCTCTCGATGCACAATTAAAACGAACTATTGCTGTTTTTACTACTTCTACACCGATATGATTTCATTAACAAACACATTAGTTTAGTCCGATGGAGAACGAAACGCGTTACAAGAATCACGTTACAAGAATCTCTAAATACATAACAGAATCACAAGATCAGATGTGGCAACAATATTCAATGCATAGGTCTCCGAGCCATTACTTTTATATTGCCAATGGGGACCAATTACCCAGCGTTGATTTTTATCTGTAATTAAAAAATTATCTTCTAACGATATATATATATATATATATATATATATATATATATATATATATATATATATATTGGTATTAATCAACAGGTGCTGATAAAATTTTCAGAGCCAACACACTTCCCAAAATATGACCAACTGACCAAACATCGTGATTTTTTTCTCTTCTTGGTCTCCTCATATTACTATAAACGGTTTTTTGTTTTGTTTTTTTGTTTGTTTTTTTTTTTTATTGGGTAAACTTAATTGAATAGACGTCTCTGCTTTTCTACAAACAGTGAAAGTAACGTCTACCGGACTAGATCATCAAAAGTCTTATTAAAGAAAATATACCCTTTCATACTGAACTTTACCCATTATAAGGTTCGAGCCATTGAGGTTACAGCCATTCGGTTACAGCGAAAATGGTACTGATGAATTCTGATCACAGATGAAATGAGGGTGATTGGACTGTGTGAGTATCATGGCTTATTTAATATCAAAATCAATACTTTTTATTATTATTTGAGCATGGAGTTTATTTAGTTCTGGGATAGGTAAGTAATTGTTGTTTAGATTTGAGTTTGTAAGCATCTACTTGGTGTGTAGGCCTCTTTGGGGGCGTCTTACACTTCTGCCAGTCGACGTATTGGCTTAACAAACAGAGCCAATGAGGACTGAACTCACTACTACTTCAGTAACGATCTACGAAACTAGTTTTCTAACAATTGCTTTACGATAGACGCAATAAATGCTGACAGGGAATTTGGGAGAGTTCTTAATACAAAAGATTTATATCTATAAATTAGAAAAATAAATGCATAAAGCAAGTGACTAATTACGAAAATATTTTTTTTCGTTGACATTGTTAAAAGAGTCGGTTTATTGGTTCTACGTCCAGTTTTTAAGTAGTGGTTGAGAGCAACTCTTGTTGGATACTTCTGTGCAATCATTCAAGTTCGTTAATCTATTTTTTTGTAGACTTAATCGCTGTCGCTAAAACGGGCACTTGATTCTATCCGAGTCAAAACAGCGTGGACACTGCTCGTTGCTAAGTGCTAACTACTCTACTCGTTGCATATCGTTTATACTGTTATATACGAACATGTTGTTTAGTTTGGCACCAGGCCACAATTGTGGGGTACCAAATAAAGGTCGAATCTGATACATAGTTTGCTAGATTAATACAATAACTCACATTTTGAGCTTTACTAAATATTTACCAAAACGACTAAATAGTCCTGGGTATGACGATAAACAACATCCGGCAACAAGACTTCTGATTGGGAGATTGGAGGTTTTGACGAACGTAGAACCACATTTTAACTGCTGTTGTTCCCCGGTCCTCCCTGATCTGGTGTAGTAGCACCTGTTAGGGTCCCAGCTATGGGTAAATACTGAACCCCCCACAACGCTATGAAAGTATAAAAATACATTTTTATAGTAAAAATACCAGCAATACATTTTTATATAAAAAAATTATCAACAATACATATTTATAGTAGAATTACCAACAATACATTTTATAATAAAATGACCAACAATAGATTTTATCTGTAGTTGAAGCCATAAAACTATGTTCAAAATATTTAGATTCAGGTATTAAATAACCCATACAGGTTGATATGCCTCTAAACAAAATAAAATAAAATAACTGAAACTATTTCCTTTCTTGTTTTCATTTATTGAAAATTTGCACCTTAACATGACGAAAAAGGGCTTGGAAAATTTGATACTCGCAAAACAGATTGTAGGCAAGAGGGAGAGACGAAAACAACGTATAACCTACTTCGAATGCTTGAGTAAATGGGTGGCGGAGCAGGTTTTGGAAGGAGTAGAAAAAGGACAAAAGTTTTATATATATATATATATATATATATATATATATATATATATATATATAATATTTTTTTGAAACATGAGAACTCTTATGTAGCGAAGGAATCATAAAAAATATTATTATAATATATATATATATATATATATATATATATGTATGTATGTATTTTGATACTTTTTGAAGATCTTAAAAGATACATTGCAGTCTGCAGGGAGTGCCACGTTAATAAGAAGGTACATTTTGTCTTTGCAGTCTCTAATCACAATGTCTGGGCAATTAGCTTTGATTGTTATCTCTGTGTGCATTGTAATAATTATTATTATAATTATTGAATATATTGATAAAAGTGCTCAAAGAAGAAAAAGTCCCTCTAGGCCGAAGTAAGTTAGTTTATTTTTAAAGTAAGGTTCATCCTTTACAAGGCCCGGGAGCAACTCGAGGTAGATGGCTGCAGAGTAAGGGACACGGTTTATGTGGAGGATAATGGTTAGCCCGAGATTAAGTTAAGCTAGTAACAATGGAGGAAACATCTTCTTGGGTATCGATTCCACAGAGCAGTGGTTCGTGGGAAGAAACAGTTCGAGTGGAATTTACTTCTCTTCAATGGAATATCACTGAAGAATGGGGTTTTCTACAATGTGTGTGGGATAGCGGGTCCTAGCCGTGAAGGTTAGAACTGGTGGAACTAAGGAATGTAGTTCGTCTGAGCACTTTTCATAGAAGTAGCAGTGAGAGGCTTGCTACATCTCGTCTGTAAAAGAGGGGTCGCAGGGTGGAAAATAATCCATCACCTACAAGGACGCGGAGACGCTTTTCGACTCTCTCGGGGCGGAAAAGTGAGGACTGGACAGCTCCTGCTCTAATATGACAGCAGTGGTCTATTTTAGGCTTGATCTGGCTCTTTTAACGGTAAAGGACATCACGCGGAATAAAGTACTGGAGCGTGTATCTTACTGGAACGGTGGATCGTATGTACGAGTTCCACTTGTGGTTTGGGCTGAGTTTAGCCACTCAAGGCACAGGGACTCCCCGAGGGAACATCCATTCATCATGACTGATGACTGTTCGGGATCCGATACTTTTTAGAAAAGCATGCAACCATCAAATTTAGGCGATTCTTTTAGGCTATAGTGTACGTATATATATATATATATATATATATATATATATATATATATATATATATATATATATATATATATATATATAAATATAAATATAAATATATATATATATATATATAAATATATATATATATATATATAAATATAAAGAAAAAGCAAATTTTATATATATATATATATATATATATATATATATATATATATATATATATATATATATATATAATTTGCTTTTTCTTTATTCCTCGTCTTTGTCTTTTTATCTCTTTTTGTCCCTATTCTAAAGCCTTTAACGAGGTTTTCTCTATTGTATTTCTCAGCGGGAGTGAGATTTAGCAGCGTCTATTAAAATGATGAATTGTGATGAGATGAAACCTTAAGTGCGACACACACACACATACATACATACATATACATACATACATATATATATATATATATATATATATATATATATATATATATTAGATTGGTGCAAAATAATGACGTAATAATGTCGTTTTTTGACGTATTTTTTAACGTCAAAAACGACATTACTACGTCATTATTTTTGCACCAACCTAATATATATGTATGTATATATATATGCGTGTGTGTGTGTGTGTAAAATACCTGCAGGTGCGTCTTTGTATTTTCACAGTAATGTCACGAGAATTTGTCATGTAAGGGAGCAATTAAGTTTTCTTTGATGGTCTATTTAATAAAGTACTTACGCAAAATAATTAACATTCGTCATTGACAAGCAATTTCAGTCGTGCTCCTTGTGAGTGAAATGAATCCTGAGTGTCTTTTGATTCTTAAGCAATTAAGGAAATAAAACCCATTCTCAATTCCAAATCCATCTTCACGGCCTTTTCATCACTAATGTCAAATATATCCGAAAATAGGGACCTTTTTTTCTTTTTCTGTCACTTCCGGTGGCTCTTTGCATCTTTGTGGCTTTATCTCCTTGCTTACTCTGTAAGCGTCGAGTATCCGCTGGGCCTTGTAGAGGTTGAACATATTGTAAAAAAAAAACAACTTTTATATTATCTTTATATAGGAACATTCAACACAAAATGTACCATGTCTTTTCAAGACCTTTCATTGTTTTGGTTTTTTTGGGGGGGTTTTTTATAACCTTTTTTCACCTTTGACACTTTTGTAAATATTATACATTATTCTTTTCCGGATTGTTGCTTTCGACCGTTCCGCTCTCCGATCATCATATATTTTGTATCTTTTAAACATCTCAGAATTTTGAATGTTACATTTTTTTATTCAATCTGTTAGATGATTTGCATTAGGCTGTCCATGCTAGGGAATATCTCAATAATCTGTCTGCAATATTTGGTGACTTTCTGGATAAAATCACCAAATATTACTGACACCTAAATAAGGCCACGGAGTACAACAACCAAAGAGGTTGCGACTACAAGAAACAAGAGTTGGGGGAGTCGGAAAAGTTTCATGAATAATAATGATAATCCCAGAAAGAAATTTTATAGTTATATAGTTCAATGCCGAAATGAAAATTGCACAAAATTTACACCAGATATCAAGGAAATCAGGTGCACCAACGGTAGTCGGGGGTACCTGGCATCAAACTAGGCCACCGAAGGCAGAAAAACGTCACCTCACACCTGTATGGGTGCGGTGGGTAAATTATCGCCATTTTATATTTTTCATTTCGCGCATGCGCATTGATTATTTTTAATTTTGTCCACTGCACAGTATAGTAGGGTCAGTCGGGGACCGTCTGTGAGAAAAAGAGAACTATGACGCAATTCACTTCACCAGAAATTTGGACTCTAGACCATGCCACACAAACAGGAGAACCCAGTCATGGCTGTCAGACAATTTCTGCAACCACATCACCACTTACATCTTGCCACCTAACTTCCCTAACTGCAATCCCCTTGCTTATTGGTCTGAGGAACCTGCCCACAAAATTGAGCAAGAGACAAAAAAAAATCTTGTAACACCAAAGCTGAACTGAAGGCAAGGATTATGACAGAATTCACCAACCAAGGTAACCGTCAAGAAGAGTTGCAGGAGATTCCGAAGTCGTCTGGAGGCCGTGGTTGAAGCCAATGTCGATATTATTGAATAAATTTACTCTTTAGTATTTCAAGATATTTTTGTGTCATTTTGGTAAATATTATTGTTAAAGAAAAAAGAAAATTGTATTTGGACCAGTCGGGTATGTTTACTCATGCCAGAGTCTATGTGAGTCAAATTCCCTGATATCAATAGCGGCGCGGGAAAAAAAAAGCTGTTTGGTGCAAGGGACACCTCCAAACTGTCACTTAGTTACTAATTTAACCTAATCATGCTTGTAAAATCTAGCCTAAGTGGTTCTTCTATCTTAGGTTACTAATACAGATAGTTCTGTCATCTTGAAGATGAGAAGCGAAATAGTTTGAATCGTTTTAATCTTAGTAAATACTAGCAGTAGAACTCGGCGTTGCCCGGGGATGTAACAGTAAGAGATAGATCAAGTATCGACCATCATAAAGACTGAAAAATAAAATTGACAAAGATTATTGTTTAAGGGTTGACGGACACGCATGTCTTAATTAGTTTTTTTTTGTTTTTTGTTTTTTTTTTTTACTAATTGATCAAACCCAAACTCAAACAAAAACATTGTTTTCAATCGTTATGAGTCTACCGATTGAATAGAATTTTAATATAAACAATTGTCTTGTAAATGGAATTTTTAAAGCATTCTGAATGTAAAAATAAAGAAAAAAGTGTGCAAGACAATAAGAAACACTACCTGCCAAAAAAAAAAAGTGAAGTTTTGTTGAAATCGGTTGAAAAATGTAGAAAATCCGATCCCATATATAAACGAACACACACCCACACACAATCTGGGTTTTATAAGTATAACTCGATATAAGTTGTCCCCTTTTCATTCTTGCGACAGTGATGCCTCTTAATCGTGTTTTCAAATTGATTTCGTGCAAAAACAATTGTGTTTTTCCTATTTTGGGCGCTGCCAGAACCACCGCAAGGTAATTTTGCATAGTCCTGTGAAGTTTTGTTGAAATCGGTTGAAAAATGTAGGAAATCCGATTCAATATATAAACGTACAGACACACACACAATCTGCGTTTTATAATAAGTAAGATTTAATAAACCTCAAAATAGGAGTTTTGAAGAAGTCATTGTTAAATTAGCAAAGCGTCTAGTTACCAAGGTGAATGTCACATTCCTTTTTAAATAATCATTCATTAGAACATCTTTTTGCTTCTCCGAGATTTATTGCATATAAAATACAATTGTGGCACAAGGCCTAAAAGAGAGGAATGAGTTGAGGTTGGTCGACACTATCTTATACCTAGCTAATCAGATTCACGACAAATTCATTCATTACAATTTTGTTGTGGAGTGGTTTCACAGTGGAGGCTTGTATTTGTACTAAGTCGGTCCTAAAATAGGTTCGACGTACAAAACGTTAGGAATTTGATATAATAGGTAATGACGCAGAGTAATCTAGTTGCGGTCGCTGGTACTTTAGTATCCGACTAACGGTCGTCCGGCATCGAATGACTGAGCGACCCACTGAGCGACGGTATTTAGTCACCCCCGCCCACGTCGGCATTATGTGGCACAAGGCCGGTTTAACGTGGGATCTCCGAGCCCGTGTGATCTCCGAGTCCGTGGGCTCGGCCAAAAATATGCCCATTGAACCTGTATAAAAGGGTTCAGGGTCGGTTTACCTCCCCGAAAGAGAGTCCGCCCTTCGGCGTAGCCTCCTTCGTGTTCCTCCCCGCCCGAAGGCAGAGAGTTCAACCGATCAGCCGGTCAGCCTGACTGACCCACTGAGCGACTGCCTCGTTACTCTTAGTACTCCTATTTATTATAGGTGGGAGAGTCTATTAACTATAGAATAGGTGTGTTCCACTATAACAAATTTGCACATTCACCACAAGAACTCGTCCATCATCATTCAATCCTACATGCACCACAATACCGCACACTCATGGGGAACCTACAAAACATCCCATGATATAAATATTGTTGAGTGTAAAATTATACATAAAAATCTGTTGATGATAAGCAATGGGTGTGGGGGGAGGCCAGGGGATGAACCCCCAAAACAAACTAAAATATAACAAAATTACACAAACTAAAGATAACAGATGTTAGTTGAACTCGTTCAACCCTCAAAAGCATTAAGAGAAGCCGCCGTATCCTGTCTTCAGACAAAATCAATAGACTCTCTCGCTAAGGGAAAGGAAAGGACTAATTAGATATGTCATGGAGAAAAAACTGACCCAGTCGAAATAAAAAAAGTGGCCAAAAACAAACTGGGGAGTTTGGGAATCTCGACTTGGATCATAGGCAAAGAGGCAGCCGGGAACAGGCCAGGAACGACACTTACTCACATTAATTAGGTACACAAAAAGAGTCTATCCTAACCAGTGGATGGCTCCACAGGAAAACAGCCCGTTGTGACTTAGGGAGACCCAAAAATGAAAATCAAGGCTAGTCCCGTTCACGCGAACAAGGCTCGCCGTAGTTACCAACCTTTCGCTGAAATCTGTCAGTACTAAACTCTTTCTATCAGTTCTAAACTTCATTTGGAGCAGATGCTCAAAGAATAGGATTGGATCCTGATGAGAATAACGTTCACATCGCAAGATTTCCTCCAATCGCGTCGTCCAGATCACCATTCGGACCGTAGCCAGCAGCAATAGAAACACCACTCCCCCACCCCCAGATTACGGAGGCAACACATTGTCACACGCGTATGCGTGATCAATGAGAAATACAAGCTGTGAACTCGCTGACATAGTCCCATATGGGGCGCACCCGAGGACAATGGTCGAAGGTGTGTAAAGATGTTTCTTCTAAACCAAGTTCACACCGATTGCAGTCTGGCAAATCCCCCATGCCTCATATGAAGGTCCTATCATTGAATGATAGCCTATTCCGAACCAATTGCCAGGTAAGCAAAAACTCAGGGTTGCTGAGGTAATCCGCCGGTGGAGCCCAAGACCAAAAGGAGCAAAACTCGTTCGCCGACAAGCCGAGCCGGCCACGTAGTGGATCCTTCTTGACCCCCTCCACTAGTTTACGAAAGAAGACTCTCGTAGGCCGACAAAGGTCACTGGACCAAGGAATGAACTTCAAGGCCGATCGACACTCGAAGAGGAAACTCAATTGATCCCGGATCTTACGGAGGCGCTCTGCCCGCGAGATGGGAGGAGTGATAGTAAGAAAAGGAAAATCGGGCCTTACATTCCCCGCTAAAATCGAGTCCCCGTCAACGCGCGTAATCTTTTTTTTTTTCTCCTTGTGCACTTGCCAGGGATTAAAAATAAAATAAAGAAAACTCCATTGCCCTTCTAATCAACAAAATTACGTGTTTTGTTTTTGTTTTGTTTTGTTTTGTTTTTTTTTCATGTTTGCTGCAACGTTCATAGTGTCTGAGATATTGATATGCATGAGAGCGAAAAGATTAAGAAGAAAAATAATCAAATGAGAAAGATATGTTGGCTTCTTTTAGATAAAACTTTCTGTTTTTTTTATTCTACCTTCGCTCTTAATTCATTTCTTTTTTCTTTATTTTCCCTTTCTTCTATTTTCTACTTTATATTCATTTTTATCTTCGTCAGTATTTCCTAAAGTAGGACACGAGCAAAATGTACGTTGTTCTATTTGCATTTATCAAACGTACTTCAGTCTGGCACAAGGATAAGAGAGTTGGTATTTTCTAAATAACGAAGTCACACTGGTATAATGGTCAGTATGACTATGTTGGTAACCCTTATCATACAACTAGGTGAGCTTAAATTATTTACTAAGCTTAGCATACATAGTCTAGTAAAAGGCTAAATGTGGTTGTATTTTTTGAGGATCGATGTCACACTGGAATAATAGTTTTTTTGACGAAGTTGGTAACCCTCCGCCAATATTAAGATTGTGGGGTGAAGAAGGACCCGACTCCAGGTAGACTGTGTTGAAAGCTTCTTTATAAAAACCCCGGTAGCAGGAGAGAGAATGAATCAGAGAGAAAAAAAAACGGTTTTCAACGAGTCCCACCGGTGAGTTCTAACCCAGGGGATGCAGTCTACCACGCTATCAAACACTATAGCATGCAGTTTACCTCATTTACTACTACAGTATGCGGTCTACCTCGCTACTTAATACTATAGCGTATCTAGTGTTCTCTCGTAAAAATGTGACTGATGTTTCCTCGGTCAAGATGACACGTCAATAAAAATCTTTCAACGACATTTTAATCTGAAGGAGGTTATCCAGCTAATGACAACGGTTTTAGACATCGGAGGATTCTTATTTAGGAGTTCTATTTCTTTCCTTTCTTGCGGACAGAACACATAAGAGGTGAGGTGATGGTAAAATTCATCGTGTTAGACCGCAGGTTGACGGCACCAGAGGTGAGGTGAGGCGATGGCAGAATTCATCGTGGAAGACCGCAGGAGAACGGTACGAGAGGTGAGGTGAGATGTTGGTTGAATTCGTCGTGGAAGATCCGCAGGTCGACGGCACAAGAGGTGAGGTGAGGTGACGATATAATTCATAGCGCGGTAGACCGTATACTATAGTGATTTTCCAAGCGAAGCTTAAATGTAGTACAAGGTCGAAAGTATGGAGCACCCAGTGAGGATCGAACTCACTACTCTGTCGTAATTATTCTAGCGAGACAAGCTTGTTAACCATTGCACCGCCTCTATACTAGTAAATGAGGTAGACCGCAAAATAAAGTAGCCCTAACAAATGCCAATATTGGCGCAATCATTTTTTTTATTTTTTTTTTTATTTCTGCGTAGTAAGGAACAGCGAATTAGAAGTGTGAGGACAGCATATAATCCTGAAGGTATTTTGGAACACGGCGATCAAGAACAGGATACCTAGGTTGGTTTTGTGCCAGTGGTAATGTTGGGCTATTGATTAGTGGTTCTTCCTCGGCCCACACTGGGTTGTGGTTAACACCGAGAACTGAGGTAGGTTCATCCGGCCTGGGATCAAAATTGACAGACTCGGATAAGATTGGTGATATATCAACATGATCAACAACAATCTGTTTATGTTCCTCATGTTCCTCGTTGAAACTTCCTGAGAGGTTAGTGGTTTTGGGTGGTGATATGTCGCATGAGACGTGGTAGCATTCTGCTTTCTTCACTTTATTTGAACCTGCTCAGATTTATCTGCCGGAAAATTTTTTGATGGAGTACCACTCTCCTCCACCGTCGATATTACAATGTAACGTCTCAGTGCCTTTGACTTGTCCCGATCACAGTATAGGTAGACCAGGTCGCCAACGTGTAGTGACTGTTCATGTGGTCATTTTCCCGCCCATCTACTTTGAGAATAAGCTAGCTGAGTGATTGACCTCACGAATGCTGTATTTGGCTGTAACCACTTCCAGATCAGATACTGGCAAGGTATTTACACAACGTAAAGTATTTATTCATTGGTAAATTGGTTTTCTTTGTGTCTATAGTTTGCGGGAAGATAAGCCAGTGAAGCGGATGCGGGAGTTTAGGCGGTATGTGGCTACGGTTAGTGACAGTTCGGTCACCTGGGATCTAATGGGATCCTTGGATAACAGCTCTTCCTCCAAATTCGCCGATGGCTTTCTCTGCAACAGAGTTTTTTTTATTAATGTTTTTTACACGTCCTATTTCTAGAGTTAGGTGAAACTTATGCAGTATGTCATCGTTCTATACTGCGATGAACCCTGTGGACGGATTTACACGAATTGTGGCTGGGGGTCCGTCAAGTGGATGTAGGTTCAAGATGATTGTCAGAATAACCACACGAAATGTGTCAGCCTTCTCATTTGGTATAAGACGTTGGATGACTGCTGTACCAGCTGACCTAGGAACTTTTTCAAAGAAGCACACACATGGAACGTTTCACTTACACATTCAATAGCTTTGCCAAGGTTTAGTGCATAAAAATGTTGTTTTGCTACAAGTAGTAATTGAAGGCAAGTTGGATAATCCAGTGAGCACAGAATGCGGTATAATAATGCATTCAGATGTGGGTTGGAACGGATCCTGACAGCGTATCACAAGGAGACCGTCCCTTGCAACTGATGCAACGCCTAGATAGCGTCTTATGTCTTTGATGTGAGTTAAGTTTTGGAAGTGCGAGTCCCTTACTTAAACTGTGCATATGTTCTCCGTAAGTCAGGACACTCGGCCTGAATGGTCAGCCAAGTTAATCGGGTTGTGAATGGTAGACCGACCTTATTATTCAGGACGTTTTGAACAGATAAACCGCGCACAACGGAGTCATCAGTCTGAACGATAAATCGACACACCTGGCATTGAGGCTCGAAACACTCCGGGGTGTTGCGGCTTGCAATGTCTGATAGTATGTTACAGTACCAGCAAGATGTTGGATGGGGGTTCAATGTCCTCTCGCGATCGTCAAAAATGTTGCTACCAACGAGGTGGATGAGAATTCACACCGTTTCAGTTTCTCAAACGCCTGCACATATGTTTTACATTCAAAGTATTTTATTGCGGTTGCAATGCCCAAAGCTTCGATTTCACACATTATATTTGGTGTTTCCTTAATTTTGCGCTAAAAACAGCTAGGTAGAGTTTCCCCTTGCGTAAAGCATAAAGTGTGACGTCAAGTTCACGTTTGCTTATAGAGCTGTCAGTGACAATCCACAATTCGTCGCTTGACATGGATAGTAGAACAGGTTTGTTTCTTAGCAATCGACTATTGGCTTCTTTGGATTGTTTTCCGGTTATGACAATATCCAGGAGCGATAAAACCTCAGTGCATTTTGGTATAATCCACCCGAGGAACTTGTATGCCCCGAGAAAGGATCTCAGACCAAAAACAGTCTCGGGACTATTGCATGAGGACAATGTTGAGATTCTATGTTGACTCGCAGAAATTTTTTCCCTCTGGCCATGTCCAAGTATAGTCGTCGTGCGTGGGCATATAGTGGTCTTAGATGTGGATAAATGGAGTCCGCTTCTTTCTAGGGTCCTCAGAATATTATTCCAGTTGTTTACGAGTTCGTCTATTGTTTCTGCACCGCAGTATAGATCATTTAGCCACTATCCCCGACTGTAAATAGTCACCAAGGACGCGACACATGAGCTCCTCCAGGGCGGCTTCGGAATCTGGCATGCTCAATACACAACGTCTCTACACACGTATCCCACGGAACAGAGTGACAATACTGCAATATTTCATGGACGAATGTGCATGTTTCTACTTTAATTTAATTTCTACTGAAAATTTCTATGTATTATTTTTGGCCCCATGCCATGTTCAAAAATAGCCTCGTCAGATCAAGAATTTCTGAATTTACCTTCTCTTTTTCCGTCTATGATTCGCTTCCAAAATAGCTGTACCTTAAGATAGAAAAGCAAAGAGCTTATTTACATTATTCGGACTATTGTCCTCATCTTTGTCGCCATATTTATTACAACGTTTCGGTCGTTGTACGCGCCAGCCTTCTTCAGGTGGTTGGAATGTCGAACTGAACCTTTTTTTTCGCTCACTGGGGTAGACTGTTCTAGTTCCACGTGCCATGTTTTAATGGATATCAGTTATCTCCTGTTATTTTTCCCTCTGAAAGTTCGCCACTGCCTTAACCGGGTATTGAACTCACACTCTTTGGGTCCTGTCACTTGATCTAACCATCGCCCTTATCCAATG
Source organism: Acanthosepion lycidas (assembly GCA_963932145.1). NCBI lineage: Eukaryota > Metazoa > Mollusca > Cephalopoda > Sepiida > Sepiidae > Acanthosepion > Acanthosepion lycidas. Next base: position 27,160,429 of record OZ010580.1, on the reverse strand, counting down.
TGCCATGTGTCCTTGAGGAAACGTTGTAATAAATATGGTGACAAAGATGAGGACAATTGTCCGAATAATGTAAATAATGTACATAATACCTCATCTCAGAAATATAGACAGATATTGAAGCAAAGAGCTATCTTAGAATTTCCGTTTTCGGAAGGAGAAAGTGCTACAAACATTCATGGGAAGTTCCTGAATATATATATAGAAACGTTGCACTTAATGTAAAATCAGTAAAAAAGATGTGCCAAAGTTAATTATAAATGAAGAGGTTAAGATCGTAGTTGTCGGGAGACCATCCTCTGGGGAGTATGTGCCACAAAGCAGTGGTTGTTGGGAAGAAGGTATCCGAGTTGAACTTTCTTCTTGCCAATGGAATACAAAGGATATGCGGATGGTTCGTCCCCGTGTATGCGGCATGGAGGGTCTTACGGTCAAAACTGTTAGAAGTAAGAATGTAGCTCGCCAGAACATCTGCCATGGAAATAGCAATAAGGTAATAAGAGGTTTGCGACGTTTCGTCTGTGGGAAAGTAGTTGCTGGGTGGAAAGTAATTCATCGCCAACAGGGCCGCGTAGACGATTTGAATTCTCTCCAAATTGGCAAGGGAAGACTCCAGCTCCAGTCGAGATATGACTGCAGTACGCCATTTTCGGTCTGATCTGGCTCTTGTAATGGTGGCGTATAGCAGGCAAAGTCAGGTATTTACATCGAACCAGGCATTTATCTAGCACTTTTAGCGAAGAATCGTATATACAAGCTCCACTTGAGGTCACGGGTGAACTTGAGTCCCATTTTGTGTTCAACCCCCGGCCATCGTAACAGGGGAAAATTCAGGATCTTCTTGGTAATAATGGAACGTTAATATTTTTTTTTTGTCCTATTGAATGTTGCAAGCCAGTCATCCCCATTTTCATTGAGCTGTTAGGATGTGGAATTGGTAAATACTAAATATTTCAGATGTCTTGGCGTATGGATCAGCTATAACAAATTAACAGATCCCGACAGCTATTAGAGAGATGTGATTAAATATACTTTAATGTTTAAAAGAAGTTATTCAGTATTATTATTGTTTAGGTAATAAGCATTATAACATAACACAAATAGCTATATATTGGGAAAAGGAATTTTCGACATTATACGCATTTTTTACGTATTTATTCTTATTTTTAACTTTTATCAAAACGCCATTCTTGTACATCTAGTTATAGATAATATTAGACATTAATTACTAACTTTTTAAAATTAATAACAATTTATGCTCAGTTGTTGACATTAATAGTTATCTGCTGATGTGTTAAAATTTTGGAATAATGCAATAATAAAAATTTAAATTTCATCTTTCTGATAGATATCGCGATCTGTAATTATAGGCTTGGTTTGATTTATTTTGTTTTACGGCATATCAACACCTCAATGGGTTATTTAATGCCGATAAGATTTTTATTGCTAGTAACATTTTTTTTTATTAAATGTATAGCTGGTAATATATTTTTTTTCAAAAATTTATTGCTGGTAATATATTTCTCCAAAAATTTATTGCTGGTAATATTTTTTTAAATGTATAGCTGGTAACATTTTTAAAAAATGTATAGCTGGTAATTTTTTTTTTCAAATATTTATTGCTGGTAATATTGTTTTTTAAAAAATGTATAGCTCGTAATATTTATTTTTCAAAAATGTATTGCTAGTATTAATTTTTTTTTCAAAAGTGTATAGCTGGTAATATTTTTTTTTAAACTTTACAGCTGGTAATTTTGTTTTCAAAAATGTATTGCTAGTAATTTTTTTTTTCAAAAATTTATTGCTGGTAATAATTTTTTTTCAAAAATATATTGCTAGTATTAATTTTTTTTCAAAAATGTATTGCTTGTATAATATTTCAAAAATTTATAACTGGAAATATTTTTTCAAAAATGTACAGCTGGTAATATTTTTTTTTTTAAAGTTTATAGCTGGTAATTTTGTTTTTCAAAAATGTATTACTAGTAATATTTTTTTTTCAAAATTCATTGCTGGTAATAATTTTTTTAAATATATCGCTGGTAATTTTTGTTTTCAAAAATGTATTGCTGGTAATATTTTTTTTCAAAAATTTATTGCTGGTAATATTTTACTTCAAAAATTTATTGCTGGTAATTTTTTAATGTATAGCTGGCTATATTTTCTTCAAAAATTTGTTGCTGGTAATAATTTTTTTTAAATGTATAGTTGGTAATATTTTTTCAAAAAATTATTGCTGGTAATAATGTTTTAAAAAATGTATAGCTGGCAATTTTTTTTTTCAAAAATGTATTGCTAGTATTAATTTTTTTCAAAATTGTATTGCTGGTAATAATTTTTTCAAAAATTTATTACTGGTAATATTTTTTTCAAAAATGTATAACTGGTAATGTTTTTTCAAAAATGTATAGCTGGTAATATTTTTTTCAAAATGTATAGCTGGTAATATTTTTTAAAAAACTTTATAACTGGTAATTTTGTTTTTCAAAAATGTATTCCTAGTAATATTTTTTTTCAAAAATTTATTGCTGGTATAATTTTTTTTCAAAAATTTATGGCTGGCGATATTTTTTTCAAAGATTTATGGCTGGTATTATTTGTTTTATTAAATGTATAGCTGGTAATATTTTTTTTCAAAGATTTATTGCTAGTAATATTTTTCTTCAAAGATTTATTGCTGGTCATTTTTTTTTAAATGTACACCTGGTAATATTTTTTTAAAATGTATAGCTGGTAATTTTGTTTTTCAAAAATTTATTGCTGGTAATATTTTCTTCAAAAATTTATTGCTGGTAATTTTGCTTAATGTATAGCTGGTTATATATTTTTCAAAAATTTGTGGCTTGTAATAATTTTTTTAAATGTATAGTTGGTAACATTTTTTCAAAAAATTACTGCTGGTAATATTCTTTTAAAACATGTCTAGCTCGTAATATTTTTTTTTCAAAAATGTATTGCTGGTAATAATTTTTTTTTCAAAAATGTATTGCTGGCAATAATTTTTAAAAAAATTTATTACTGATAATATTTTTTCAAAAATGTATAGCTGGTAATATTTTTTTCAAAAATGTATAGCTGGTAATATTTTTTTAAAACTTTATAGCTGGGAAATTTGTTTTTCAAAAATGTATTGCTAGAAAATTTTTTTTTTTCAAAAATTTATTGCTGGTAATTATTTTTTTTTTAAATATATCGCTGGTAATTTTTTATTTCAAAAATGTATTGCTGGTCATATTTTTTTCAGAAATTTATTGCTGGTAATATTTTTTTATTAAATGTATAGATGGTAATATTTTTTCCAAAAATTTTTTGCTGGTAATATTTTTTTTCAAACGTGTATTAGTGGTAATAATCTATTGCTGGTAATATTTTTTCTTCAAAAATTATTTGCTGGTAATATTTTTTTTACAAAGTATTTTTGGCATTAAGACATTTTTACACTTTCATTGTGTTTTGACCCCAGTTTGGGGGTTAGCTATTTACCCATAGCAGGAACCCTAACAAGTGCTACCACCCCAGGTCAGAGTGGGCCTGAGAACAACAGCAATTAAGAGGTGTTTCCACACTCTTCAAAACCTCCTGATCAGAGACTTTGCTGTTGGACATAGTTTATCATCTTACCCAGGACGCAGCTGTAGTATATCATCATACCCAGGACGGTGTAAGTATAGGAAAAAAGGAAAATGAAATTAAGTTGTGCAAGAAGTAAATTGCTACGAAGCCAAAACTTCAACCTGAAAACTCCAGTCCGGTTCTTAAAGAGTCTCGTCATATTGAGACTTTCATATGGATGCCGTGCATGGCGCCAAAACCGCTCAGAAATATCTAAACTGTCTGCTGTGTACAATCGCTACCTAAGATAAAATGGCGAAAAAAGACTTTGAGCTAGGAAAGCCCGAGGATCTTGGTAAAGATCATACTTATTTGAACATTGTGGACTGGCACTACAGAACCACAAATAAAGAACTGTACTAAATAACAGAAAATACATCAGTGGAGGATT